>WOVY01004508.1:0-45581 GCA_013436015.1 Rhipicephalus annulatus
GCCCTTGGCTCGAAGCAGTGAGAAGTGATTCTTTGGGCGAAGACCATTCCGCAGGAAGAACCACGAAATTGCGCGCTTGAATCCTTCGGAACTTTGGCGGTCCTGCCTTCGAGGTATTCTACTAGGGCCCTAAATTGTGAGTCGGTCCGCTATCGTTCAGTGAAGTCGTTGGCACAGTTATCAATCTCAAAAAGTAGTCGTCATCCGGGTCGCCGGGCGGTGGTGGGTCAACAGGTGCACGAGAGAGACAGTTGGCGTCAGAGTGTTTTTTGCCGACATGTAAATGACGGTAATGTCATATTCTTGAAGTCTCCGGCTCCATCTTGTGAGGCGACCTGAAGGGTCCTTCAACGTAGCTAGCCAGCACAAGGCGTGGTGGTCGCTCACACTTTGAAAGGCCTGCCATAGAGGTTGAGGCGAAATTTCGAAGCAGCACCCAGATGATGGCAAGGGCACTCCTTTTCTGTTGTGGAATAATTGGCTGTTGCTTAGATAGCGATCGGCTGGCGTAACTAATAACCCTTTCCAGTTTGTCAGCCCTCTGCACAATAACCGCGCCGAGACCTACACTGCTTGCGTCAGAGTGTATTTTTGTCTCGGCGAATTCGTCGAAATGGGCAAGTACTGGAGGCATCTGGAGGCATGGTTTCAGCTTCTCAAAAGCGTCTTCCTGTGGCATTTTCCACTTGAACTCTACGTCAGCCCCGATAAGTTTTATTCATTTGTACACAAAAACCCCCACAGGCTCCATAAGGAGCATTGTGTGAGGGGAGGATATATACAGTGAATATTCACATTTAATTGAAATATCAAAACATGCTTATACTCGTTATATAACATAAAAATAACCTTATATAATTGTTAGCAGGAGCAGGCATGATATGCAACTAATAAACCTAACCCAGAGAAACTCATTTGTAAGCATGCAACACATAACTATAACAAATTATACAATATACAGCGAAGACCAATATACATGGTTTAGTGGAAGGTTGATGCCACTGGCGATGAAAAAATGGTTGTTACTTTGTGATGAAACAATATGGGATCATGAACTTTGACAGCATTATCGGAAAGGCCAATCCATATTTCAAGAGCTACTGGTAATGCTGAAGAGTTGAATGCGTTCGTGGGCCCGAAAATGCATTTGAAAGAATGGCTATTGTGCAAACGGCGAGAAGTGCGTGTTGGCTGGGTGAGAGGGAGGGTGCTTTTGTGCTTACCGGATGCTATTTTGTGAAACAGGCAGATCAAGGCGACCTTTCTACGAGAATCTAAGGGAGGCAGTGATAGTGATGATATAATGTGAGTGATACTGGAATGTCGGCTGTAATCTTTCGCAATGAAGCGAGCAGCGCGGTTTTGAACACGTTCGAGGGCACTAATTTGGTAGCCTGATGAGGTGACCGAACCGATGAGGCGAATTCAAGTTGATGACGAACGAAGGTTTGATATGCAAGTGCTTTGGTCGAAGTTGGAGCGTCAAGAAGGTTACATTTGAGCTACCCGAGAGTGCGGGGTGCTTGTGCTGAAATTTTCTCTATATGCGTGGACCATGATAGTGAGGGTGAAAGATGCATGCCAAGGTATTTATATGATGATGTGCGCTTCACGTGACAGTTGTTAAGAGTATAAGTAAAAGAGAAAATGATTTCTTGCGGATAAAGGTCATGACCTTGCATTTGTCAGTGTTAAGGGGCACACGGGTATGGGAGGCCGAAAATTTTTCGAAATACCAATTTTTTGAAGTACTTTTTTTTTTCATAATCATTAAGGTCTAAGGAAGCTGTTCCTAAAATATTATAGCCCTGTAATGCGTATTTGTAGAGTTATTGGGTCGCAAAGTCAGTTTGATGACCATTTTTGCTTCCGAAACTACCTAAAAACGGTCGTATTCAACGCCGGAGCGCGCGAAAACCGCACAAAATAGCGCGGCCATTTTGGTCTCATCTTAAAGACGCATTTTTATATTATCTGTCCTTAGCAGAAGAACGTTTTTCGTCTAGCAACAACGCAGCTATCGCGCATAAAAAAAACTGTATACTCGTACATTATTGGTACGTTTTTGTCACGTGGGGCAGTTCCCGGTTTCCTATTGGACGCGAAGAGATTCGTCTGCTAGACTGCGGTGTGCAAGCCGCCATTTTGCGTATAGGCCTAACAACGGCTGTGCATTCAGTGCAATGGCAGGCGGTCATCGGAAGTTCCGGAGTGCTCATGCGTTCGTAATAAGGTGAAAACGGCGTTCGAGAGCCTGCACCTTATCACCAGCGAGACCTTCTGCCGCCGAGAAACTCGGAAGAAGCAGGCTGTGCCAGCGCTATCACCGCCGCGGCACCCACGATCGTGGACGCGATAGCCGCATCCCAAGATCACACGAGAGCTGTGCGCGCCGACACTCCCCTGGTTTCCGACACTGAAAAGTGGCCATCGAGTGTCGTGTGAGCGATGTTCTGCAAGATTTTTCATCGAAGTCAGTCACAAAACGCAAGCGGTCTTTTTAGAGACTCTGATGGAGCCGCAACGGTACACCGGTACACCGTTCACCGTCGTTAGCTTAGAGTTGGTCGACGAACTTCTTCAGTGTATGAAGTGCGGTGTGTGTGGTGGGCCTGGCAGAATCTCCAAGGAAGACCACGAATATGGCATAGCCGCGAAACTTGTTCTCACATGTGACGAGTGCGGTAAACTGAGGATCGTATGGAGCTTGCCGAGAGCAGGGGGGACGGACGCAGCGCACGGCCCCTTCGAAACTAACGTGCTCGCGGTTCGCGTGGCAATGAGCACAGGAAACGGGCAAACTGCGCTCAAGGATATTTTTTCCACTCTAAATATTTCACGGAGAGGCCTGCATACCAAGACATACCAGGATTATGTGAAATTGAAAATGAATCCTGCCGCGCGCGTTATTGAAGACTGCGCGAGCATCAAGAAAACGGTGTATTCCGAACTCAACTATAGAAATCCTGGAAATATCGCCGTTTCTTTTGATGGGACTTGGCTGACCAGGGCCACTCATCCCATATTTGTGTAGGAACCGTGATTGAACTATTCACGGGTTATGTGCTTGACTTCGTCGTCCTATCGAGCTTTTGTTTGGGCTGCCAGCTAGGGCCGAAGGAGGACAGCCCAAGGTATGCCGAGTGGCTAGGTGGTCACACTTGCCAAAAGAATACCTCCAGTAAGCCAGGATAAATGGAGGTGGAAGCAGCACAAATTTCATTTGGCCACTCATTGGAGAGACATGGGCTCCGCTACACAACCATGTTGTGTGATGGAGACAGCCGGGTCTTCAACAATCTGCAGGAGGCACAGGTATATGGCTTCATGCCAATAGAAAAAGAGGACTGTGTCAACCATGTGCATAGGCGCATGGGCACAGCACTTCGAAACCTTCTGCAAAAACAAAGAGCCGAAGGAAAGCCAAGCCTTGGCGGCAAGGGCAAACTGACAGGCGAGCTGGTCACAAAGCTCACGTCATATTATGAATGGCTTTACAAAGCAACCAAGGAAGCATTGAGGCCATGAATAATGCTGTTTGGGCAACCTTTTATCACGTAGCATCTACTGATGCAAGCCCTCAGCACTCTCACTGCCCAACTGGCGAAGAGTTATGGTGCAAGTACAACAAGGCTGTTGCCAAGCAGGAGACTTCTCCGAATCATCGCTACAACCTGCCGGAGTATGTGGTTGATGCCTTGCGGCCTATTTACACGCGCCTTTCTGACAAAAAGTTGCTGGAGCGTTGTCAGCGAGGCAAAACACAGAACCCAAACGAGAGCCTACACTCCGCCATTTGGTCACTCGTGCCCAAAAACAAACACACCTCGCTTTTCACCGTTGAAGCTCCTGGGGCCGAAGCTGTCGCAAGGTTCAACACTGACAAAGGGAGAGCAGATGTCGCCATATTGAAGGAGCTGCACCTGCAGCAGAGTGTTGTGGCCGCTGCAAGATGCTCAGAAAATGACAGTCACCGACTAGTGGCATCAGAGAAGAAGCATGAGCATGCTGAAAACTTCAAGCATGCCATAAAAAGGAAGTGCACCAAGGAAGAATGATGAATGACTACAATCCTGGTGGCTTCTAACATGGTTAATACACTGATTCACAACCGTTTCTTGGTAAATAGAAGTGCTCAGCTTGTTCCCAAACTTCTGTTCTCGTTTTCTCAAAACAACATTTTTCATCACACCCTAAGCCATTGCCCACAGTATCTTTTGATGTAGCAGTCGGATTGTGATAATTCTTGCAGCATTTGAAAGCTTATACATTGATTAGTGCAAAAAAAACAAAAAAAAGTAATATTTTATTTACAATAGTGATTTATTAGCAACAAATTTTAAGCAACAGTTTCAGATTTCTAATGAGTATACTTGTTAAGGCCATAACTCTGGTACCAATGAAGCTAAAAATAAATTATGGTTTTGTTGCACTCCCTGGCCTTCATGGAATGCGGTCATATCAAATTTGTAGCAATATTTTTATGAGGAAGAATGTCAAAAGGCTGGGCAGAATGCAAGTTTATGTAACAGTCAATATTTAAAAATCTAATAGTGATAGCAAAAAACTAATTGCATATTTGTTTTCAGCTGTGAAAAATACATATTGTATTAAAATTTCAGCTTGAAATACTGAAAATAATAAAACAAAATTTTTCAGACCAGTGTTTCCCCTTAAGCGACATTTGCCAGCGAGAGCACCAATTAGTTATGAGGTCTAGGTCTTCCTGAAGAGGGAGTTGATCTGATGTTGAAGTTATCTTATGGTAGATGGTACAATCGTCTGCGAAGAGTCGTATGTTAGAAGAGATATACGATGGTAGGTCATTGATGTAGATTAAAAATAAAAAGGGACCAAGAACACTACCTTGGGGTACACCGGAGGTGACATCGGTTAGAGGACATAAAGATGAATTAGCAACGTTATACTATTTACCGAATGAAAGAAAGTTTCATATCCAGGATAATGTCAAGGAGTCCAGATTTAATGATGATAGTTTAGATATTAGGCGACAATGTGGAACACGATCAAAAGCTTTAGAAAAATCAATAAATATGCAGTCAATGTCAAGGTATTTATCCATGAGCATGAATATATCATTCGTGAATTCCATTAGTTGAGTGTCACATGAAAAACCTTTTCTAAACCCATGTTGGTACCGGTAAAAAAACTTGTTAGCTTCGAGGTGCTGAGCGACGTTAGAGGCGATGACATGTTCTAGCAGTTTGCACAGGACACTAGTTAGAGATATGGGGCGATAATTACTGACATCAGATTTGTTCCCAGATTTGAATACAGGTAAAATTTTGCCAATTTTCCATTCGTGTGGTATCTCACCCGTTGATAATGATTGATTGAATTGATTGATATGTGGGGTTTAACGTCCCAAAACCACTATATGATTATGAGAGACGCCGTAGTGGAGGGCTCCGGAAATTTAGACCACCTGGGTTCTTTAACGTGCACCCAAATCTGAGTACACGGGCCTACAACATTTCCGCCTCCATCCGAAATGCAGCCGCCGCAGCCGGAATTCGAACCCGCGCCCTGCGGGTCAGCAGCCGAGTACCTTAGCCACTAGACCATCGCGGCGGGGCGTGATTGATTGAAGATGTGGGCAAGTATGATACTAGAAAACGTAATGATTTGTTTAAGAATTTTAGTATTGATACAATCGACTCCTGCAGATGTTGATATTTTGAGATCTTTAATGAGTGCCGAAATTCAAGCTGTGCTGATGACTATGGTATCCATGTATCTGTAATCAACTTCTTTTGCTAATGGAATGTTGGAATGGTCTTCCTTAGTAAAAACACTCGTGAAATAATTATTGGGCAGGACGGCACAATCATTGGAGTCGACGTTTATCCCGTCATCATGCACCAATGAAATGTCGTCAATGGCGTTAGTAGGGGAGATGCATTTCCAGAACTTTCTAGGGTTGTTTTTAATGAGTGATTGAAGGTCACAGGACACAAATTTATGTATAGCGTTTCGAAGAGTGCAACAGTAGGCCTTTTCCGCAGCTTTGTGTTTAGCGCGAGACATTGGTGTTCCCCTTGGAGAGCCGTTTTTTCTTATTTCTCATTGTGTGAAGTGATCTGTGGAACCATGGCTTAGATAAGGTTACTCTAAGAGAGATACGTGGTATGTACGCATGAACTAACTCGGTTAGTTTATGTTGAAAAAGAGACCAATTTTTCGTGACTGAGTGAGAGGAGAATGACAAAAGGAAATTTTCACAAAACGTTTTAAGGCCTTGGTTAATGGCTACAAAGCTAGCTTTATTGTAGTTGAATATATGTTTTTGTACTACGTTACGTGAGCATATAGGTGTCTCGAATGCAGCGGACAGAAGCAAGTGGTCACTAAATGCAGAGTTATAAGATAATATTCTCAGGTTATAAGGAGCAGATGTAAATATGAGATCTACCGTAATTACTCGAATCTAACGCGCACCTTTTTTCCGGTTAAGCGAGTTCATAAATCGCATGCGCATTAGAATCGAGTACGAACAAAAAAATACGGTCAATCTATTGCCATCGGCAAATCCAAAATGGCCGCCCCCTACGTGCGTCGGCATGGCGCGTTAGCCATTTCTGCCTATGTGTTTCCCATGTGCGGCACTTCGTACGTGTGCTGACACGCAACACGCAACACCAGAGGTACACGCAACACCAGAGCTAGACGGCGACAGGTGGGACGAAGTGAAGGTCGACGTTGCGGAGTGCTTTCGGTCGTGGGGCAAGCGCCGAGCCCAGGAGGAACGCGAGGGGATAAGAATTATCTCCGGTGTGATCCTCCTGCTGTCTCGGCCCGAGTCCACCGGCCCTGGCATTGCGTCTGCGCTGGTTACGCTTCGTAAAGAGCTAAGAGTAGCGCTCCAGCGACGCTGGGACGGCCTCAAGGCCGTCGCTCGCGCTGAGAGATGGGAAATGGAGGCTTGGTGTAGTCGAACCATTTTGCGGCGACATCTAGCTAGGAAACACACGCCTCTGATGTCCCTCATCGATCCAGAGACAGGTAGCTTAGTGGAAACGCCGGACGAGGTACTTGAGGTGGCAAAGCGGTTCTATGAGGACCTTTACGCTGAGCCAACTCCGCCCTCGGCCGACTTTCCGTTCGTAAAAAACGATCAGGTATTCGAGCTCTGCGACTCTCCCTTCGTGGAGGAGGAGCTCCACGCGGCCTTGGTGACTATGAAGCGTAATCGTAGCCCGGGCACTGACGGTTTGACGGTGGAATTTTACGTCAAACTGTGGGAAGTGCTCGGGAAGCCTTTCACCGCTCTGGTGAACAGGCTGCTGCGTGAAGGGACGCTGTCAACGACTCAGAGGAAGGGGCTGATCACTCTCCTGTGCAAGGACGAGTCGAGACGCACCGACCTCAGGGCGTGGCGCCCCATCACACTACTCAACTGCAACTACAAGCTCATAGCCAAATGCCTGTCTGTTAGGCTCACTCCAGTACTCAGTACTGTTTTGGGACCATACCAGGCATGCTGCGTTAAAGGACGATCCTGCCAATTACATGGCTTCGCGATTAGAGACTTGATTGAATGGGCCAATGCACGGGACGTCCCGGGCATCCTATGCTCATTCCATCAAAAAAAGGCGTTCGACAGAATAAGCCATCACTTCATCTTCCAAGTTTTAAACGAGGCAGGATTTAGTGACAGGTTCGTTAGCATGATTAGAGCTCTGTATTCTCGGCCAACGTCTGCTGTCATCATACAGGATCGCGTCTCGGAGTCGTTTGACGTGTGCAGGGGGGCCAGGCAGGGCGACCCGCTCTCGCCTGCCCTGTACGTGCTCGCGTTCGAACCGCTTCTGCAGCGACTGTCTGGCGACAGCCGGCTTTCTCAGTTTCCCCTTCCACCGGGCGCCCCTCCCGTCGCGCTGTTTGCCTACGCGGACGACTTGTCTATCGTAGTCCAAAACGAGGCAAACGTTTGCACCGTCTTGGAAGTTTTAGACGAGTACTGCGAGGCGAGCGGCGCACGCGTTAATCGGTCGAAAAGTGCAGTAATGTACTTAAACTCAGCTCCAAGCAGCGCGCAGCCCGTACACGGCTTACCCGTGAAGGCGAGGCTGCGCATTCTAGGTTTCCACTTCGAACCGGGAGGGCTGACTCCCGAAAACTGGCGGATAGCGGAAGAAAAGCTTGAAGCCAGAATCGAGGAGTTCGGCAAACTCTCTTGTCCGCTGACTGCAAGGGTAACGATCACACGATCGTTACTCTTTTCGGTTTTAACGTACGTGGCTAGCGTTATGCCGGTCGCGAGTCAAACCAAGAATCGCTTGGAAAAGACTCTCTTCGAATTTCTATGGAGCGGTTCATGTATTTACGTGGGGCGCCCTGTCCTGAAGCTCCCCAGAGATCAGGGAGGACTCGGAGTTCCCGACCTGGGGCTCATGGCCAGGGTGCTTCACGTTAGATGGACCCGAGTAGCGTTAGACTCGGACATGACACTCACTCGAAGCTTCGCGTCGTTCTTCCTTAGCACGCGCTTACGGCAGTTCTCGGCGGGCGCCCTCTCTCACAGCGTGCCCCGTGCGGGAACCCCGTCAGCTTTTTACGCGGGCGCGGCTAGGACACTCGCGGAGATTCAGCGCGTCGATCGAGAGTGTGACGTAGTCGAGGTTCAACTCCAAGATCTAGTCGGCCTCATAACCCCGCCTCCATCCGAGCGCTACAAGATGTTGGACCTGTGCCGGCACAAGCCGAACTGGCATCTCATCACTGCCAGTTTTCTCGACGCCAGGCGTGCTACTTTTATGTACCGCCTGGCAAGGGGCTGTCTGCCTATAACGTACAGACCCAACACACCAAACATCCAGCGAGGTGTTTGTCCATTCTGTCATAGTCGAGAGGCCCTGGTTCACGTCTTTTACGAGTGCGCCCTTCCAAAAGCCCTACTCCGAAAGATAGCCGACCTATTTCAGCTCCCGGGAGTTCCTTATCCCACGGTCCGTTATTTAAGTCCGCTCCCGTCTCACGCGGTCAACCAGTTCGTGCTTCTTCTCGTAGAGTGCCTATACCAAGTTTGGTTGGCGCGATGCGAGGCCGTTTACCAGGGGAGACTGCCGGGCCTCCCCGAAGTGCTTGCAAAAGTGCGGAAGGAGGTCTGGTTTCATCTCTTTCGTGAGCGGTATCGCCTAGACGCGAAGAAGTTTCTCGAAACTTGGCACCGACCGGCAGTGATCTATAGTGAGTCTCAAGGGCAACTAACCATCCAACTATAATGGCGGAACATCTAGCAGCAGGATTTGGCGAGGCATCACTCGCCTGCATGCTTTGTTTAAGTCCGACAGCGCGCTTATTCCGCGTTAGGACAACCCACCACGCCTGGGGATTTGTTTACATTCTGCTCGGCAGCGCTTTCCTCCACCTTTCTCCGGGGGAAGGCGTTTTCGTTCAAAGAGCGCGCCCCTTCGCGGGCGCTCTCTTCTCCTCTCTCGCCTCTCTTCGAGGGAGAGAAAGCATGCACGCTTTCCCCCTCCGAGCTAAACTTGTTTCCGTCGCTAGCCCCTTCGCTGGCGTGGCTATTCCGGTCTGCTGCGCGCGCGACCGCTGCGACGCGCGCGCAATTCAAACCGCTCGCTGGCAGGCAGCCAGCGGGCACACGCCTGCCACGTGTTCCTCGCGTGCGCCGATCGTCTTCGGCGCGCCGCGTGGGCGTGGCACAACCGCTCGCTTTGAGCGGGGACCACGGGGGTCTTCGATCTCCGGTCACCATGGAGAAGCCACAGCTCCGTGGGCCCTGACCTCGTCAGCGGCACTAAAGAGTGGCCCCCTTGTCTGGGAAAGGCACCGACCATCTCGCGGCGTGGGGCCGCGAGGTACGTCGCGTCCGCACGGTGCTTTGGGCGTCGTGCGGATGCGGCACCCTTGTCCGGGTAGGGCCGTTCAACCGAAACAACAAAAGACCCGTCCCCTCCCCAGGGGCGGGACCCTTACCGGGTTGAACGTAATTGGATGATGAAGGGTTGATGAGTGACATGTGCTCTGGGACGAGGCGCTTTCGAGTGCCAACTCCTCTTCCTTTCTGACAACGGTAGGAGTTCGTCATCTAGTAGTGCATTAGCATCGACGGCGTGGAAGGGCCGACTCCAAAAACTTGAGTGCACCACGATGCCGCTTTTAAAAGAAAAGTCATAGCGTGTGCAGAAACGGACGGAAATCGGGCCGCATCGCGGTCGTTCGGAGTTCCCGAAACGTGTGTGCGGGACCGGCGGAAACAAAAGCAGAAGAGTGTCGACAGCAAAGCTTCACGCAAAGGCTTCAGTGGACCACAGCAGGGTCGGTTTCCGCAAATTAAAGAGCTGCTCGGCGAGTATGTGCTTGAGCAGCGAGCGGCAGAGCGGCCCGTGACGACAGAACTGCTCCAAGTGCTGGCTATGCAATCAGTCTTAGAAAAAGGTCTAATGCAGAGCCAGTTTAAAGCGAGCAGGTGCTGGCTAACTAACTTCATGAAGAGGAAAGGCTTTTCCCTCCAAAGGCGAACATGCATATGCGAAAAGTTTTGCGGGGGAGTTCGATGAAAAGCTTCACAGTTTTCAGAGGTTCGTCCTAAACTTGCGGCGCAACAACAGCAGATTTTTTTCCTGCGTGGGCAAATCGGGAATGCCGATCAGACGCCTCTTTACTTCGACATGCCTGGCACCACAACCGTCGAGAAGAAGGGGGCGAAGCAAGTTCGCGTGCTGACATTGGTCCACGGTAAAACGGTAAACCTCATATTTAAATGGAAGACGCTCCCGAAAGGAGTCTTTTTTTTTTTTCGAGTGGTGTGATCGTGCGGGCCAGCGAGAAAAATGGGTGCGCGTTGCAATCGATGTCTTACGTTTTTTTTTTTTCGCGGTGGAAATCGGGTGCGCGTTACAATCGAGGGCGCGGTAGAATCGAGTAAATACGGTAATATGTTCTCTTCTCGTGTGGCTTGATTAACCAGCTGCGTGAGTGAGAAATCGAGGGCCAGGTTAATGAATTCGCGAGCGCTACTTGAGCATGACGTTAGGTCAATCCAATCAGCATCGGGAAAAATGAAGTCAACAAAAAAATTTATAACAGCATTTGGGAACTTTTGTTGAATGAAGGCAAGGTTGGTATGAAGATCAGAGACAAAGGAATCGCAAGGGTCTGGTGGCCTGTAGCATACCCCGAAGAGTGACTTAGAAGAAGGGAGGGGGGGGGGGGGGGGGGCAATACAGATTCACAGAGTTTCCAATGGACTGCTTATATCAACAAGAAAACTGGAAATGTGCTTTTTGACCACGACGAGCACGCCCCTGCCTTTTCTTATATCGCGGTCTGCCCGGTATATAACATACTTGTCGGTGTCATTTAGCACTTCTGAGTTAGTAATGCCACTATGAAGCCAGGTTTCAGTTAGCAGTAAAATATCGCAGTCACTGTTATCTAGATAGGAGCATAATTCGATGCGCTTTGGAATCAAGCTTCTAATGTTTGTAAATGATACATATAGCTTCGTTTCTGCTACGGCACGTGACAAAATGGGTTGGTAAGGTGATCGTGAATTCGAGCTTCGCGATAGCTATCATGTTAATGCTCTTACTGTATCTCATGCTGCATCGTACACGTACACTGAATTGTCAATCCGCATTTTGTCGACGGTAAGCTTACAAGTGGCATTTTGTGATTTAGCGAATTCCAGCAGCGTTCTTCTTGCGAGACGTGTTTCAAGTGAAAAGTTTTCCTGTCTGGCAAACGTGCTGCCTTTCAGCTTAAAACCTTTTTCTATCACACTCTGTTTATCTTTATGAAACACAAACTTGGCAATGATGGGCCTGCATTTGCCGTCTTGGTATCGGCCAAGCCGATGAGCACGGTCTATTTGGGATGATTCCAACGTGATCTCAAGATACTTCGAGCACAATTCAATGATATGGCCCTCAGACGAAGACCATGTTTCTGAAGGGTTATCAGAAATTCCAAAGAATAGCAGATTTGAGCGACGAAGCCTGTTCTCGGCATTGTCACAATGATTCTCGATCGATTGCAGCTTGTCGGATAAGTTGTACATGGAACCACCTGATTCGAGCGATGCAGCAACCGGATTAGCTTTTTGAGCAGCAGCGTCGATTTCTATGGCACGAATTCTAGCCAAAAGCTGATTGATTTCCACATCAACAAAACCTTGACAATGCTTAAGGGCCTGTAAGTCCTTCATAATATTGTCTTGACCAGTTTCTATTCGTTGAACTGTCTCTAAAACTTTTGCAAGGGTAGCATTAGTGTTCGGTCCGGGGTTAATTTCAACATCGCCCGACAAGGTTATGAGTAGGCTACATAAGCAAGACATAAGACGACATTTGCATCGGTCAAAAACAAAACACCAATCGCTGGGGCACGATACCGCTAAAAGGGTTCTGTTTGAACTTTTGACACAAGAGCAGCTATCCAAGTAACTAACTTGGAAGAGCGAACAGGGTGAGTGCTCCATCCCAGCAGCGGTATCGAGCCCCGGTGGGTTCCGTTTGAGAAGCGTCTTATGTAGTGTCCAGCCAACGCCGATAGCCATATCTGTTCCGGTAGATGGAGCTGATTGCCAAGTTGGTGTCCAAAAATGGTCGATTAGCCACTGCGCTTGCGTCCAGTCTTCAGGTACATCCAAAGAACGTCAGCGGTGAGGCGCATCGCTGGCACAAAATGCCAAAGACGCGCTGACAAGCAGGGCAACCTGGAAGAGTGAACAGGGTGAGTGCTCCATCCCAGCAGCGGTAGCGAGCCCCCGGTATTGAGGTTAGTGAGTGGAGCGGCCATGCAAGTGAAGCTTTTGACGAACCGCCTATAATAGGCACACAGGCCCAGAAATCGGCGCACGGCTTTCTTGTCAGTGGGCGGCGGGAAGTCGGCGATGGCGGCTGTTTTCCGTGGATCGGGACGAACTCCAGACTTGCTGATAACGTGCCCCAGAAACAAGAGCTCCTCATACGCAAATCTGCACTTTTCTGGCTTCAGTGTGAGTCCGGAAGTCTTGATGGCTTGAAGTACAGCTTCAAGGCGCCGAAGATGCTCGTCGAAACTCGAGGAAAACACGACGACGTCGTCCAAGTACACAAGGCAAGTCTGCCACTTCAATCCTGCCAGTACTGTATCCATAACGCGTTGAAACGTTGCAGGCGCTGAGCAAAGGCCGAAGGGCATCACCTTAAACTCGAAGAGGCCGTCCGGTGTTATAAATGCAGTCTTCTCTTGGTCTCTTTCGTCGACTTCGATTTGCCAATAGCCAGTCTTGAGGTTCATAGAAGAAAAGTACTTCGCGTTATGGAGCCGATCTAGTGCATCGTCTATTGGTGGGAGAGGGTAAACGTCCTTTTTTTGTGATTTTGTTGAGGCGGCGATAATCGACGCAGAAACGTAGGGTTCCATCCTTCTTCTTCACTAATACTAAGGGGGGACGCCCATGGACTTTTAGATGGCTGGATGATGTCATCCCGTAGCATTTCATCAACTTGTCTCTTTATGGCCACGCGTTCTCGTGTCGAAACCCTGTACGGACTCTGACGAAGTGGTCTGGCATTTTCCTCGGGTATGATGCGATGTTTCGCGATTGGGATCTGCCGAGTTTTCGGCGAGGATGAAAAGCAATCTTCGTATTGCAGGTGCAGGGTCTTCAGCTGTTCTTGCTTACGGTTCGGAAGGCTGGGAATGACATCAAAAGCTGAGGGAGGGGCTTCGTTCTTTTGAGCAGGTTCCGCAGAATCGGCGAGGGCGAAAGCACTGGTGGCTTCCACAATTTCTTCGATGTATGCGACCGTCATTCCTTTGTTCACATGTTTGTACTCATTGCTGAAATTCGTGAGCATAACTGTTGCGTTGCCTCCCCGCAGCTCTGCGATTCCTCTTGCGACGCAAATATTGCGGGTGACGAACAGCTGCTGACTGCCTTCAACGACACCTTCCAAATCAGGTGATTTCGGAGCGCCGACTGAAATAATGACGCTGGAGCGAGGCGGAATGGTGACCTGTTGTTCTAGCACATTCAAGGCGTCGTTCCCCAACGGCGTGCGTGGCGGTAGTGCTTCTTCTGTGGATAACGTTATCGACTTTGTTCTTAGGTTGATGACTGCACCATAGAGGCATAAAAACTCCATGCCAAGGATGATATCTCTCGAGCAACGCTGTAGGACTACGAAGTCTGTAGGATAAATACGGCCGTTAATGGTGACTCTCGCTGTGCAGATTTCTGCAGGCGTTACGAGATGACCTCCGGCTGTGCGGATTTCAGGGCCTTTCCAAGCTGTCCTAACTTTCTTTAACTTCGCGGCGAACAACCCACTGATGTCGGAATACTGTAAATAACCGCGTATAATACAAGGTTTTTTTTAAATATTAGCATTCACAATTTCCGTTCCACAATATGTGCGGATTCGAACGAAAACTTACTCGAAAAACGAAATTGTGCTTGAAGTTTCGGTTTCGTAACTGCCGCTTGGCTACGGCTTTGTTTTGTCTACGAGTGGCTACGGCTTGGCGTTGTTATCTTCACGCCCTCGCGTGGCGAAAGTTAGCGCTAGCGCCATTTCTTTCTTTGTTGTTGAGTTTTTCGAACACTTGGACAGCGGAGGGGCGGACGTGTGAACCTCGCTGTGTTCTGTGCCTCACTTCGCAAAGGTGCAACATGCCAGGGCATCGAAACCAATACTCGGCTGCATTCAAAAGAAAGGTCATTGTAGCTGCCGAGGGAATCGGCAACAGTGTGGTCAGAAGACAGTTCGGAGTCACCGAGGAAAGTGTCCGTGGATGGCGATGACAGAAAGAAGCGCTTTTCGCATGCAGCGGAAAGAGAAATAGCTTTCGCGGTTCAAACAAAGGGATCTTCCCAGAGATTGAACTCGCACTGATAGAGTTCGTCGACAGCAGCGGGCGGCGCACTTGCCAGTCAACATGGAGCTGATGCAGATGAAGGCGAGAGAGCAGGCGAAAGAAAAGGGGATGTCGAGCTTGGACTTCAAAGCCAGCAAGCACTGCATATAACGTTACATGTGCCGAGCCGGATTTTCCCTGCGCCGGCGAACCTCTATTTCTCAGAAGCCTTTGAAGAGCTTCTTATATCATTTCAATGCTATGTGATTACATTGCACCGCTCGCAGAACTTCCAGCTGGGACAAATCCGCAATGCCGATCAAACGCCAGTTTACCTGGACATGCCATCTGGACATGCCCCTTATAGTTCATGAGTAGGGCTCGAAGCAGGTTAGTGTCTGTACCACTGGCAATGAAAAAATGCATGTCACAGTGATGTTATCGTGCATGGCGGACGGCCACAAGCTCCCACCTTATGTCGTATTCAAGCGCAAGACAATGCCGAACAGGGAGGAGCTACCGAAGAATGTCATCGTGAGATGTCACGATAAAGGCTGGCTGAATGAAGACCTTGTCCTAGGCTGGGTAAAGTCCGTGTGGTGCAGAAGGCCTGGTGCCCTGCTCTTTTTTCCGTCCATTCCAGTGCTGGACGCATTTCGCTGCCATTTGGCCGACTCAGTGAAGATGCTCCTGCGCGACTGCGGCACAGAACTGGTCGTGATCTTGGGTCTGATGACATCTCAACTGCAACCTCTCGACGTTTGTGTGAATAAGCTGTTCAAAGAACCGGTTAAGCGTTGCTACACCGAGTGGATGTGCTCAGGTGAGCCTGCAGTGACGCCGACCGGGCGGCTGAAACGGGCGTTGCCGGCCACGCTGTGCAAATGGATCGTGGACGCTTGGGCAAGCATCCCAAAGGACCTTGTCGGTCCTTCAAGAAGTGCGGCATCTATATTGCCCTCGATGGCACAGAAGACGAGCACCTATTTGACGATTTGTCTGACAAGAAAATGTCCGAGGAAAGCGCAGTTGAAGACGACAGCGATTGACATGGCGGATGTGTGCTGAATAAATGTGTTTTCGGTGACCTTTCCTACGTCGTTTTGTACGCGGGTACAATTTTTTTTTTTCTTTTCGCGCCTCTAAAATCTGGCCTCGTATTATATTCGGGTTCGTATTATAAGCGGGTATTTACGGTAGTCGGTTACAGTACTCACGAGAGCGGTCACGCTGTGGCCATTGATAAGAACGTCGAGGCCACTAGTTTGCCGTCTCGCGTTGCAGTTAGGCCGTGGCGTCGGGTCACGGCTGCGTCGGCTTGTTCTGCTGCTTCCATGTTGTGTCATCAGGTCACCTTCGGTAAGTGAGGTTTCGTTGTCAGGGCTTTGCCTAGTTGGCAGCGTGTTCAGAATGCTCCGTCGTGGCGCCGTCGTCGTCGGAGGATCTTCGGTAGTTTGTCGCACAGCAACCGCACCTCCATCGGTTGCTGCCCTTAGTTTCCCGGATACGGCCAAGGTGGAAAGGTGGGCATGTTGGTATTCCATGTTTAAGAAGGGTAAAAGCGCACTGAATATGAATACACAAAGAAAGGACACACACACACACACACACACACATAGCACTACTTTCAACAGCTTATTTTTGTGATCTCAACACTACTTATAGGGCACAACGATGAGCACAAATCATGCGCAGAAGTAACCGCAACATTACTACGCATCATAACGGACACCAAGGAAATCAAATTCCTTCTTTGTCAGTGCGATAGAAGGCATACTAACACACCTGTCACCCAACTTTTCAATCTCTCCTGCTTCTATATCTCGCGTGTAAGCTGATTCCTATTTCTTGACAAAACCCCGCACGTGTCGAACACGAGCATACAACCACATTTCTAACAATGTATTGCTAAGAACCCACCTGCCCCGTTTTTTACATTGTAATGATGCTCATGCAGCCGGTCATTCAAGCAACGACCGGTTTGTCTGATGTAGCAGCGGCCACAAGATAGCAGCAGGCAATACACGACCCACTCCGCGCAATCAACAAACTTAGTTTTGTGATTAGTTTTGCACCCCCAATTTTCGTTTGCATTTCTCGTTGTAATCTTGCACAACCTTTTCAACTTGTTTGGCGCTGAAAAGAGAACGCGCACTTTTGTTGCTGAGTTTAATGTTGAGTTAGTTGCTGAGTTGAATGGCCTTTTACCAGTAATCAAGGGTTGTCTTGAGCCCTTAAAGGTGACGCATGAGCTTCCGCAGAATGGCACCATGAAGTTTCTGGACCTTCGCCTGTCGTTCGACTGCGATCATACCTGTTGGCATTATGAACCTCGTGCAAGTAAACACCTTCTTCCCTACCACTCAGCACATTCCAAATTAGTTAGGAGGGCAATTACGAAGCTTTGTTTCAAGAATGCCCTAACGAAGTCGTGTCACCATATGGTCCAATTCAGTTTCGATCAGCAAAGGAAGAGGTTGCTGGATGCCTGGTTTCCCCAGGCTTTGCTTGTCTCCGTAGTTGAACGTATCTTGAGGGACAGCAAAAAAAAAAAACCGAAATGCAGCGAGATTATTTGAGCAAGGGAATCGCACAAGGGTGTTTGTTACCTTACGTACACGTGGTTTCACATAATCTCAAAAAGATCGCCCGACGGGCCAAAGTGCGCGTGCTCTTTTTAGCGCCAAACAAGTTGAAAAGGTTGCGCAACATTACGACGAGAAATGCAAACGAAAATCGGGGGTGCAAAACTAATAACAAAATTAAGTTTGTTGATTGCGCGGAGTGTGTCGTGTATTGCCTGCTGCTATCTTGTAGCCGCTGCTACATCGGACAAACCGGTCGTTGCTTGAATGACCAGCTGCGTGAGCATCATTACAATGTAAAAAACGGGCTCGGTGGGTTCTTAGCAATACATTGTAAGAAGTGTGGTTGTATGCCCCTGTTCGACACGTACAGGGTTTTGTCAAGAAATAGGAATCAGCTTACACGCGAGATAATAGAAGCAGGAGAGATTGAAAAGTTGGGTGACAGGTGTGTTAGTGTGCCTTCTACCACGCTGACAAAGATAGAATTTGATTTCCTTGGTGTCCGTTATGATGCGTAGTAATGTTGCGATTACTTCTGCGCAGGATTTGTGCTCATCATTGTGCCCTATAAATAGTGTTGTGATCCAAAAAATAAACTGTTGAAAGTAGCGCTACGTGTGTGTGTGTGTGTCCTTTCTTTGTGTATTCGTATTCGGTGCGCTTTTACCCTCCTTAAACCCGGATACGGGCTAAGAGATCGGCCCCACAACGGGCCAGAGTACTACCGGTGGTACGGAGACATGTGGCAGCTGGGCGGCGGTGAAAGGGAAGGACTTCGTGGTGTCCTTTGCGTTCCTGCCAGGTAGTCGGCGATGTCCTGTGGTTGTTCCCCTGGCTGCAAACATGGTGCATTGACGGTGAAGCCACGCAGTCCCATCTGTCGATACTGGCAGCGGCGGTACGTGTGCCCGGCTTCACCGCAGTTGTAGCACAGTCGGCTGAGGTCAGGGGCGCGCCAGGCGTCAGTCTTTTTGGAGGCGTAGCGCTGGCTGGCCGGCGGGCGGTATGGCGTTGGCGGTGGTGGCGGCGGTGCCTGGCGGAAGAACTGCGTCAGGGCAGTGTACTGACGAGGGTATGGAGGAGCGTTGCAGCGCACTGCAGTGGCGTAGCTCATTGCTTCCGGTTCACGCTGCGGTGCTTCTGCGATTCCAAGCGACTGTTGAACTTCTTCGCAGACAATGTCGGTGATCGAATTGGCTTGTGGCTGCGTTGAAGGTAACAGCTTCCGAAGCTCATCCCGTACGATCGCTCGAATCGTCTCACGTAGGTCGTCAATAATGAAGGAATTGACGCTGTTGAATGAGGTGTGGCAGTTGTATTGCGTTGCCCGCATCTCAAGCGCCTTTTCTATAGTTGTGGCCTCGGTAAGAAATTTGCTGACAGTTTTGGGTGGGTTCTGGACAAGTCCCGCAAACAGCTCCTGCTTTACTCCGCACATGAAGAACCGGAGCTTCTTTTCCTCAGCCATGGTGGAGTTCGCGTGTCGAAAGGGCCGGTTCATCTCTTCGACGAAGAGGGGTAACGCTTTCATCAGGGAGCTGCACCCTGGTCTCCAGCAATGTGGCGGCCCTTTCCTTGCGAACGACGCTGATGAGTGTGTTCAGGAACGTAGTCTGAAAGAGTTTCCAGGTTGCTAGCGTGCATTCGTGGTTTTCGAACCACGTCTTTGCGGCATCTTCTGAGTAGAAATAGACGCAGGGTAATTTTTCTTCGGGGTCCCAGCTGTTCAAGGTGGCGACTCGGTCGTATATATAGATCCAGCTTTCCGGGTCTTCGCCTGACGATCCATGGAACGTTCCTTGGGCTGCCGTAGAACGACTGGGACAGGATGCACGAGGGTGGTTATAGTTGCTGCAGTTGATGTAGGGATGCGGGGCTGCCTGGCTGTTTCAGAAAGAGGCTTGTACTCTGGTTGCAGTCCCCTCTGCCTGCGGCTTGTTCTCTGTTCAGGGTTGGCGTCCGTGTTTTCTTTGCCGTTTGGGCTGGGTTAGCCGCTTGAAGGTGGCGTTGGGAACATCAAAGAAGCAGCAACTCCACCAGATGTCACAGGGTCGTGACGTCGACAAAAAAAGAAGACAATACAATGAAGGTTAAAGTATTTATCTGGGTGAACTTGTGCCCGTTAAATGGAAAGTCGGATCACAGTAGCACACCTGCACTGATAGCGGCGAAGCGCATCGGCATTTATACACTTGCCATCGAATGTTCTAGCGTTATCACTAGCGGTGATGTAGGCTCCAGAATAATCTGTATAGTTTGCGGAGTGGGCGTGATCTTATCCAAATGACCTACTACAATTCTGAAGCTTCTCGAAAACTGCAGGCAGGGTTTGCGCTGAGAATTACGTAGTGTATTGGGGCGATAACAAAACTTGAGAAAAGAAATGTGGCAATATAATTAAAAAAAAGTGCATCGCTAAAATAAATTGAGTAGAGGGCATCAGCGTCATTATAAAAAGGCCATGGTGGAGTTTGTTGAGACTAAAAATATTTCTGGGTCTTAAAGAGTCCCATGTTGTGTAAAACAGGTGGACTAGTCAACTTTGGCACAGTTGGTACAAGCTTTACTTGAATAGGCACTGAGACATGGAATGGTAGCAAAATGACGCAGTTGTCCCACCACTGTCAGCTATAATTCTTCATCATCTTCAGCCACGTGCACTATCAACAAAGCGCACATAATACCTCACAAGTGAGTTGTGGGTACCTCGCTTATCTACAGAAAGACAAATAATGATACAGTGGTTGCAGTCCTACTTTGCAAGAATTATGACTTACGGTGTAGTCGATACCTTGTGGAGAACCAAAACAGCTGCCCTTGCCCTAACAACAAGCTGTACTCAGAATTCACATTCGACAGTATCATAATGGCTGGTGAAATTTTGTAGTCCAACTTCAAAATGGAGATTACATTGAAGGAGCCTCTTACCTGCCTGTCCCTGGGAGCGGTCCCACTCTAGCATGAGATCCACAGCATACATGGCACGTGACTGCGGACTGTGTGCCACACCAGCCGGTGGCGGTTCGGCGCATGCCAGCTCGAACACTTGCCTCAGCACTTGAAACACCTCGGCCTGGCAAAAAGCAGATGTTGCAGGTCACTCTAAAGCTGCTAATGTCATGGCAAAGCGGTACTGACTGTTCAAAAAAGCTAATGATTGCACACATTCAAACAAGGTACAGAAACAAGCTGCTGCCAGCCATCTATTGAAGGAGAACAAGAAGGGAAATCAGGGCTATTTGGTAATAGTTCATTTTTCGATAACTCACAGCACAAGAAGAATGAAGACACAGACGAAGAATAAGACAACACGAGCGCTGACTCTCGACTAAAGTTTATTAAAAGAAAAGGCACGAATATACACAGGCGAACCAGCTTCGACAGAGCAACTGCGCATGTGCAGCAGAGTCATTCAAGTGACAACACTTATTGAGGACAAGTGGAGCATCTACGCACGGCAAAAAAGAAAAACATATCAACAAAAAACCAATCATACCAACAAAACCAGACGTGTGAAGCATCCTAAGATAAGTGACACTTTAGAAATTGCATTTCCTTTTCGCTAAGGGCAACAGATGGATGGCTAATGTACCTTTCACCTTCTCTGTTGATGAAGAAGGCCCCCATTGTCTCCCTTGTTTTTATGGTGCTTATGGCGGAACAAAATATCAGCTTCCCCCGCCATCGGCTCACAACCACATTCTCTGGAGTGTGAAGGCAGGCGGTTTGCACCTGCCATCACACTGCAGAGAATGTGGTTGTGAGCCGATGGCCAGGGAAGCAGATATTTCGTAACGTTACCAAAAGTGCATGGCCTTTTCTATGTTTGCCATTACGCGGAAGAATAATGAACAAGAAGGAAAACCTGGGCTAATGGATAATAGTTCATTTTTCGATAACTCACAGCGCAACAAAGGACGAAGACGCAGACAAAAGATAAGACAACACGAGCGTTGATTCTCAACTAAACTCATTCGCATGAGCATATCCGCTATCATAAAATCATTCCAGAACTATGAAGAGAGTATACATGCTGAAGTAGCGGCACAGCTGACGGACGACTCGACAAGCTTCGACATGTGCATGTACGTTTCTACGGGGATCCATTAGCAAAACTGGCCTGGCTATACATAAAATGCATTACCATCGCACGTCAAGATGAGCGTGCCCTTAGCTAGTTGCATGCAGTGCATCGCCTACTTAGCTCAGTACAAAAGCGCCGTACTGTAACGTACATGCGTTTGTTTGCCCTTGCGTAGAAATTTCTTTCTTCGTGCTTGCTCAGCACTGGACCGAGCAAAGGTATGAAAACTATTCTGTTGAGCCGACGCGGTGGCAGCGAGTGGCTTTCGTTTTCACGAGCGATACGCACTGCAGTCCCACCCACAAGGGTGCGGCAGCAGACGGTGTAGTCGGTAAGCTTACATGAACCCTAACAGTGCTGAACCGTAACAGCGCTAAACAGCTAAGCCACACGTACTGTCGTGCAGGCAGTACATGATATAAATTTATTGAGATGCTTATCATTGGTCCATTTCTCACGATGACTTGCTGCCGCATTCATTGGTAGCCATCATCACGTTGCTATGAATTTCCATGCAGGCATCACTACACTTGTGCCGAAGTCATAGTAATCACTGCATGATCTACTGAGGCTCTAATGACAAATGCGCAAAATCGCAAGTTTTTCACAGCATCCCTGCCAAGTTCAAGGATTGTGAATCCGGGAGATTTCCACAACGGGGGCAGGTAGCTGAATAATTTGTCATTTTTTTTTCTGGGCACCAAAAAAAAAAAAAGCCAAGGACAAACAAACAAAAAAGCACCGAAAAACAAAAGAGGGTGGGGTGGGGGGGTCTCAATCGCAAGCCCCAACATCAGCATTGTGGTCTTATAGTGGCCTGGAGAGGCCGAACACACGAGGGCAAGGTTTTGTACTAAGGTGAGTCTGAAAGTATCAACACAACTAGTAGAATCTATTTCCGCCAGAACAACTGGCGTATCTCTTCCTGGGACACACGTCCCAGGAAGAGATTTTTTTTTTTTACAGGAACGCCAAAACGCCTCTGACCCCTTTATATCGATGGTCTAGGCTGTTTTCTTTTTTCCGCCGCCGCCGTCACTCACTGTATATGCAAACGTATTTATATATTTGAACACTCAAGAAAAAAAAAGCCACACGGGCTCGGTGCCCCGCTCCTCGCCATGCGCCGACGTGCGCCTATTTCTCACGCATACTATGCCCCGCAAATGGGGGGGGGGGGGGGGAAGAGGGATGGTTAGATGCTTGTGCGAGCGCGCTTACTTTTTGATGGGGAGAATCCACAAATGTCACTTAGGTTTCTGCACAGGCCCCGTTTGCGAAAACAGGCAGCTTTGCGAGGTATAACAGGGACAGTTGTTAGTTTGTACTCACCTGTACCTGTGATTACGTCTCGTGCATCGTTTTTGTTTAAACAGCGCATTACGTGTCAAGGGGCAAACCTTGTTAGTTCGCTCTCGTACGTCCTGTATGTATCTCTTTTGGGCGTCATCTGTGCGTGAGTAGAACGCTGCATGTTTCAATCTGCTAGCTGTTCTCAGCGTGACATTCCAAGTTGTTGCTGTCGCAATTATTGCTTCGCCCTTACGGCGAAAGTGCTACTTTTTTTTTACGTATTTACTGCTTTTAATCTATCGCTGCGTGCCCTCGGACCTTGTAGATCGCTATCGCATCGCCGCGACCGTGGTTTTATGCATGGCGGTTGCAGCAAACGGTAGTTCCTTTTACAATCGCGCTTTGCCATCTACGATTGCATCTGCCCCAGTTTTGTCCCCAGAGCTTGCGGAAAGCAGCGTTGCTTTGACCTTTTAAGCACATAATTTCAGCATTCCGTCAGTAACGTCATCGCAAGCCACAACATCAGCTTTGTGGTCTTATAGTGGCCTGGAGAGGCCGAACACGCGAGGGTAA
This sequence comes from Rhipicephalus annulatus, assembly GCA_013436015.1. NCBI lineage: Eukaryota > Metazoa > Arthropoda > Arachnida > Ixodida > Ixodidae > Rhipicephalus > Rhipicephalus annulatus. The sequence continues at coordinate 23,374 of WOVY01004508.1, forward strand.
GGTTTCGTACATTATCGTATCAAGAGCGACTGCGGTTTTGTACATAGCGGTAGTGACCACGATAATCACACGCACTGTAGAAGACAGTGCGTGCGCCGGTCGCCCTGTACTTCCGAAGCTTCGAGTACGCTGCTCTCGCCTTTAGCTCAACAGTTTCCGTATTAAAGTTCGTATCACTTGCCATGATTAGAAAATGTGTTCAGAACATTCGAATTTAGGCCCGATGAACATAGTTGAATCAGGCTGGGGGATTTCACGAATTCGTATCTGCCGCGGTTTCGCATCACTGAGATTCTACTGTAGGTTTAGATGAACGCCTCCTAAATTCCTTTATAATAACATGCGGTGGGTTCACGAAAATCCCGGAGCGAACTCATCTGGATTTTCGTCAATGCGGCCAGATCACGCACAAGAATTTCCATTTCCGGGAGATTTTCATGACAACCGTATAAACGGAAGAAATGGTCGAAATCTGGGAGTCTCCTGGCCAATCCAGGAGACTTGACAGTTATGTCACAGCGACATATGTGAGCGAGAATTTGTGAACAACAAATATTCGAGGAATATTCGAAAGAGTTCAAATATTCGAAATTTTCAAATATGTGGTGATTGAATTGAATACAAATATTACAAGTGCAATATTCGCTTAATATTCTAAACTTTCACACACCCCTAATTTACTCATGAATTTCAAATAGTTTGGAATTTTGAATAATTTATATTTGAGGCAGAAATTAGTAAGCACCAGCCAATCATTGAAGTAAAAATGGAAATGACGTTTCGGCCCCACTACAAAGACCTCTTTCATAGAAGGGCCAAAACATCATTACTCTTCTTATTTCAACAGTGATCCTACCAAGGTTTTTTGATTAGTAGCAATTTCTCGAGCAGCAAAGTTTACATTTTGGAGCCCTTTCGAGCAGCAAATTTTCCATTTTAGAGCACTTTAGAGCAGCAAAATTTTCTATTTTGGAGCGCTTAGGAGCAGCAAAATATTCTATACAAAAGCAATCTGGAGCAATTAAATTCAAATCCTGGAAGAGAAGCAAGTTGCATCTACATTCAAGGACATGCATAATTATTTTGGGGCTCTTGTGAACAGGTAAAAAATTTTCACCTCATTGCAAACCCTTCGGAGCCGATCATCTTAGAAGCACTCCGTATTTCAGTTGATGATGCAAAAAGAATGGCGCAATGCTGTTGAGCATTCTAGAAAAACTTGTTCAGTGATAATTTATTTATTTATTTATTCACAAGTACCTTACAGGCCTCACAGAGGCATTGTGTAAGGGGAGTCGATACAGTAATACAGATAAGTAATAACAAATTGGGTTAACAAGTCAGTAAGAACAATGTAGTACGTCAACAACACCAAAAATATGCCCCGCCGCGGTAGTCTAGTGGCTAAGATACTCGGCTGCTGACTCGCAACGCGGGTTCGAATCCCGGCTGCGGCGGCTGCATTTCCGATGGAGGCGGAAATGTTGTAGGCTCGTGTGCTCAAATTTGGGTGCACGTTAAAGAACCCCAGGTGGTCTAAATTTCCGGAGCCCTCCACTACGGCGTTTCTCATAATCATATACATAGTGGTTTTGGGACGTCAAACCCCACATATCAATCAATCAAACACCAAAAATATGTCCAAGTACAGTAGCCGTATGTATTCCACATGAATAGTTAAGTTTAACTTTAAACACCAGCTTCACTATGATGATGAAAATAAAATGAAAAAGGGGATACATGAATCCCGGCAGTAAGTGGATCAGCTAAGCATTATCAGTGAAATGGTTGAGAAGATGCTCGCGAAATTTATCGTGATTAAGCCGGAGGGCGATGCTGTTTGGAAGATCATTCCACAGTCGTATGGCACGCGGGAGTGATGAGTAGTTAAAAGCATTTGTGGTGCCGTAGAGGCGGGTGTAGCTGAAGTCATTGTGCAACCTGTGCGATAGGTGAGAGAAAAGTTGTTATTGCGCTAGCAGTGATCGAGTGGCGTAGGCATATTTATGAAAGAGAGACAAAAGCGCCATGTCACGACGAATTGCTAATGGATGGAGTGAAAGTTCAAGCTTTAGCTAGGTTACACTGGACAAGTTGTTATAATTCCGCGTGATAAAACGACAAGCCCTGTTCCGAATAGCTTCTAACTTCTGTATTAAATATTTTTGTTGAGGAGACCAAATGGATGATGCGTACTCTAACTGGGGCCGGACAAATGTTTGGTAGGCCTGTTTACGTACGTGAGGAGTAGTGGATTTCAGGTTGCGACGAAGATACCCCAATGATCTTCAAGCATTAGCAGAAATGGTAGTTATATGGTCGACCCAGGAAAGATTTTGTGTGAAGGGAACGCCTAGATACTTATACCCTGTGGTTTTAGCCAATCTGTTAATACTGATGTTGTAAGGAAAGAGAGAACAAGCTGGTTTACGGGTAAATGAGATAATTTTACATTTTGAAATGTTAAGAGTCATTAGCCATGTTTTACACCAGTTGTTAATGCGATCCAGGTCACTTTGGAGGGAATGGTGATCATCCACACTTCTTATAGAGCGATGAACAATGCAGTCGTCAGTAAATATACGTATACTAGATGACACGTAATTTTGGCAGGTCATTAATGTAAATTAAGAGTTGTAAAGGACCAAAAATGCTACCTTGCGGTACCCCTGATGTGACATCAGAAGGAGGAAAGAAGTAATTATTAACAACTGTGAACTGCTGGCGGTTAGAAAGTTTCATACCCATGACAAGGTTAGCGAATCTAATTTAAGCGCAGAAAGTTTTGATATCATTCGGCAATGTGCTACGCAATCGAATGCCTTAGAAAAGTCTAGAAAGGTGCAATCTACTTGTAAGTTAGCGTTCATGTTGTAATGAAGGTCAGTAGTGAATTCAAATAACTGTGACTCACAGGAGAAGCCTTTTCGAAATCCATGCTGGTTTGGGAAGAAGAAATGATTAGATTCTAGGTGATCGTATATATGCGATGCGATAATGTGTTCGAGCATCTTGCAGCAAATGCATGATAGTGAGATGGGGCGGTAATTTTCGTGCGAATGTTTATTACCACTTTTGAAAACGGGTACTATCTTCCTATTTTCTAATCTGTGGGTAGTTCGCTTGTTGATAATGACTGTCTATAGATGTGAAGTAAGATGATGCTGGAAACTGAAATGGTATTTTTTTGTATACTAGAATTTATTTCGTCGACAACGGAGGACGAGGACACTTTAAGGTTATTGATCAAATGTACAATGCCATTAAGTGTAATGTCAACAGGTGCCATGTAGTGGTAATCGAAATCATAGACGTAAGGAATGCTAGATTTATCTTCTTTGTTAAAAACAGATGTAAAAGACGTGTTTAGTATAATGGGAATGTCAGTATGCGGGTATGGGGTGTTGTAGGCGTTATGTATTGAAATATTGTTACTCAAGCTACGTTGACCTATCAATTTCTAGAATTTACTAGGATTATTTTTTAATAGTGCGGGAAGGTCTTCTGAAAACTACTTATCTTTAGCTTCGGCTTCCATAGCAAATAAACAGAATACTCATTGAATAAAATTGTACTACATGAAACAACATTCTAAAGACACCTATGTTGAACCGCGTCTACAATGACGTCACATTGCTAGATTAAAAAGCTCGGCGATCTTGCTGCTATAATCATTGGACGTGGCGCTACTGCCTTGGATCACCTGCGCTAAACCACTTAAACTGCTTTTGGTGCAGGGAAAAAACATTTTATCCCTGTTCACACCGCACACTTATCATGTGGAATTAGTAGTACTTGCCATGCCCTGGCCAGTATTTTGTGATTGTGCATGATTGTGTTCGCATTATTCTACAGCTGCTACTTACTGCTGGTGATCTAGAACAAAAGCCTGGTCCTCAAACCAAATAAGTTGAACTCAAACCCCTTTGAGTTCGGATTATCGAGATTTGACTGTATATAAAAAATATTTTAAAAAATACAAATTGCCACCCACTGTCATCATCAGTGCCGCGTGGTTGAAATTCCTTCTCACCTAGAGCTGTTATTCATCTATTGTAACCTATCTTACCCACCCATTATCACAGGAACTTGCCACCGTTTTCCCAACGCTGATGTATCGTTTACTGGTGAATTCCATGAAGCACTTTGCTTACTTACTGAAAGATACAGCAGTGCACAATTAATCTCGCTAGGTGATCTTAGTTTCCATAGTATAAGTTGATCTGATCTCTCATTAACAACAGCTAAACAAAGCATTGAAAGTGACTTAGTGAATTCTTGTCTAACTCTTGGCTTATCACAAGTAATTACTACAGCAACACGCCAGAAAAGCACTCGCGGGGAGCGCTTTGAACATGCCGCTGCTATGTAGTACCCGCAGTCACCCCTGACAAATAAACCAAGTCAGTTTCCAAACGTCGAATTTCTTCAAAACTTTTGGTTAGTGTTTAAATCATCTTCCAGTTTCATACCAAACCAGATAGACTTCTGTCGAATATTTACATTCAAGAAAACAATTTGTCTTTGTAAACACTCATTCCTCCCATTCATCTCTCGTCAGGTCAGGGGATCCTCAAGGCTCGGTACTAGGTCCTCTACTCTTTCTAATCTACCGTAGACTCTCAGTAAATGAAAATCTGTTAAATGGAACTGCTGCTCAAATGGAACAACTTCCTCTGATATAATTGGTTTCATACTTGAATGCTGCAACCAACTTCACCTCTCAGTGAACGGAACTCCTGTTAAATGGAACACATTTTCCCGGTCCCTTCTGGTTCCATTTAATGAGAGTCTACTGTATATCAACAACCTATCTACTAACACTTCATCTAACATCAGATGATGATGCTTTTCTAAGGCGCCCAGGAACAGCGTTTTCCGAAGTACCAAAGGTCATGTATTGCCACAATAGGAATTTCTAGGACGTTATTGCATGCACAAGTACGCCAGCATTCTACTGCCCAAGTAACACCGTGCTCCCATCCAAGATGCAAGACTTGCAAACACCTTCAAGATGACATAATAGTTAAAAGTACCGGACGTGATTATGTCCATCATATAAAATATAGTTTTACCTGCACTAGTGGAAATGTTATCTACGTAATTGAATGCTCATATTGTCATAAACAGTACATTGCAAAACAGGACAGCCAGTTACTCTTAGATTGAACGGTCATTGCACGGACACGGCAAAAAAATGACCGAACCCAGTGCCAAAGGATTTCAATGTAGCAGGACACAACTTTGACAAACTCAAACTCTACAAGCTTCAAACTATCGATCCACAAGAGAGACAGTAAATATACCAGAGTCGTACCTTATTCCCAAGTTTAATACACTCCAACCATTAGGTATAAATGTTTCTAAAGGTAACATTGAATCAATTCGGTATGGTCCATACACAAAGAAAACCACTGAAAGTTAAGTCCTCCGTAGAATAATTTCAAACCTGCCATTCTTAACTTCTGGCAATTGATTCGACAACTTTGACTCAGCGACACATGTATATCCTTACCTCTCCAACGCTTAGTTTTTTTTTTGTTCTTTTTCTTTTAATTCGCAGAATACCCATTCCTTTTTCATTTATACAATTTATCAGAGCCCCCCCCCCCCCCTCCTTTGTTAGGATGGAGGAGAGGACACGAAGCGTAGACACAACCTGAAGAAATCAGTTCTGTTCTAGTCTTGAGGAAGACAAGTTCGCTTGTGGAAACGCTGGCTCGACACAGCCCCTCTTTACAGATTTTTCATCACCTCAAAAAACTTTGCAGATATTTTCTGCCTCATTAACCATAACTGTGCTCATGGTGCACTGAAAGATGCACAGGAGCGCCAAAGCCAACAAAGAGCATACGGAAATTCCCGATGAACGCATGGAGCATTAGTGCTGCCTGCAGCAGAAGCTGGCAAAGTCAGAGAAACTGCAGAGAAAATCGGAGAAGCACGGACTGCTGGGCGGGTCGGTCATTCATCTTAACTGAGTTGCACGAAAACAAATGAAGTACAAAAGGAAGACACCTGTGTCCAGGTGTCTTCAATTTTTTTCACGCAACTCAGTTAAAGAAAGACGTGGGTCTTGAAATGGCGAAAAATTGCAAAAAAGTAAATTTTTGAAAAAAAGTGCAGTATCGTGAAGTTCGAACATTTAATAATCTCCCGGCGAAGTCTGAAAGCTGCATTCAATCTAGAAATACTTAAAAAACAGCATTTTACATGTCTAAGTTCAGGCAAAATGACCGATAATTGGCTAATTATGTTCGAAGTTCGCGCGCTCGTAACTTCAAAACGCGGCGACCAGGCACCGCCATCTTGGTGTCATGTTGAAGCTGCTTTTTTTTGTGTGTCTTTTTCCTATTTTCAAAATGGCGCGGGTGCAGCGAGAGTGACGCTACCACTCCTTTTCCAAAGGTCGCTTGCGCGCACATGATTGGTCAAAGCCCGCGCTTGCCCTGCGCGCTGGCCTCCTATTGGTCTGCCGCGTTTCTATTGCTTTTTTTCCCCCCATTCTCGCGTTGTGATCGCGCACTCGCTTGGCTCGGGATTTCGACTGCTCCGCGACGTTCTTCATGTTAACAACTTCCCTACCACATTTGAACTACTGTCATTATTGAGCTGCTCAAATGTCCGAAGACATTCGTATGAAGAAAACTACACGTCGCATATTCGCAAGAAACGACGGCGACCATGGAATGCCCGACAAAATTCGGCGAGACATGTCCCACAATAGCAGCTGGACCGATTGACCATGCAGCTTCATCGAGAGTGGACGCCTCGAATACCAGCACAAAACTCATCATAATTGCGGAATTGCCTGTTAACGCATCAAATACAGCGCTGCAGCCCACTACATCGAGCGCGTGCGCCTCGTTTAGCCATGCCTCGAGTGCTGCCGCAAAACGCATCGGGGATTGTCGGTTGGCGGTTTGTGTACACAAACGCAACTTGGCACGTACAGTGTGTATATTTTGTCGGCCTAGGCCTCGAGGTATGTCAGAAAACGCGTCAATAACGTTTTATTATTGCCTCAAGAAAAAAGCCAGCGTGCAGCAAAATGAGGCCGACGTAAAGCGCACTTGGCATCAAGACGGAAACTGAACGAAAATTTGAATTACCGTACTCGGCGTCGACACGGAACAGGGGAACTTCAGTGACAGTGGAATGGAATTCTCGATCGTACATTTGAGCTTGTTTAATGACCTTTTCAGATTTATTATTTGCGCCAACTGCGGCAACAGTGTCTAAGGAGCAATGAAAAGAGGACTTTAGTGTGAAACTCGTGATGGCATGCTCAGCACGCAACATGGGCGATGAGCGATTCGTTTCATTGAGGGTGACTGGAGATTCATCCATAACGTCTTTTAGATATGCAATCAAGACTATGCAGCGAGCAATGCCACGAAAAACAAGCTCGTGAATAGGTACAAGCCAACAGTGAACACTACCTGCAATCCTGGCCAGCTGTAAAGTGTAGATTCAAGCCCTTTTCATTGTAAGAATTAAATATTATTATTTTGTCCCTTTTTTATTTTTGTGACCTCGACTTAGGTGCAAATAGCGACAGCACAGACCATATAAGCGTGTCATTTTTGGGCACAGTGTACACATACAAGCTGAAATACAACGGTGAAGTGTTTGGTAGCAGCTTTCTTGCACTATTACCGTATATACTCGTGTAAGGGCCGCACTTTTTTTTCGAAAATTTTGCTAGGTGCGGCCCTTACACGAATCAGGCCGATTTAGTACAGGCAGTACAGGCCAAAGGTCTGTACTGTTTATGCAACAGTAGCAGAGTGCAAGAGTCACAAATGACATGCCAGAAATGTTTTTATTCGGATTCCATTTCGCTGTCCTCGTTCTCGGAGGAGCTCGCCTCGGCGTCCGCGTCTTCCCAGAGACGGTCATCTTCGGTGCCGTTCATGGAGTTCGAAATTCCCGTTACCTTGAAGCTTTTAGCAACTACTTCTACTGACATGGCACGCCACGCATTCAAAATCCATTCACACACCTGTTGGAGCGACGCCCGCTTCAGCCGTCCTGTAGGGGTCTTCTCGTGGACGCCTCCAGCCATCCATTCAGAGTAACATCGGCGAAATTCCACTTTGAATGGTCTGTTGACGCATACGTCGAGCGGCTGCAGCACACTCGTCAGGCCACCGGGAATGACGGCCAAGTCCGTACGAGTTGCGGCAACTCGGTTCTTGACGCGGTCGGTCAAGTGGCCCCTAAAGCTGTCCAAAACAAGGAGGGCTTTCCGTTGTAACAGCCCTCCAGGTCTGTTTGCCCAGACGGTCTTAATCCAGTCAACGACCAGTTCCTCGGACATCCAGCCCTTCTCTTGCGCACGTACGACGATTCCCTGAGGGAACTTCTCTTTTGGGAGAGTCTTCCTTTTAAATACGACGTACGGCGGAAGCCTCCTGCCGTCTGCCGTGATGCACAACATCACAGTGCACCTTTGGCGTTCTGCACCAGTCGTGCGCACAGACACACTTTTCGCACCTTTTAAATCCACTGTGGTGCTTTCCGGTGCATCGAACCACACAGGTGTCTGGTCCGCATTCCCAATTTGGGACAGGTCGTATTCATGCTCCCTCCTGAGAGCATTCACGAAGCGATGAAACTTAATGACGTGGTCTTCGTACTCGCGCGGCAGTTTTTGGCAAATCGTCGTTCGGCGCCGAATAGAAAGCTGGTTACGGTTCATAAACCGCGTAGCCCAGCCCCGACTTGCCTTGAATTGTGCCGGGGGTATTTCCATGTGGCGAGCGATGCTGAGGGCTTTGACGCGTATCATGTCAGTCGATACGGCGTAGCCGTCCCTTCGTGTGTCGACGACGTAGTTGACGAGCTCGCTTTCGAGTTGCGGGTACTTGCACTTTTTCCCGCGAAACGCCTTTCGGCTCCTGTTAGTAGCGGCGAGGGCATCTTTCTGATTCATCCAGTAACGCACGCGCTTCTCATCGACGTCGTACTTTCGTCCAGCTTCCCGCTTCCCGTGCTCCTCGGCATAGTCAATCACTTGCAGCTTAAATGCTGCAGTGAATGATCTCAGATGCCGGCCCATCGTCCGTCACGTGCGCTGGCTTCTGCAGGGTTCACAACAACCAACAAAGTGACACCGACGACACCGATCTGAAGTCGCGCTGCCAACGTATCGACACGATGCTAGGAACGATGCCAACAAAGAGGCCGCACAAGGCAAATATGGCGGCGCGCTGTCAACAGCGTGGTCGGCGCGTCGGCGGAAGTAAAATAAAAGCGGAAAAGCGTGCAGCGCCATCTGGCTGTAAATGAACTAACTACACTTTTCTGGCGGGACATTTTGAACTTTTGTTTTTTTTTTTTCGAAATATCCGCTTTCAAAGTTGGGGTGCGGCCCTTACACGAGGGCGGCCCTTACACGAGTATATACGGTACAAGGACTATGCATGCTAATACAGCAAATTTTTCATGGTTTCTGTGACATTGTTGTAACATATATGGCATTATCTTGTTCCTAAAAGGCAAAGCTACATAATGATGCCATTTATACAGTTATGTTGCAATTCCACATCAATTTGTAGAAAACTAAAACTTCAAATGCATTTGTCTCAGTTTCATGACTTTAGAGGTAACATGAAGCCTTATGGGGCATTTTGACATGTTTTTATGGACTCACAATAACAAGCTTGATACCGATGCGTTCGTATTGAATAGATCCAGCAGGTGATGCTATTTATTTTTTCTTTATATGTTGTTCACACAATAGTAATTCATGATGATTGTAAATGATATAAGGCAGAAATTTTTTTTCATGTTTGTATTCATTTATTTTACATTTAAAGTTTGTTGCAAACAATAAAATTAGCAACCCAGCTAGACCAGCTCTCTGGCAATCTGGATATATACTTTGTTTTTGTGTTTGACATGGTGAAATTGCCAAAAAGCACCATAACAAATATGTTAATTGTGTATTATAAATATTTAGTATCTTCTGTTCTGATGCAGCTATCGAAAATCTACTTAGAGATTTGGAATATGCCAAAAAAACCGAATAAGCATATTAAGTTTCATTCAATTCATACGAATAATAAAAAACATTTTCTCAAGATCCACGTCTCCCCTTAAGGGAAAATAACCTTAGCGCCATGCCATGGCTGTTCTAGGTAGGCAATTTTCTAGTGCATAGACAGAAGCGACAGCAGCACTGCATTTGCATAAGTAGTAATCACTTCACTAGGAGCTTCAATTTCACTTTTGTGCTTGATTGACTACGCTTTTTAGGCTTTCCATTGATCACGATGTAAATCTGTGCCACAAAATAGGATTAGATTGAGTTTTGATGCAGCTCCAGCACCATGTGGCTAGACTGAAACGTAGATTTTTCCAAACACAAATGCGCTTTCCAGAGGCTTTTGCTTTGGTCGTACAATTGCACAAAACAAGAGAATTTGCGAGACCTAGCATTATTTAGTAGTAAGTATAGTGCTACTCACCTCAACCTTGTGCCAGGGCTGTGAGCTGTAGTGCTCATCAAAGCATTCCAAGAACTGTGCACACGTGGTCTGCAGAGAAGCAAAACAGACTTCTTGCAAGCACACTTACAAAGCACAATTAAAAAAAAAAAGAGCAAAAAGTTTACACTAGCTGTGTGAACAGCAAGGCTGGTTGATCTTAGGGTCTTTAACATGATCTTCTTGGCTGATGCTAGATTTTTTCTTGGCATAGACCGAGTAAAGTCAAACCACAGCCTGTCAGAGACCATGCAAGAATGTCCAGACTCCAGCCCTGAAACTAAAGCTGGCTATGGCACTGCTGGTCAAAACGCAAGCCTTGCACTAGGCCCGCGTGGAGGGCAAGCTCGCCATGGCGGCTGCATGGACTGTCTCCGTCGGTGAGCGCAGCAAATAAGCAACAGCGTGTGATGAGCTGCCACACGGAGAGTTTTTTGCCAACACCTAATCATACAGTTTCATACAATGATACCTAGAGAGAAATATGGCACTGCGATCGATCGTGTACACTCATGGGAATAATGGGAAGCACAGGCTCTGGGTTGGATAGCGTTGATTAGCGAACTGTCTATCGATCTTTTTCTACACTTTCATTTTCATTCTTTCTTTACGCAGAGTGGGAAGTGGGATGCAGTGCAAAGCACCGAAGCACTGCCTTTGTTGTTCAAAGAAGCTGAAGACCGCTAGGTCTCTCAATTTACTGCAACACTGTAGCTGTATAAGTCATAGTTGACAGTTTAAGCGAAACATCGTTCACTCACTGTTGCACATAGATGTAGCGCCCCATGCCAGTGCAGGATATTACGTAGAATTCTATTTTTTTTTTTGTTAGCGCGTCTTGCCAAAACTCATTTAAATCGACTGCAAAATGATGACAAAGCTAAGTAGGTGTACTGTCACGCTCTTTTTGACTAAACTTCACACACAAAAAAAAGAGAGGTGTGTTGAGGGCAGACCACTTGGACAGACACAGCTGGCATCGCAGCAGACCAACTGTTGTGTTTCTCCCTTAATAATGCACTGTTATTTCCACAAATATGCAATGTGTACGTTTGAGGGCAGAACAAGCATGTTTGTTTTCAACTGTTGTAAAAAATGATCTATTATATCTTGATGCTAAATTTAGAACGCAAAGGCAGAGTAATGCATACCCTGGTAGTTCGATTTGTGTGGGTTTCATTTTTACTGCATCGGCACAATAAATTTTTGCAATAGAGTTTGCATACAAAAGAATGAAGCAAGTCTCACATAAATAAACTTCATATACAAGCGTTGCAAATCCCAAGAACGTGATCCATATAAATCAGATACGAAGCCTCTAATTCCCACAGGGGTACAAGTGCCGCTGAAGGAGACCGTATAGACACTAGCGCCAGATTTTTCTCTAAATATTACTGTATGAAACTCTATGCACCCACCACTTTACTTTGAGCTTTGAGAGCCTTGCTCTTAAAAGGTGTTACTTTTTTGCTTCTTTCATAGAAATGATGTTCACAGACACTGACCGAGGAGAATACAACATGTGATGGGCTCAAAGTTTCGATAGTAAGAACTAGATACACAAAGAATGAAGTAGGAGGAAAGAAGCAAGCACCCTTTTTGTATTTATATATGGAAATAATAAGGAAGAAAATTATTGAAAGCATATTGGATCACCTACTGTATGTGGGCATTTCGCATCATGCACACTTTGCTGTAACACTGAGAATCTCCTAACATTGAGCTTTGTTATTTAGGAATTCTCACCTTTGAATATTGTATTATTCAGATATTATTATTATTCTTATTATTATAAGTCCTGCAACTGCGATTCTGACTTAGAGCTTAATAGAATAAACAGTAGCCATCCTCATGATGCAATGACTTTCACTATTTTGAAGTATTCATTTCAACATTAAAGCATGAATTATAACACCTTCAGCAAAAAGGCACAAATTTAATTATTTTCTAGTGTCATAACAATGACAAGTGTACTTGAAATTAATGTTTCCTACACAATTCTTGCGATCAGCCTTCCAAGTGAGACAAACAATTGCAAATGCATATCAAATGCAGCATTCAGCCTCCTACTAGATTCTTGACGCTACAGAAGACAAAGCAAAAAGTTTTGTTACAACCACAGCAAGGCAGAAGGAGGGAGGCGCCCTGCAGGAGCAGTCACTCATCGTGTTGGCTCCACGTTTCCTGGATGCTTCTCGGCAGAACTCACCATATCCAGCGAATTTCTCGTTACGAATCGTCGCCACAAGTCATTGCGACCATCCTGATGAAAAATCAGGTAGGAGGACTCATATTTGACCATTTTATGCTCATTTTTATGTTCGCTACGCCGGCAGAAGAGCCACCTCCATAGCGTTCACCGTGGACACTGCCACCTAAGCTCCGACGCAGCTAGGCGTCGCGAGGAACCATAAAGAATGCGGCGCCCTGCACGCTTTGCATTTCGAGCTTTTTGACCAGATGCACTCATCGTGTTGGCTCCACGTTTCCTGGATGCTTCTCGGCAGAACTCACCATATCCAGCGAATTTCTCGTTACGAATCGTCGCCACAAGTCATTGCGACCATCCTGATGAAAAATCAGGTAGGTGGACTTATATTTGACCATTTTATGCTCGTTTTTATGTTCGCTACGCCGGCAGAAGAGCCACCTCCATAGCGTTCACCGTGGACACTGCCACCTAAGCTCCGACGCAGCTAGGCGTCGCGAGGAACCACAAAGAATGCGGCGCCCTGCACGCTTTGCATTTCGAGCTTTTTGACCAGATGCACTCGTGTTGGCTCCACGTTTCCTGGATGCTTCTCAGCAGAACTCACCATATCCAGCAAATTTCTCGTTACGAATCGTCGCCACAAGTCATTGCGACCATCCTGATGAAAAATCAGGTAGGTGGACTTATATTTGACCATTTTATGCTCGTTTTTATGTTCGCTACGCCGGCAGAAGAGCCACCTCCATAGCGTTCACCGTGGACACTGCCACCTAAGCTGCGACGCAGCTAGGCGTCGCGAGGAACCACAAAGAACGCGGCGCCCTGCACGCTTTGCATTTCGAGCTTTTTGACCAGATGCACTCATCGTGTTGGCTCCACGTTTCCTGGATGCTTCTCAGCAGAACTCACCATATCCAGCGAATTTCTCGTTACGAATCGTCGCCACAAGTCATTGCGACCATCCTGATGAAAAATCAGGTAGGAGGACTTATATTTGACCATTTTATGCCCGTTTTTATGTTTGCTACGCCGGCAGAAGAGCCACCTCCATAGCGTTCACCGTGGACACTGCCACCTAAGCTGCGACGCAGCTAGGCGTCGCGAGGAACCACAAAGAACGCGGCGCCCTGCACGATTTGCATTTCGAGTTTTTTGACCAGATGGAAGTGACAGCGGAGGGAGAAAGCATTTCGAAAGAAGAATTTGAGGATAATACTGAATGGCGACCGGTGGGACAGCGAAAGATTACAGAGCAAATGTTAGAGCAACCAAGCGAGCAGCATTCGCCAGGGCAGAAGGACAAGAAACTGAGAGAAGAACAGCTTCGCCAAATCATCAGAGGTAGCAGAATGCCACCACTTCCAAGAGAAGCCTACAAGATAATTGTTCGACCTCGTGGAGGACTTTGCGTCAGCGACCACGGTGCCACCCTTATTGCCAACAGCGGCTACGAAGTGACGAATATACAAAGGTAAGTCCGAGAGGAAGACACAGTCTGCGTCAACTGCCAAACAAAACGTCGTTGTGGTCAGCACTGTCGAAGAACATGCCAACAGATACCAGTGAATTGCCTGTATCAAAATAGGCACGCAAGCTTTTGAAGCCAGCGCTTATGAAGCAGCCTTAGAAAACACTTCCAACGAAGTGATTCGGGGAATACCACTAGAAGACACTGCCCGAAATATAACTGAAAACGTCGTAAGCCCCAGGAACCCAACTGGGCTCGTGGCCAAGTGAATGGGCAATACCACCAATGTGATTGTACTATTCGACGGCTACAGTGTGCCAAGCTAAGTGAAATACGGCGGGGCATTGCTACGATGTCCGTTGTACAGGAAACAACTGGACGTGTGCTACCACTGTGGATGTTTGGGGCATAGGGCGGATGTTTGCCCCAACCTTAAAGATAAGATCTGCCGAGGCTGCAGGATGCCAAATCCTCCCGAAAGCCACGAATGCAAGGCCAGGTGCCAGCTGTGCCACGAAGACCACCACAGCAGACCGAACCCGCAAAGCAAGATATAAGACACCATTCCTAGTGCGCAAACGCCGCTTGGAAAGAGCTAGACAAGAACAAGAGAACGCGTCCTTCGCTGCACAAGACATGCCATCTCACACCAACGCAGCTAAGGACAACATATCGGAGTCCTCCCCCAGTTTGCCGCATGAGAGGAAAAGCTGCTTAAAGTCCAGGAACCGCTCCAGATCCAGGAACCGCTCCAGGTCAAAGTCGCTCCAGATCCAGGAACCGCTCCAGGTCAAAGTCACGCTTCCAGTCAAGGGCCAAGGAACTACAAAAACCCGGCGCCGATACATCGTTCAAGGTGAGCATGGCAGAGTCAAGGGGACGCGCGCGGAGGCTGCTTCTGACTAGAAAATCGCCAAACTCGAGGCAGAGTTAGCACAACTGAAATAAATTATTTTGCCAAACAATCAGATAATTGCTGCCATGATAAAGGAGAATAAAAAATTAAGGGAAAAAATTCATAACTACAGTTCAGGCATGGTGCAGTGCAATGACGGAATGATTATAACACAGGATAGTGTAACCAGTATGGAGGAGAGCACTGATTCCCGTCTCCCAAAACGTAAGGCTGTGGAGAACAACGACGATGGTACTAGCAAGCACAAAAAAACCAAGACTGCTAACATGTTGCACAAATGTCAAGAAGAATCTGAAGAATGCGTAAATTTATGAATAAGCAAAGTTGAAGAAGCTGTGAAAATTCAAATTGAGGCAATAAACGACATTAATGAAACCGTGGGAGCGCAAATCAAAGAGTGGGGAACAGCTATTATGCAGAAAATTAACACAGGTATACAGCAACAGCAGGTACACCAGCAGCAACTAGATAGCTTATCTACTAGGGTAACAGAACTTGAAAAATGCTTCTCTGCTAAAGGTCTACAAGCCAGTGGAGTAGTGCCCATTAAAACAATCATCAAACCTCCGCTACTAAAGCCAGCTACTATGAACCCAACGCCTTCTCAGCAATAATTGCCGCCATGGACAGACGCAACAAATACGTATTTTGGCAATGGAATTGTAGAAGTTACAGAAACAAGAAAGCCATCCTACTCCAGTACCTTAAAGATAAAAAAAAAAAACATATTATAATCGTACAGGAGAGGCATGGCCTCGCTAAGTTGCCTGGCTACCGCTATATCGGTAGTTCCGAGGGGGAGACTAAAGCCCTTACAACTTTAGTGCTGAGGGAGCACACGACAGTGCGACACAGCACACAGGTTACCGATATAGAAAATATAGTGATTGAAATCATACCCACAAGGAAAACAGGGGACAGTGTATTCATCCTAAACGTGTACAGTGACCAGATATACACACGGCACAGATTTTTAACTCTCTTTAAGTGCACGCTTACCATAGTGGGCGATTGATTTGTAATAACCAGAGGGGACTTTAATGCCCCCAATTATACATGGGGTTATAAACACATCCAGCCCAAGGGCAGAAATCTCTGGCTCGACTCGCAGCAGGAAGGCGTAACACTCATCACTGACTCCACAACACCCACTAGGCAAGGAAATAATGTCTGTGGTGATACCCCGCCCAACGTTACTTTTATAAAGAACACGCAATCTGCGCAATGGCTGAATACATAGCAAGACTTTGGGAGCGATCATTCTATCATTAAAATCCAGCTAATTGGGGGCCCTGCCAAACACATGGGAAAACAGCTTAGGCTAGTTGACTGGGTTAAGTTTAGAAATATACGAGAGGACATCACAGAAAGCATTACAAACATTGACCAATGGACAGTTAATCTACAGAAGGATATTTCAGAGGCAACAAAATTAGTCCCACCGGAAGCTAAGCTTGAAATTCTGGACAGTAGGCAATTAAATATGTGAGAAGCCAAACAAGGGCTGCAAAAACCCTGGAAAACACAGAAACAAAACAGAACACTAAGAAAAAAGATAGCCACACTTAACGAGAAAATCAAACAATATGCAAAACAGCTTTGTTGCCAACAATGGGAAGAAACTTGTACCACCATGGACAACCAACTAAGCCAAAGCAAAACGTAGAATTTACTTCGACACATCCTAAACCCTGAAGACACAAATACGGTACACACACAAAATATGAACAAAATTCTGCGTGGCTATAAAGGCACAGAAAAAGACTTTCTCAAAGACGTCGCGCTTAAATACATATCCCAGGCACCACCATGTACTCCGCCGATTAGGTAGGAGCCCCAAATCCTGACCTTGATGAAGAATTTAACGAAGCCGAGATACGAGCAGTTCTACACAAACTAAATACTACGTCGGCACCGGGCCCTGACACCATTACGAACAAAACACGATACGCATTGGCAAATGAACAGGCTTCATTAATGAATGCTGGAGACAAGGCCACATACCGCAACAATGGAAAACAGCGCACGTCGTGCTTATACCCAAGCCTGGCAAACGCTTACAGCTTGAAAACCTAAGACCTATTTCACTGACTTCCTGCCTGGGTAAGGTAATGGAACACGCCTTACTGACCCGATTGACTAACTACCTAGAGGACAACAACGCACTCCCATGTACATTGATAGGATTTTGGAAAAATGTCTGTACACAAGACACTATGCCACAATTAAAACACGAGATCATAGATGACCCTAGCAAATCAACTCGAGCCATCCTTGGGCTTGATATAAAAAAGAAATTTGATAATGTCACCCACCAAGCCATACTAAATCACATCAGTAACTTAGGTTTAGGTGAGCGGAAGTATAATTACATCCGGAACTTCCTAACAGATACAAGCCGAAATCCTTGTACGAGGCCTCACATCCGAGAAAATTTCTATGGGTAGTGCAGGGACACTCCAAGGATCGGTGATATCACCTATGTCATTTACCTTAGTTCTAACTGGCCTCCCAAGTAGATTAGAAAAGATAGAAGGTTTGCACCATACAATATATGCAGATGATTTTACTCTGTGGGTAAACAACGGCAGCGATAGGTCAATAGAACAACGTATACAAGAAGCGATCGACACCAAAGCAATACCTAGAAGGAAATGGTCTCACGTGCTCAGCCGAAAAGTCTGAGCTGCAACTATAAAGACCAACTTTAAAAGGCCGACATCCCAAGCACCACAAAATACATACCTACACAGACATACAACTTGAAACACGAGATGGACACACCATACCCATTGTCGACAAGATAAGGGTACTGGGGTAATAATAGAAGCCAAAGGCACCAACGAGGAGACGGTACGCAATATCGAAGCGAAGGTTTCTCAAACGATGCGCCTAATAAGAAGAATTACGAATAAGCATAGCGGCATGAAAGAGGCAAATGTCATAAGGTTCATCCACGCATTTGTAATCAGCCACATTACGTATGTTCCTGCATACCATAGATGGTTCGCAGCAGAAAAAATGAAATTAAACAGCATCATAAGAAAAATCTACAAATAAACACTGGGGCTCATGCAAAGCACAAGTACAGAGAGGCTGTTAGAGCTAGGTTTACATACTGTATTTACTCGCGTAATGATCGCACTCGCATAATGATCGCACCGCTAAATTTTGTCGTGTAAATTCGACTTTTTTTTCCCGCATAATGATCGCACCTTGAACTTGCCGCATCGACATGTCATGTGCCAAGTCTAGCTGAACGCGCCTATCAATGTTTCTGTGATCTGAAAGCAGGCATCACTATGCTAATGCCGTAAATTTACTGGTTTAAATGAAAGCATTCCCTATTTAGATGGGAGAAACTGTTTTGACCCGCGTAACATACACACAACCTCCGTAACTGACGCAAAAAGAAAAAAAAAAATGAAAAAATGCGGTGGCTTCGCTCCACGGAGTGCTTCGCTCCGTCAGCCGCCATGTTTGTTTTGACATCCCGCACAGTTACAGCGGCGGCCGCTTGTTGGTCGACCTGTGTTCATCCCGCAGCAATATTTCTTTTTTTCCTGAGACCACATTTTTTTTTGGTGTGCTTTGTGATCGTCTGTTGAAGCGCCGTTTCACCGCAGTATGCGAGCTTTACTGCCGCGTTCAAGCTGAAGGCGCTTGATTACGCGCTAGAGCACAGCAAACGCGCTCCCAGCAGACATTTCGGCATCGACGAAATCCGGATCCGATATTGGAAAAAAACAGTGCGACATGCTCATGGCTACTAACAGCACGCGATGGGCTTTCCACAAACCCAAATCTGGCAAGTTCGCTGACATTGAAAAGGCAGTCCTCGAATATGTGAAGGACATAGGCAAGGACAGTTATGCAGTGTCATTAGACATGATACAGACGCAGGCGTGCACAGTTTCGGGGAGGCTGTGAGCCACAAATGACTTCCGCGCCAGTTCCGGCTGGATGACACGCTTCATGCGGCGGAATGAACTGTCGCTGGCATTTCCAACTCGCTCGACGGAACGGAAGATGACCCTCTGTGAGACAGTGAAGACACTGCCGGTTCCGACAGGGAATCGTGCGGTGACGACACTGACGCCAGTGATGCTTCGGAGTCTGAATGAAAATTAGGGGGGTCAGAGAGGTAAAAAATAAAAAGGCAGTGTGCCATGCATGTAGCTCCCTCGTAATGCGTGCATTTTATAACAAAAGTAAGCCTTAATTTACTTTTAATTTTAGTTATGTTCATGATAGCTACCGTAAGAATTCTGATTAGCAACTTTTTCGCGTTTCCGGTGCTCAGAATATTTTTTCACGGAAGATTTACCCCGCGTAATGATCGCATCCCGAAGTGGGAGTCAATTTTTTGAAAAAAAAAAAAAAATGCGATTATTCTGAGAGTACATATGGTAATACACTTGAACTGATACAGGTGCAACATATTGCACAGTATGAGCACCTCTCTAAAACTAAAACTGGTTGAGACATCCTGGAATTTGGCACCAAATGCGACATTCCTCGTGACGTGCGGGCTAAGCTCATCGTGCCTCCGTTACCTAAAAACATGCATCCTGTGCACAACACTGGTAGAAGGCTGAGCAGAGCCAAGACAATGACAAAGAGCTACAGAAACAACAAAGAAGCAGTCTTCGTAGATGCTGCTCGCTACAAACACAAAAGCTGCTTCATCACGGCTGTAGTTAACCACAAGAAATAATTCAGCACCAGTTTGACAATACACACGAGACGCGTTGAAATGGCAGAAGAGATAGCTATAGCTTTGGCTATATCACAAACTGAAGTGCGATATATAATCAGTGATTCACAAGCAGCTATACGCCACTTGCAAATGGCAGAATCTCCCCTGAAGCACTGCGTATTCTTAGAACAGGCAAAAAACCAAGACGACAGATGCGTTTGCATTCTCTGGTTCCCAGCTCACATACCGACACCACGGGAAATATCAACTTTAACGAGGTGGCACACAACATAGCTCGAGGACTCACTTTCCGGGCACGACAAATGTTGATCCCTCGTCAGAATTTCCAAATGTGTAGGGGTTGGAAGACCACATGACAACGTTCAATGAAATTACGAAACATTATAAATTACAGAGGCGTGTTTACCCCCTCCTTACCATAAAACTCAACAGGGCATAGTCTGTCCAATGGCGACAATTACAAACCAGATCCTATAGGAATTCAGCGCCACTACATGCTATGTATTCAGAGATCTACCCGACCGCTCAATGCAAAGATTGTCAGGCACGAGCTTCCTTAGAACATATACTATGGGAATGCCAGGGATTAAAACACAAGTAATGAGAATGTGGCCTCCACCGACAGCCTCCGCGTGCATTGGCTGGCCGTGCTGCTCAGTTCAGCTCTGGACGATCAGCTATGAGCAATCCAGCGGGCCAAAGAAGCCACTAGGAGGCAAGACCTTCTAGCCGACACCTAGGCGGGAGCCCAGCCCACTAACACGCCGGATTACAAGTAAAGTTTATTCCTTCTTTCCTTCCCACGGTGATGCCTTCCCAAAACACAGAAACGGGCAGAAAGTGATTTCCACTTTCCGGAAAGTGGAAATCACCAGAGTTATCCTAATGCTTGCCACCGTAGTTCCAACGCATTCGTGCCAAGGAGTGACTCCAGAAGGGGCCACGGCAAGTTTGGAGCCGCACATTCCCTTGCGCTCTAGCGTCCGCAGCTGCTGGCAGCGAGTTGGCTCGCAGCAACAATAGGTATCAACAGCCCTTCGAGCGCAGGCCTAAAAGAAAAGAGCGAGTGGGTGCTTCCAGACTGGCCGTATGTGCACTAGATGAGGACGTGATTGCTTGTTCCATGTGGAGCGCTTACAGCCAGAGCCACGTCAGCACCGGTGCAAAGGTTACTTCGATGCCAAGGCCCACCGCCGTTCTTTCTCACTCGGCGTGCCCGCGCAGTGCTGTCTTTTTCTTCTATTTTTTTTTCTCACCCTAGTTAAAGGAACACTGAACAGAAACAATGACTTGACTAGATGGATCAACTGCGCTCTCCAAGTAATAAGTTTCACTGTTATAAGTTCATTATTACAGGAGAAAATCAAGATTGAAGTCTTTTTAAATTTCATGCCGAAACCTCCACGTGTGACGTAGAAAGAAGCTTCAAAATGTATTTTTCGTATTAGGCAACATCGACTAAAAGAAGAATTTCCAAAACTTCGTATGCTTCATCTAGGACACTTACAGAAAAAATGTTGGAGTAAGAGCTATGTAGGATACAGTAGACCACTTTCCAAATTAATACGTCATGGTGCTGGGTGCGAAAATCACACAGTGGCGTCTCCACTTGCATTTTCTTCACGCGTTTTTCTGACCCTACCAAGCGTCGTGTTGCAATAAGAGCGGTGTTGTTTCGGGTTTGTGAAATTGTACTTTCTAATGCACGAAAATTGTTTTGCTCTTTAGTGTTCCTTTCAGTAAGAAAGCGCCCAGATGAAAACACGCAATTAGGTGCAGAAGAATACTAATCACAGCCAAATTTAGGGACTTGCCTATTATGCACGAAAACAAAACAAAACCAAAAACCCGATTACTCGTAACCAAACTGGGGTTGCGCCTATTATGCAAGTGCACCTATTGTATGCAAGTAAATATTGAAGGTACTATGGAGAATGGCACGAGTTGTTCAAAAGTTCTGTTTTCGTCTGGTTAGGCTGGATAGGTGGTGCCATCTAGTGGGGCCAAGTTGAACCAAGCAAGCGGAAAATTCTTCTGGTGCCGTTGTTGCTGCCATGGCTCTCGCTACTTTCACTCCGGTGTGGCTAGTACTGGCGGCCACACAGTAAAGATAAGCAACGTTGGGCAAGGCAACTGCTACATCTAGAGGTCTGTTTGCAGGCGCGCGATTTGATGCACGCTAACGCCATGCAAACCACTAGAATGTGATTTTATTTCAAAATAAGCATTTAATTCACACGAAAGTAACAGACACACTATGATGTTTCTGGACTGCTATTTCAACAATCAGCATTGAACTTTAGTGTCTTTTTAAAGACCACCATTGTAACTGAAAAAATATTTGCCTATTAGAAATCAGCACACACATATACTTAAACTCAGTGAGTTTCACTTGAATT
>WOVY01004509.1:0-38062 GCA_013436015.1 Rhipicephalus annulatus
TAGTACAGCCACGACAGCCAGAATGCTGGGCACGGTATCAGCAATGCCTGCGTAAAGATGCGCAGAGTCTGCGAGCACACGTGAAGCCTGCTGCCGCCCTTGCTGCCAAGTGAAAGAGCAGACGGTGCGCTCGGTGCTTTTGTACTGTCTGAACAGATGATCCAACGGGGCAGGGGGGGGGGCAGTGTCGCAGTCAACTTTCGTAGCTTGAAAGGTGATGCTGGCGTCGGAAACACAGCTTTTCCATCCGCGGCGTTGCAAGTTGAAACGGTAGTACAGCCACGACAGACAGAATGCTGGGCACGGTATCAGCAATGCCTGCGTAAAAGATGCGCAGAGTCTGCGAGCACACGTGAAGCCTGCTGCCGCCCTTGCTGCCAAGTGAAAGAGCAGACGGTGCGCTCGGTGCTTTTGTACTGTCTGAACAGATGACGATCCAACGGGCAGGGGGGGGGGGCAGTGTCGCAGTCAACTTTCGTAGCTTGAAAGGTGATGCTGGCGTCGGAAACACAGCTTTCCCATCCGCGGCGTTGCAAGTTGAAACGGTAGTACAGCCACCACAGCCAGAATGCTGGGCACGGTATCAGCAATGCCTGCTTAAAGATGTGCAGAGTCTGCGAGCACACGTGAAGCCTGCTGCCGCCCATTGCTGCCATGTGAACAGCAGACGATGCGCTTGGTCCTTTTGTACTGTCGGAACAGATGACGATCCAACGGGGCAGGGAGGGGGCAGTGTCGCAGTCAACTTTCGTAGTTTGAAAGGTGATGCTGGCGTCGGAAACACAGCTTTCCCATTCGCGGCGTTGCAAGTTGAAACAGTAGTAAGCCACGACAGACAGAATGCTGAGCACGGTATCAGCAATGCCTGCGTAAAAGATGCGCAGAGTCTGCGAAGCACACGTGAAAGCCTGCTACCGCCCTTGCTACAAAGTGAAAGAGCAGACGGTGCGCTCGGTGCTTTTGTACTGTCCTGAACAGATGATGATCCAACGGGGCAGGGGGGGGGGCAGTGTCGCAGTCAACTTTCGTAGCTTGAAAGGTGATGCTAGCGTCGGAAACACAGCTTTCCATCCGCGGCGTTGCAAGTTTAAAAGGTAGTACAGCCACGACAGACAGAATGCTGGGCACGGTATCAGCATGACTGCGTAAAAAGATGTGCAGAGTCTGCGAGCACACGTGAAGCCTGCTGCCGCCCTTGCTGCCATGTGAAAGAGCAGACGATGCGCTTGGTCCTTTGTACTGTCCTGAACAGATGACGATTCCAACGGGGCAGGGGGGGGGGGCAGTGTCGCAGTCAACATTTCGTAGTTGAAAGGTGATGCTGGCGTCGGAAACACAGCTTTCCATTCCGCGGCGTTGCAAAGTTGAAACAGTAGTACAGCCACGACAGACAGAATGCTGAGGCACGGTATCAGCAATGCCTGCGTAAAAGATGCGCAGAGTCTGCGAGCACACGTGAAGCCTGCTGACCGCCCTTGCTGCCAAGTGAAAGAGCAGACGGTGCGCCCGGTGCTTTTGTACTGTCTGAACAGATGATGATCCAACGGGGCAGGGGGGGGGCAGTGTCGCAGTCAACTTTCGTAACTTGAAAGGTGATGCTGGCGTCGGAAACACAGCTTTCCCATCCGCGGCGTTGCAAGTTGAAACAGTAGTACAGCCACGACAGACAGAATGCTGGGCACGGTATCAGTAATGCCTGCGTAAAAGATGCGCAGAGTCTGCGAACACACATAAAAGCCTGCTACCCGCCCTTGCTACTAAATGAAAGAGCAGACGGTGCGCCCGGTGCTTTTGTACTGTCTGAACAGATGACGATCCAACGGAGCAGGGGGGGTGGCAGTGTCGCAGTCAACTTTCGTAGCTCGAAAGGTGATGCTGGCGTCGGAAACACATCTTTCCCATCCGCGGCGTTGCAAGTTGAAATAGTAGTACAGCCACGACAGACAGAATGCTGGGCACGGTATCAGCAATGCCTGCTTTAAAAGATGTGCAGATTCTGCGAGCACACGTGAAGCCTGCTGCCGCCCTTGCGGCCATGTGAAAGAGCAGACGGTGCGCTTGGTCCTTTTGTACTGTCTGAACAGATGACGATCCAACGGGGAGGGGGGGGGGGCAGTGTCGCAGTCAACTTTCGCAGTTTGAAAGGTGATGCTGGCGTCGGAAACACAGCTTTCCCATCTGAGGCGTTTCCAGTTGAAACAGTAGTACAGCCACGACAGACAGAATGCTGGGCACGGTATCAGTAATGCCTGCGTAAAAGATGCGCAGAGTCTGCGAACACACATAAAAGCCTGCTACCGCCCTTGCTACTAAATGAAAGAGCAGACGGTGCGCCCGGTGCTTTTGTACTGTCTGAACAGATGACGATCCAACGGAGCAGGGGGGGTGGCAGTGTCGCAGTCAACTTTCGTAGCTCGAAAGGTGATGCTGGCGTCGGAAACACATCTTTCCCATCCGCGGCGTTGCAAGTTGAAATAGTAGTACAGCCACGACAGACAGAATGCTGGGCACGGTATCATGCAATGCCTGCTTTAAAAGATGTGCAGATTCTGCGAGCAGACGTGAAGCCTGCTGCCGCCCTTGCTGCCATGTGAAAGAGCAGACGGTGCGCCCGGTGCTTTTGTACTGTCTGAACAGATGACGATCCAACGGGGCAGGGGGGGGGGGCAGTGTCGCAGTCAACTTTCGTAGCTTGAAAGGTGATGCTGGCGTCGGAAACACATCTTTCCCATCCGCGGCGTTGCAAGTTGAAACAGTAGTACAGCCACGACAGACAGAATGCTGGGCACGGTATCAGTAATGCCTGCGTGAAAGATGCGCAGAGTCTGCGAACCCACATAAAAGCCTGCTACCCGCCCTTGCTACTAAATGAAAGAGCAGACGGTGCGCCCGGTGCTTTTGTACTGTCTGAACAGATGACGATCCAACGGGGCAGGGGGGGGGGGGCAGTGTCGCAGTCAACTTTCGTAGCTCGAAAGGTGATGCTGGCGTCGGAAACACATCTTTCCCAACCGCGGCGTTGCAAGTCGAAATAGTAGTACAGCCACGACAGACAGAATGCTGGGCACGGTATCAGCAATGCCTGCTTTAAAAGATGTGCAGAGTCTGCGAGCACACGTGAAGCCTGCTGCCGCCCTTGCTGCCATGTGAAAGAGCAGACGATGCGCTTGGTCCTTTTGTACTGTCTGAACAGATGACGATCCAACGGGGCAGGGGGGGGGGCAGTGTTGCAGTCAACTTTCGTAGTTTGAAAGGTGATGCTGGCGTCGGAAACACAGCTTTCCCATTCTCGGCGTTGCAAGTTGAAACAGTAGTACAGCCACGACAGACAGAATGCTGAGCACGGTATCAGCAATGCCTGCGTAAAAGATGCGCAGAGTCTGTGAGCACACGTGAAGCCTGCTGCCGCCCTTGCTGCCAAGTGAAACAGCAGACGGTGCGCTCGGTGCTTTTGTACTGTCTGAACAGATGACGATCCAATGGGGCAGGGGGATTGGGGCAGTGTCGCAGTCAACTTTCGTAGCTTGAAAGCATGCTGGCATCGGAAACACAGCTTTCCCCTCCGCGGCGTTGCAAGTTAAAACGGTAGTACAGCCACGACCGCCAGAATGCTGGGCACGGTATCAGCAATGCCTGCGTAAAAGATGCGCAGTCTGCGAGCACACGAAAAGCCTGCTGCCGCCCTTGCTGCCCAGTGAAAGAGCAGACGGTGGGCTCGGTGCTTTTGTACAGTCTGAACAGATGATCCAACGGGGCAGGGGGAAGAGGCAGTGTTGCAGTCAGTTTTCGTAGCTTGAAAGGTGATGCTGGCGTCGGAAACACAGCTTTTTCATCTGCGGCGTTGCAAGTTGAAACGGTAGTACAGCCATGACAGACAGAATGCTGGGCACGGTATCAGCAATGCCTACGTAAAGGATGCGCAGAGTCTGCGAGCACACGTGAAGCCTGCTGCCGCCCTTGCTGCCAAGTGAAACAGCAGACGGTGCGCTCGGTGCTTTTGTACTGTCTGAACAGATGACGATCCAACGGGGCAAGGGGGCGGGCAGTGTCGCAGTCAGCTTTCGTAGCTTGAAATTTGATGCTGGCGTCGGAAACACAGCTATCCCCTCCACGGCGTTGCAAGTTGAAATGGTAGTACAGCCACGACAGACAGAATGCTGGGCACGGTATCAGTAATGCCTGCGTAAAAGATGCGCAGAGTCTGTGAACACACATAAAAGCCTGCTACCGCCCTTGCTACTAAATGAAAGAGCAGACGGTGCGCCCGGTGCTTTTGTACTGTCTGAACAGATGACGATCCAACGGAGCAGGGGGGGGGGGGCAGTGTCGCAGTCAACTTTCGTAGCTCGAAAGGTGATGCTGGCGTCGGAAACACATCTTTCCCATCCGCGGCGTTGCAAGTTGAAATAGTAGTACAGCCACGACAGACAGAATGCTGGGCACGGTATCAGCAATGCCTGCTTTAAAAGATGTGCAGATTCTGCGAGCACACGTGAAGCCTGCTGCCGCCCTTGCTGCCATGTGAAAGAGCAGACGATGCGCTTGGTCCTTTTGTACTGTCTGAACAGATGACGATCCAACGGGGCAGGGGGGGGGGGGCAGTGTCGCAGTCAACTTTCGCAGTTTGAAAGGTGATGCTGGCGTCGGAAACACAGCTTTCCCATCCGCGGCGTTGCAAGTTGAAACAGTAGTGCAGCCACGACAGACAGAATGCTGGGCACGGTATCAGTAATGCCTGCGTAAAAGATGCGCAGAGTCTGCGAACCCACATAAAAGCCTGCTACCGCCCTTGCTACTAAATGAAAGAGCAGACGGTGCGCCCGGTGCTTTTGTACTGTCTGAACAGATGACGATCCAACGGGGCAGGGGGGGGGGCAGTGTCGCAGTCAACTTTCGTAGCTCGAAAGGTGATGCTGGCGTCGGAAACACATCTTTCCCATCCGCGGCGTTGCAAGTTGAAATAGTAGTACAGCCACGACAGACAGAATGCTGGGCACGGTATCAGCAATGCCTGCTTTAAAAGATGTGCAGAGTCTGCGAGCACACGTGAAGCCTGCTGCCGCCCTTGCTGCCATGTGAAAGAGCAGACGATGCGCTTGGTCCTTTTGTACTGTCTAACAGATGACGATCCAACGGGGCAGGGGGGGGGGGCAGTGTCGCAGTCAACTTTCGTAGTTTGAAAGGTGATGCTGGCGTCGGAAACACAGCTTTCCCATTCGCGGCGTTTCAAGTTGAAACAGTAGTACAGCCACGACAGACAGAATGCTGAGCACGGTATCAGCAATGCCTGCGTAAAAGATGCGCAGAGTCTGTGAGCACACGTGAAGCCTGCTGCCGCCCTTGCTGCCAAGTGAAACAGCAGACGGTGCGCTCGGTGCTTTTGTACTGTCTGAACAGATGACGATCCAATAGGGCAGGGGGATTGGGGCAGTGTCGCAGTCAACTTTCGTAGCTTGAAAGCATGCTGGCATCGGAAACACAGCTTTCCCCTCCGCGGCGTTGCAAGTTGAAACGGTAGTACAGCCACGACCGACAGAATGCTGGGCACGGTATCAGCAATGCCTGCGTAAAAGATGCGCAGTCTGCGAGCACACGGAAGCCTGCTGCCGCCCTTGCTGCCCAGTGAAAGAGCAGACGGTGGGCTCGGTGCTTTTGTACTGTCTGAACAGATGACGATCCAACGGGGCAGGGGGGAGAGGCAGTGTTGCAGTCAGCTTTTCGTAGCTTGAAAGGTGATGCTGGCGTCGGAAACACAGCTTTTCCCATCCTGCGGCGTTGCAAGTTGAAACGGTAGTACAGCCACGACAGACAGAATGCTGGGCACGGTATCAGCAATGCCTACGTAAAGGATGCGCAGAGTCTGCGAGCACACGTGAAGCCTGCTGCCGCCCTTGCTGCCAAGTGAAAGAGCAGACGGTGCGCTCGGTGCTTTTGTACTGTCTGAACAGATGACGATCCAACGGGGCAGGGGGGGGGCAGTGTCGCAGTCAACTTTCGTAGCTTGAAAGGTGATGCTGGCGTCGGAAACACATCTTTCCCAACCGCGGCGTTGCAAGTTGAAATAGTAGTACAGCCACGACAGACAGAATGCTGGGCACGGTATCAGCAATGCCTGCTTTAAAAGATGTGCAGAGTCTGCGAGCACACGTGAAGCCTGCTGCCGCCCTTGCTGCCATGTGAAAGAGCAGACGATGCGCTTGGTCCTTTTGTACTGTCTGAACAGATGACGATCCAACGGGGCAGGGGGGGGGCAGTGTCGCAGTCAACTTTCGTAGTTTGAAAGGTGATGCTGGCGTCGGAAACACAGCTTTCCCATTCGCGGCGTTGCAAGTTGAAACAGTAGTACAGCCACGACAGACAGAATGCTGAGCACGGTATCAGCAATGCCTGCGTAAAGATGCGCAGAGTCTGCGAGCACACGTGAAGCCTGCTGCCGCCCTTGCTGCCAAGTGAAACAGCAGACGGTGCGCTCGGTGCTTTTGTACTGTCTGAACAGATGACGATCCAACGGGGCAGGGGGGGGGGGCAGTGTCGCAGTCAACTTTCGTAGCTTGAAAGGTGATGCTGGCGTCGGAAACACAGCTTTCCCATCCGCGGCGTTGCAAGTTGAAACAGTAGTAGCAGCCACGACAGACAGAATGCTGGGCACGGTATCAGCAATGCCTGCGTAAAAGATGCGCAGAGTCTGCGAAGCACACGTGAAGCCTGCTGCCGCCCTTGCTGCCAAGTGAAAGAGCAGACGGTGCGCTCGGTGCTTTTGTACTGTCTGAACAGATGACGATCCAACGGGGCAGGGGGGGGGCAGTGTCGCAGTCAACTTTCGTAGCTTGAAAGGTGATGCTGGCGTCGGAAACACAGCTTTCCCATCCGCGGCGTTGCAAGTTGAAATAGTAGTACAGCCACGACAGACAGAATGCTGGGCACGGTATCAGCAATGCCTGCGTAAAAGATGCGCAGAGTCTGCGAGCACACGTGAAGCCTGCTGCCGCCCTTGCTGCCATGTGAAAGAGCAGACGATGCGCTTGGTCCTTTTGTACTGTCTGAACAGATGACGATCCAACGGGGCAGGGGGGGGGGGCAGTGTCGCAGTCAACTTTCGTAGTTTGAAAGGTGATGCTGGCGTCGGAAACACAGCTTTCCCATCCGCGGCGTTGCAAGTTGAAACAGTAGTACAGCCACGACAGACAGAATGCTGGGCACGGTATCAGCAATGCCTGCGTAAAAGATGCGCAGAGTCTGCTGAGCACACGTGAAGCCTGCTGCCGCCCTTGCTGCCAAGTGAAACAGCAGACGGTGCGCTCGGTGCTTTTGTACTGTCTGAACAGATGACGATCCAATGGGGCAGGGGGATTGGGGCAGTGTCGCAGTCAACTTTCGTAGCTTGAAAGGCATGCTGGCATCGGAAACACAGCTTTCCCCTCCGCGGCGTTGCAAGTTGAAACGGTAGTACAGCCACGACAGCCAGAATGCTGGGCACGGTATCAGCAATGCCTGCGTAAAAGATGCGCAGTCTGCGAGCACACGGAAGCCTGCTGCCGCCCTTGCTGCCCAGTGAAAGAGCAGACGGTGGGCTCGGTGCTTTTGTACAGTCTGAACAGATGATCCAACGGGGCAGGGGGGAGAGGCAGTGTCTGCAGTCAGTTTTCGTAGCTTGAAAGGTGATGCTGGCGTCGGAAACACAGCTTTTTCATCTGCGGCGTTGCAAGTTGAAACGGTAGTACAGCCATGACAGACAGAATGCTGGGCACGGTATCAGCAATGCCTACGTAAAGGATGCGCAGAGTCTGCGAGCACACGTGAAGCCTGCTGCCGCCCTTGCTGCCAAGTGAAACAGCAGACGGTGCGCTCGGTGCTTTTGTACTGTCTGAACAGATGACGATCCAACGGGGCAAGGGGGCGGGCAGTGTCGCAGTCAGCTTTCGTAGCTTGAAATTTGATGCTGGCGTCGGAAACACAGCTATCCCCTCCACGGCGTTGCAAGTTGAAATGGTAGTACAGCCACGACAGACAGAATGCTGGGCACGGTATCAGCAATGCCTGCGTAAAAGATGCGCAGAGTCTGCGAGCACACAGTGAAAGCCTGCTGCCGCCCTTGCTGCCTAAGTGAAAGAGCAGACGGTGCGCCGGTGCTTTTGTACTGTCTGAACAGATGACGATCCAACGGGGCAGGGGGATGGGGCAGTGTCGCAGTCAACTTTCGTAGCTTGAAAGGTGATGCTAGGCGTCGGAAACACAGCTTTCCCATCCGCGGCGTTGCAAGTTGAAACGGTAGTACAGCCACGACAGACAGAATGCTGGGCACGGTATCAGCAATGCCTGCGTAAAAGATGCGCAGAGTCTGCGAGCACACGT
Organism: Rhipicephalus annulatus; assembly: GCA_013436015.1. Taxonomy (NCBI): domain Eukaryota; kingdom Metazoa; phylum Arthropoda; class Arachnida; order Ixodida; family Ixodidae; genus Rhipicephalus; species Rhipicephalus annulatus. The sequence continues at coordinate 8,353 of WOVY01004509.1, forward strand.
GAAGCCTGCTGCCGCCCTTGCTGCCAAGTGAAAGAGCAGACGGTGCGCTCGGTGCTTTTGTACTGTCTGAACAGATGACGATCCAACGGGGCAGGGGGGGGGGGCAGTGTCGCAGTCAACTTTCGTAGCTTGAAAGGTGATGCTGGCGTCGGAAACACAGCTTTCCCATCCGCGGCGTTGCAAGTTGAAACAGTAGTACAGCCACGACAGACAGAATGCTGGGCACGGTATCAGTAATGCCTGCGTAAAAGATGCGCAGAGTCTGCGAACACACATAAAAGCCTGCTACCGCCCTTGCTACTAAATGAAAGAGCAGACGGTGCGCCCGGTGCTTTTGTACTGTCTGAACAGATGACGATCCAACGGGGCAGGGGGGGGGCAGTGTCGCAGTCAACTTTCGTAGCTTGAAAGGTGATGCTGGCGTCGGAAACACATCTTTCCCATCCGCGGCGTTGCAAGTTGAAATAGTAGTACAGCCACGACAGACAGAATGCTGGGCACGGTATCAGCAATGCCTGCTTAAAAGATGTGCAGAGTCTGCGAGCACACGTGAAGCCTGCTGCCGCCCTTGCTGCCATGTGAAAGAGCAGACGGTGCGCTCGGTGCCTTTTGTACTGTCTGAACAGATGACGATCCAACGGGGCAGGGGGGGGGCAGTGTCGCAGTCAACTTTCGTAGTTGAAAGGTGATGCTGGCGTCGGAAACACAGCTTTCCCATCCGCGGCGTTGCAAGTTGAAACAGTAGTACAGCCACGACAGACAGAATGCTGAGCACGGTATCAGCAATGCCTGCGTAAAAGATGCGCAGAGTCTGTGAGCACACGTGAAGCCTGCTGCCGCCCTTGCTGCCAAGTGAAACAGCAGACGGTGCGCTCGGTGCTTTTGTACTGTCTGAACAGATGACGATCCAATAGGGGCAGGGGGATTGGGGCAGTGTCGCAGTCAACTTTCGTAGCTTGAAAGGCATGCTGGCATCGGAAACACAGCTTTCCCCTCCGCGGCGTTGCAAGTTGAAACGGTAGTACAGCCACGACAGCCAGAATGCTGGGCACGGTATCAGCAATGCCTGCGTAAAAGATGCGCAGTCTGCGAGCACACGTGAAGCCTGCTGCCGCCCTTGCTGCCCAGTGAAAGAGCAGACGGTGGGCTCGGTGCTTTTGTACTGTCTGAACAGATGACGATCCAACGGGGCAGGGGGGGGGGGCAGTGTCGCAGTCAACTTTCGTAGCTTGAAAGGTGATGCTGGCGTCGGAAACACAGCTTTCCCATCCGCGGCGTTGCAAGTTGAAACGGTAGTACAGCCACGACAGACAGAATGCTGGGCACGGTATCAGCAATGCCTGCGTAAAAGATGCGCAGAGTCTGCGAGCACACGTGAAGCCTGCTGCCGCCCTTGCTGCCAAGTGAAAGAGCAGACGGTGCGCTCGGTGCTTTTGTACTGTCCTGAACAGATGACGATACAACGGGGCAGGGAGGGGGGCAGTGTCGCAGTCAACTTTCGTAGCTTGAAAGGTGATGCTGGCGTCGGAAACACAGCTTTCCCATCCATGGCGTTGCAAGTTGAAATAGGTAGTACAGCCACGACAGCCAGAATGCTGGGCACGGTATCAGCAATGCCTGCGTAAAAGATGCGCAGAGTCTGCGAGCACACGTGAAGCCTGCTGCCGCCCTTGCTGCCAAGTGAAAGAGCAGACGGTGCGCTCGGTGCTTTGTTACTGTCTGAACAGATGACGATCCAACGGGGCAGGGGGGGGGCAGTGTCGCAGTCAACTTTCGTAGCTTGAAAGGTGATGCTGGCGTCGGAAACACATCTTTCCCATCCGTGGCATTGCAAGTTGAAACAGTAGCACAGCCACGACAGCCAGAATGCTGGGCACGGTATCAGCAATGCCTGCGTAAAAGATGCGCAGAGTCTGCGAGCACACGTGAAGCCTGCTGCTGCCCTTGCTGCCAAGTGAAAGAGCAGACTGGTGCGCTCGGTGCTTTTGTACTGTCCTGAACAGATGACGATACAACGGGGCAGGGGGGGGGCAGTATCGCAGTCAACTTTCGTAGCTTGAAAGGTGATGCTGGCGTCGGAAACACAGCTTTCCCATCCATGGCATTGCAAGTTGAAACGGTAGCACAGCCACGACAGCCAGAATGCTGGCACGGTATCAGCAATGCCTGCGTAAAAGATGCGCAGAGTCTGCGAGCACACGTGAAGCCTGCTGCCGCCCTTGCTGCCAAGTGAAAGAGCAGACGGTGCGCTCGGTGCTTTTGTACTGTCTGAACAGATGACGATCCAACGGGGCAGGGGGGGGCAGTGTCGCAGTCAACTTTCGTAGCTTGAAAGGTGATGCTGGCGTCGGAAACACAGCTTTCCCATCCATGGCAGTTGCAAGTTGAAACAGGTAGTACAGCCACGACAGACAGAATGCTGGGCACGGTATCAGCAATGCCTGCGTAAAAGATGCGCAGAGTCTGCGAGCACACGTGAAGCCTGCTGCCGCCCTTGCTGCCAAGTGAAACAGCAGACGGTGCGCTCGGTGCTTTTGTACTGTCTGAACAGATGACGATCCAACGGGGCAGGGGGATGGGGCAGTGTCGCAGTCAGCTTTCGTAGCTTGAAAGGTGATGCTGGCGTCGGAAACACAGCTTTCCCATCCAGCGGCGTTGCAAGTTGAAACGGTAGTACAGCCACGACAGACAGAATGCTGGGCACGGTATCAGCAATGCCTGCGTAAAGATGCGCAGAGTCTGCGAGCACACGTGAAGCCTGCTGCCGCCCTTGCTGCCAAGTGAAAGAGCAGACGGTGCGCTCGGTGCTTTTGTACTGTCCGAACAGATGACGATACAACGGGGCAGGGGGGGGGGCAGTGTCGCAGTCAACTTTCGTAGCTTGAAAGGTGATGCTGGCGTCGGAAACACAGCTTTCCCATCCGCGGCGTTGCAAGTTGAAACGGTAGTACAGCCACGACAGACAGAATGCTGGGCACGGTATCAGCAATGCCTGCGTAAAAGATGCGCAGAGTCTGCGAGCACACGTGAAGCCTGCTGCCGCCCTTGCTGCCAAGTGAAAGAGCAGACGGTGCGCTCGGTGCTTTTGTACTGTCTGAACAGATGACGATCCAACGGGGCAGGGGGATGGGGCAGTGTCGCAGTCAACTTTCGTAGCTTGAAAGGTGATGCTGGCGTCGGAAACACAGCTTTCCCATCCGCGGCGTTGCAAGTTGAAACGGTAGTACAGCCACGACAGCCAGAATGCTGGGCACGGTATCAGCAATGCCTGCGTAAAAGATGCGCAGAGTCTGCGAGCACACGTGAAGCCTGCTGCCGCCCTTGCTGCCAAGTGAAAGAGCAGACGGTGCGCTCGGTGCTTTTGTACTGTCTGAACAGATGACGATCCAACGGGGCAGGGGGAGGGGGCAGTGTCGCAGTCAACTTTCGTAGCTTGAAAGGTGATGCTGGCGTCGGAAACACAGCTTTCCATCCGCGGCGTTGCAAGTTGAAACGGTAGTACAGCCACGACAGACAGAATGCTGGGCACGGTATCAGCAATGCCTGCGTAAAGATGCGCAGAGTCTGCGAGCACACGTGAAGCCTGCTGCCGCCCTTGCTGCCAAGTGAAAGAGCAGACGGTGCGCTCGGTGCTTTTGTACTGTCTGAACAGATGACGATACAACGGGGCAGGGGGGGGGGCAGTGTCGCAGTCAACTTTCGTAGCTTGAAAGGTGATGCTGGCGTCGGAAACACAGCTTTCCCATCCGCGGCGTTGCAAGTTGAAACAGTAGTACAGCCACGACAGCCAGAATGCTGGGCACGGTATCAGCAATGCCTGCGTAAAAGATGCGCAGAGTCTGCGAGCACACGTGAAGCCTGCTGCCGCCCTTGCTGCCAAGTGAAAGAGCAGACGGTGCGCTCGGTGCTTTTGTACTGTCTGAACAGATGACGATCCAACGGGGCAGGGGGGGGGGCAGTGTCGCAGTCAACTTTCGTAGCTTGAAAGGTGATGCTGGCGTCGGAAACACAGCTTTCCCATCCGCGGCGTTGCAAGTTGAAACGGTAGTACAGCCACGACAGACAGAATGCTGGGCACGGTATCAGCAATGCCTGCGTAAAAGATGCGCAGAGTCTGCGAGCACACGTGAAGCCTGCTGCCGCCCTTGCTGCCAAGTGAAAGAGCAGACGGTGCGCTCGGTGCTTTTGTACTGTCTGAACAGATGACGATCCAACGGGGCAGGGGGGGGGCAGTGTCGCAGTCAACTTTCGTAGCTTGAAAGGTGATGCTGGCGTCGGAAACACAGCTTTCCCATCCGCGGCGTTGCAAGTTGAAACAGTAGTACAGCCACGACAGACAGAATGCTGGGCACGGTATCAGCAATGCCTGCGTAAAAGATGCGCAGAGTCTGCGAGCACACGTGAAGCCTGCTGCCGCCCTTGCTGCCAAGTGAAAGAGCAGACGGTGCGCTCGGTGCTTTTGTACTGTCCGAACAGATGACGATACAACGGGGCAGGGGGATGGGGGCAGTGTCGCAGTCAACTTTCGTAGCTTGAAAGGTGATGCTGGCGTCGGAAACACAGCTTTCCCATCCGCGGCGTTGCAAGTTGAAACAGTAGTACAGCCACGACAGACAGAATGCTGGGCACGGTATCAGCAATGCCTGCGTAAAAGATGCGCAGAGTCTGCGAAGCACACGTGAAGCCTGCTGCCGCCCTTGCTGCCAAGTGAAAGAGCAGACGGTGCGCTCGGTGCTTTTGTACTGTCCTGAACAGATGACGATACAACGGGGCAGGGGGGGGGGCAGTGTCGCAGTCAACTTTCGTAGCTTGAAAGGTGATGCTGGCGTCGGAAACACAGCTTTCCCATCCGCGGCGTTGCAAGTTGAAACGGTAGTACAGCCACGACAGACAGAATGCTGGGCACGGTATCAGCAATGCCTGCGTAAAAGATGCGCAGAGTCTGCGAGCACACGTGAAGCCTGCTGCCGCCCTTGCTGCCAAGTGAAAGAGCAGACGGTGCGCTCGGTGCTTTTGTACTGTCTGAACAGATGACGATCCAACGGGGCAGGGGGGGGGGCAGTGTCGCAGTCAACTTTCGTAGCTTGAAAGGTGATGCTGGCGTCGGAAACACAGCTTTCCATCCGCGGCGTTGCAAGTTGAAACGGTAGTACAGCCACGACAGACAGAATGCTGGGCACGGTATCAGCAATGCCTGCGTAAAAGATGCGCAGAGTCTGCGAGCACACGTGAAGCCTGCTGCCGCCCTTGCTGCCAAGTGAAAGAGCAGACGGTGCGCTCGGTGCTTTTGTACTGTCTGAACAGATGACGATCCAACGGGGCAGGGGGGGGGCAGTGTCGCAGTCAACTTTCGTAGCTTGAAAGGTGATGCTGGCGTCGGAAACACAGCTTTCCCATCCGCGGCGTTGCAAGTTGAAACGGTAGTACAGCCACGACAGCCAGAATGCTGGGCACGGTATCAGCAATGCCTGCGTAAAAGATGCGCAGAGTCTGCGAGCACACGTGAAGCCTGCTGCCGCCCTTGCTGCCAAGTGAAAGAGCAGACGGTGCGCTCGGTGCTTTTGTACTGTCTGAACAGATGACGATCCAACGGGGCAGGGGGAGGGGGCAGTGTCGCAGTCAACTTTCGTAGCTTGAAAGGTGATGCTGGCGTCGGAAACACAGCTTTCCCATCCGCGGCGTTGCAAGTTGAAACGGTAGTACAGCCACGACAGCCAGAATGCTGGGCACGGTATCAGCAATGCCTGCGTAAAAGATGCGCAGAGTCTGCGAGCACACGTGAAGCCTGCTGCCGCCCTTGCTACTAAGTGAAAGAGCAGACGGTGGCTCGGTGCTTTTGTACTGTCCGAACAGATGACGATACAACGGGCAGGGGGGGGGCAGTGTCGCAGTCAACTTTCGTAGCTTGAAAGGTGATGCTGGCAGTCGGAAACACAGCTTTCCCATCCGCGGCGTTGCAAGTTGAAACGGTAGTACAGCCACGACAGACAGAATGCTGGGCACGGTATCAGCAATGCCTGCGTAAAAGATGCGCAGAGTCTGCGAGCACACGTGAAGCCTGCTGCCGCCCTTGCTGCCTAAGTGAAAGAGCAGACGGTGCGCTCGGTGCTTTTGTACTGTCCGAACAGATGACGATACAACGGGGCAGGGGGGGGGGCAGTGTCGCAGTCAACTTTCGTAGCTTGAAAGGTGATGCTGGCATCGGAAACACAGCTTTCCCATCCGCTGGCGTTGCAAGTTGAAACGGTAGTACAGCCACGACAGCCAGAATGCTGGGCACGGTATCAGCAATGCCTGCGTAAAAGATGCGCAGAGTCTGCGAGCACACGTGAAGCCTGCTGCCGCCCTTGCTGCCAAGTGAAAGAGCAGACGGTGCGCTCGGTGCATTTGTACTGTCCGAACAGATGACGATCAACGGGGCATGGGGGGGGCAGTGTTGCAGTCAACTTTCGTAGCTTGAAAGGTGATGCTGGCGTCGGAAACACAGCTTTCCCATCCTCGGCGTTGCAAGTTGAAACAGGTAGTACAGCCACGACAGACAGAATGCTGGGCACGGTATCAGCAATGCCTGCGTAAAAGATGCGCAGAGTCTGCGAGCACACGTGAAGCCTGCTGCCGCCCTTGCTGCCAAGTGAAAGAGCAGACGGTGCGCTCGGTGCTTTGTACAGTCCTGAACAGATGACGATACAACAGGGGCAGGGGGGAGGGGGCAGTGTCGCAGTCAAGTTTTCGTAGCTTGAAAGGTGATGCTGGCATCGGAAGCACAGCTTTTCCCATCCGATGCGTTGCAAGTTGAAACAGTAGTACAGCCATGACAGACTAGAATGCTGGGCAAGGTATCAGCAATGCCTGCGTAAAAGATGCGCAGAGTCTGCGAGCACACGTAAAGCCTGCTGCCGCCCTTGCTGCCAACTGAAAGAGCAGACGGTGGGCTCGGTGCTTTGTACATGTCTGAACAGATGACGATCCAACGGGGCAAGGGGGGGGGCAGTGTCGCAGTCAGCTTTCGTAGCTTGAAAGGTGATGCTGGCGTCGGAAACACAGCTTTTCCATCTCACGGCGTTGCAAGTTGAAACGGTAGTACAGCCACGACAGACAGAATGCTGGGCACGGTATCAGCAATGCCTGCGTAAAAGATGCGCAGAGTCTGCGAGCACACGTGAAGCCTGCTGCCGCCCTTGCTGCCAAGTGAAAGAGCAGACGGTGCGCTCGGTGCTTTTGTACTGTCTGAACAGATGACGATCCAACGGGGCAGGGGGGGGGCAGTGTCGCAGTCAACTTTCGTAGCTTGAAAGGTGATGCTGGCGTCGGAAACACAGCTTTCCCATCCGCGCGTTGCAAGTTGAAACGGTAGTACAGCCACGACAGCCAGAATGCTGGGCACGGTATCAGCAATGCCTGCGTAAAAGATGCGCAGAGTCTGCGAGCACACGTGAAGCCTGCTGCCGCCCTTGCTGCCAAGTGAAAGAGCAGACGGTGCGCTCGGTGCTTTTGTACTGTCTGAACAGATGACGATCCAACGGGCATGGGGGGGGCAGTGTCGCAGTCAACTTTCGTAGCTTGAAAGGTGATGCTGGCGTCGGAAACACAGCTTTCCCATCCGCGGCGTTGCAAGTTGAAACAGTAGTACAGCCACGACAGACAGAATGCTGGGCACGGTATCAGCAATGCCTGCGTAAAAGATGCGCAGAGTCTGCGAGCACACGTGAAGCCTGCTGCCGCCCTTGCTGCCAAGTGAAACAGCAGACGGTGCTTTTGTACTGTCCGAACAGATGACGATACAGTGAGGCAGGGGGATGGGGGCAGTGTCGCAGTCAACTTTCGTAGCTTGAAAGGTGATGCTGGCGTCGAAACACAGCTTTCCCATCCGCGGCGTTGCAAGTTGAAACGGTAGTACAGCCACGACCGCCAGAATGCTGGGCACGGTATCAGCAATGCCTGCGTAAAAGATGCGCAGAGTCTGCGAGCACACGTGAAGCCTGCTGCCGCCCTTGCTGCCAAGTGAAACAGCAGACGGTGCTTTTGTACTGTCCGAACACATGACGATACAATGAGGCAGGGGGATGGGGGCAGTGTCGCAGTCAACTTTCGTAGCTTGAAAGGTGATGCTGGCGTTGGAAACACAGCTTTCCCCTCCGCGGCGTTGCAAGTTGAAACGGTAGTACAGCCACGACAACCAGAATGCTGGGCACGGTACCAGCAATGCCTGCGTAAAAGATGCGCAGAGTCTGCGAGCACACGTGAAGCCTGCTGCTGCCCTTGCTGCCAAGTGAAAGAGCAGACGGTGCGCTCGGTGCTTTTGTACTGTCTGAACAGATGACGATCCAATGGGGCAGGGGGATTGGGGCAGTGTCGCATTCAACTTTCGTAGCTTGAAAGCATGCTGGCATCGGAAACACAGCATTCCCATCCGTGGCGTTGCAAGTTGAAACAGTAGTACAGCCACGACAGACAGAATGCTGGGCAAGGTATCAGAAATGGCTGCGTAAAAGATGCGCAGAGTCTGCGAGCACACGTGAAGCTTGCTGCCGCCTTTGCTGCCAATTGAAAGAGCAGACGGTGCGCTCGGTGCATTTGTACTGTCCGAACAGATGACGATTCAACGGGGCAGGGGGGGGGCAGTATCGCAGTCAACTTTCGTAGCTTGAAAGGTGATGCTGGCATCGGAAACACAGCTTTCCCATCCATGCATTGCAAGTTGAAACGGTAGCACAGCCATGACAGCCAGAATGCTGGGCACGGTATCAGCAATGCCTGCGTAAAAGATGCGCAGAGTCTGCAAGCACACGTGAAGCCTGCTGCCGCCCTTGCTGCCAAGTGAAAGAGCAGACGGTGCGCTCGGTGCTTTTGTACTGTCTGAACATATGGCGATCCAATGGGCCAGTGGGATCAAGGCAGTGTCGCAGTCAACTTTCGTAGCTTAAAAGGCGATGCTGGCGTCGGAAACACAGCTTTCTCCTTCGCGGCGTTGCAAGTTGAAACGGTAGTACAGCCACGACAGCCAGAATGCTGGGCACGGTATCAGCAATGCCTGCGTAAACGACGCGCAGAGTCTGTGAACACACGTGAAGCCTGCTGCCGCCCTTGCTTCCAAGTGAAACAGCAGAAGTGGCTTTTGTACTGTCCGAACAGATGACGATACAATGGGGAAGGGGGATGGGGGCAGTGTCGCAGTCAACTTTCGTAGCTTGAAAGGTGATGCTGGCGTCGGAAACACAGCTTTCCCATCCGCGGCGTTGCAAGTTGAAACGGTAGTACACCCACGACAGCCAGAATGCTGGGCACGGTATCAGCAATGCCTGCGTAAAAGATTGCGCAGAGTCTGCGAGCACACGTGAAGCCTGCTGCCGCCCTTGCTACTTAATGAAAGAGCAGACGGTGGGCTCGGTGCTTTTGTACTTTCCGAACAGATGACGATACAACGGGGCAGGGGGGGGGCAGTGTCGCAGTCAAATTTCGTAGCTTGAAAGGTGATGCTGGCATCGGAAGCACAGCTTTCCCATCCGATGCGTTGCAAGTTGAAACGGTAGTACAGACATGACAGCTAGAATGCTGGGCAAGGTATCAGCAATGCCTGCGTAAAAGATGCGCAGAGTCTGCGAGCACACGTGAAGCCTGCTGCCGCCCTTGCTGCCAAGTGAAAGAGCAGACGGTGCGCTCAGTGCTTTTGTACTGTCCGAACAGATGATGATACAACGGGGAAGGGGGATGGGGGCAGTGTCGCAGTCAACTTTCGTAGCTTGAAAGGTGATGCTGGCGTCGGAAACAGAGCATTCCCATCCGTGGCGTTGCAAGTTGAAACAGTAGTACAGCCACGACAGACAGAATGCTGGGCACGGTATCAGAAATGGCTGCGTAAAAGATGCGCAGAGTCTGCGAGCACACGTGAAGCCTTGCTGCCGCCTTTGCTGCCAAGTGAAAGAGCAGACGGTGCGCTCGGTGCATTTGTACTGTCCGAACAGATGACGATTCAACGGGGAATGGGGGGGCAGTGTTGCAGCCAACTTTCGTAGTTTGAAAGGTGATCCTGGCGTCGGAAACACAGCTTTCCCATCCTCGGCGTTGCAAGTTGAAACAGTAGTACAGCCACGACAGACAGAATGCTGGGAACAGTATCAGCAATGCCTGCGTAAAAGATGCGCAGAGTCTGCGAGCACACGTGAAGCCTTCTGCCGCCCTTGCTGCCAAGTGAAAGAGCAGACGGTGCGCTCGGTGCCTTTGTACTGTCCGAACAGATGACGATACAACGGGGCAGGGGTGGGGGGGCAGTGTCGCAGTCAAATTTCGTAGCTTGAAAGGTGATTCTGGCATCGGAAGCACAGCTTTCCCATCCGATGCGTTGCAAGTTGAAACAGTAGTACAGACATGACAGCTAGAATGCTGGGCAAGGTATCAGCAATGCCTGCGTAAAAGATGCGCAGAGTCTGCGAGCACACGTAAAGCCTGCTGCCGCCCTTGCTGCCAACTGAAAGAGCAGACGGTGGGCTCGGTGCTTTTGTACAGTCTGAACAAATGACGACCAAACGGGGCAGGGGGGGGGGCAGTGTCGCAGTCAGTTTTCGTAGCTTGAAAGGTGATGCTTGCGTCGGAAACACAGCTTTTTCATCTGCAGCGTTGCAAGTTGAAACGGTAGTACAGCCATGACAGACAGAATGCTGGGCACGGCATCAGCAATGCCTACGTAAAAGATGCGCAGAGTCTGCGAGCACACGTGAAGCCTGCTGCCGCCCTTGCTCCCAAGTGAAACAGCAGATGGTGCGCTCGGTGCTTTTGTACTGTCCTGAACAGATGACGATCCAATGGGGCAAGGGGGTGGGCAGTGTCGCAGTCAACTTTCGTGGCTTGAAAGGTGATGCTGGCGTTCGGAAACACAGCTTTCCCCTCCACGCCGTTGCAAGTTGAAATGGTAGTACAGCCACGACAGCCAGGATGCTGGGCACGGTATCAGTAATGCCTGCGTAAAAGATGCGCAGAGTCTGCGAGCACACTTGAAGCCTGCTGCCGCCCTTGCTACTAAATGAAAGAGAAGACTGTTGGCTCGGTGCTTTTGTACTGTCCGAACAGATGAAGATACAACGAGGCAGGGGGGTGGCAGTGTCGCTGTCAACTTTCGTAGCTTGAAAGGTGATGCTGGCGTCAGAAACACAGCTTTCCCATCCGCGGCGTTGCAAGTTGAAACAGTAGAACAGCCACGACAGACAGAATGCTGGGCACGGTATCAGCAATGCCTGCCTAAAAGATGCGCAGAGTCTGCGAGCACACGTGAAGCCTGCTGCCGCCCTTGCTGCCATGTGAAAGAGCAGACGGTGCACTCGGTCTTTTTGTACTGTCTGAACAAATGACGATCCAACGCGGAATGGGGGGGCAGTGTTGCAGTCAACTTTCGTAGTTTGAAAGGTGATGCTGGCGTCGAAAACACAGCTTTCCCATCCTCGGCGTTGCAAGTTGAAACAGTAGTACATCCACGACAGACAGAATGCTGAGCATGGTATCAGCAATGCCTGCGTAAAAGATGCGCAGAGTCTGCGAGCACACGTGAAGCCTGCTGCCGCCCTTGCTGCCAAGTGAAACAGCAGACGGTGCTTTTGTACTGTCCGAACAGATGACGATACAATGAGGCAGGGGGATGGGGGCAGTGTCGCAGTCAACTTTCGTAGCTTGAAAGGTGATGCTGGCGTCGAAAACACAGCTTTCCCATCCGCGGCGTTGCAAGTTGAAACGGTAGTACACCCACGACCGCCAGAATGCTGGGCACGGTATCAGCAATGCCTGCGTAAAAGATGCGCAGGTCTGCGAGCAGACGAGAAGCCTGCTGCCGCCCTTGCTGCCCAGTGAAAGAGCAGACGGTGGGCTCGGTGCTTCTGTACAGTCTGAACAGATGACGATCCAACGGGGCAGGGGGGAGGGGCAGTGTTCGCAGTCAGTTTTCGTAGCTTGAAAGGTGATGCTGGCGTCGGAAACACAGCTTTTTCATCTGCGGCGTTGCAAGTTGAAACGGTAGTACAGCCATGACAGACAGAATGCTGGGCACGGTATCAGCAATGCCTACGTAAAAGATGCGCAGAGTCTGCGAGCACACGTGAAGCCTGCTGCCGCCCTTGCTGCCAAGTGAAACAGCAGACGGTGCGCTCGGTGCTTTTGTACTGTCTGAACAGATGACGATCCAACGGGGCAAGGGGGCGGGCAGTGTCGCAGTCAGCTTTCGTAGCTTGAAATTTGATGCTGGCGTCGGAAACACAGCTTTCCCCTCCACGGCGTTGCAAGTTGAAATGGTAGTACAGCCACGACAGCCAGAATGCTGGGCACGGTATCAGCAATGCCTGCGTAAAAATGCGCAGAGTCTGCCAGCACAAGTGAAGCCTGTTGCCGCCCTTGCTGCCAAGTGAAAGAGCAGACGGTGCTTTTGTTCTGTCTGATTAGATGACTATCCTACGGGGCAGATGGGGGGGCAGTGTCGCAGTCAACTTTCGTAGCTTGAAAGGTGATGCTAGCGTCGGAAGCACAGCTTTGCCATCCACGGCATTGCAAGTTTAAACGGTAGTACAGCCACGACAGCTAGAATGCTGAGCACGGTATCAGCCAATGCCTGCTAAAAGATGCGCAGAGTCTGCGAGCACACGTGAAGCCTGCTGCCGCCCTTGCTGCCAAGTGAAAGAGCAGACGGTGTGCTCGGTGCTTTTGTACTGTCTGATTAGATGACGATCCAACGGGGCAGGGGGGGGGCAGTGTCACAGTCAACTTTCGTAGCTTGAAAGGTGATGTTAGCGTCGGAAACACAGCTTTGCCATCCGCGGCGTTGCAAGTTTAAACGGTAGTACAGCCACGACAGCCAGAATGCTGGGCACGGTATCACCAATGACTGCGAAAATGATGCGCAGAGTCTGCGAGCACACGTGAAGCCTGCTGCCGCCCTTGCTGCCAAGTGAAAGAGCAGACGGTGTGCTCGGTGCTTTTGTACTGTCTGATTAGATGACGATCCAACGGGGCAGGGGGGGGGGGGCAGTGTCGAAGTCAATTTTTGTTGCTTGAAAGGTGATGCTAGCGTTGGAAACACAGCTTTCCCATCCGCGGCGTTGCAAGTTTTAGCGGTAATACAGCCACCACAGCCAGAACGCTGGGCACGGTATCAGCAATGCCTGCGTAAAAGATGCGCAGATTCTGCGAGCACACGTGAAGCCTGCTGCCGCCCTTGCTGCCAAGTGAAAGAGCAGACGGTGCGCTCGGTGCTTTTGTACTGTCCAAGCAGATGATGATACAACGGGTCAGGGGGATGAGGGCAGTGTCGCAGTCAACTTTCGTAGCTTGAAAGGTGATGCTGGCGTCGGCAACACAGCTTTCCCATCCGCGGCGTTTCCAGTTGAAACAGTAGTACAGCCACGACAGACAGAATGCTGGGCACGGTATCAGTAATGCCTGCGTAAAAGATGCGCAGAGTCTGCGAACACACATAAAAGCCTGCTACCGCCCTTGCTACTAAATGAAAGAGCAGACGGTGCGCCCGGTGCTTTTGTACTGTCTGAACAGATGACGATCCAACGGGGCAGGGGGGGGCAGTGTCGCAGTCAACTTTCGTAGCTTGAAAGGTGATGCTGGCGTCGGAAACACATCTTTCCCATCCGCGGCGTTGCAAGTTGAAACAGTAGTACAGCCACGACAGACAGAATGCTGGGCACGGTATCAGTAATGCCTGCGTAAAAGATGCGCAGAGTCTGCGAGCACACATGAAAGCCTGCTGCCGCCCTTGCTACTAAATGAAAGAGCAGACGGTGCGCCCGGTGCTTTTGTACTGTCTGAACAGATGACGATCCAACGGGGCAGGGGGGGGGCAGTGTCGCAGTCAACTTTCGTAGCTTGAAAGGTGATGCTGGCGTCGGAAACACAGCTTTCCCATCCGCGGCGTTGCAAGTTGAAATAGTAGTACAGCCACGACAGACAGAATGCTGGGCACGGTATCAGCAATGCCTGCGTAAAAGATGCGCAGAGTCTGCGAGCACACGTGAAGCCTGCTGCCGCCCTTGCTGCCAAGTGAAAGAGCAGACGGTGCGCTCGGTGCTTTTGTACTGTCTGAACAGATGACGATCCAACGGGGCAGGGGGGGGGGCAGTGTCGCAGTCAACTTTCGTAGCTTGAAAGGTGATGCTAGGCGTCGGAAACACAGCTTTCCCATCCGCGGCGTTGCAAGTTGAAACGGTAGTACAGCCACGACAGCCAGAATGCTGGGCACGGTATCAGCAATGCCTGCGTAAAAGATGCGCAGAGTCTGCGAGCACACGTGAAGCCTGCTGCCGCCCTTGCTGCCAAGTGAAAGAGCAGACGGTGCGCTCGGTGCTTTTGTACTGTCCGAACAGATGACGATACAACGGGGCAGGGGGATGGGGGCAGTGTCGCAGTCAACTTTCGTAGCTTGAAAGGTGATGCTAGCGTCGGAAACACAGCTTTCCCATCCGCGGCGTTGCAAGTTGAAACGGTAGTACAGCCACGACAGCCAGAATGCTGGGCACGGTATCAGCAATGCCTGCGTAAAAGATGCGCAGAGTCTGCGAGCACACGTGAAGCCTGCTGCCGCCCTTGCTGCCAAGTGAAAGAGCAGACGGTGCGCTCGGTGCTTTTGTACTGTCCGAACAGATGACGATACAATGGGGCAGGGGGATGGGGGCAGTGTCGCAGTCAACTTTCGTAGCTTGAAAGGTGATGCTGGCGTCGGAAACACAGCTTTCCCATCCGCGGCGTTGCAAGTTGAAACGGTAGTACAGCCACGACAGCCAGAATGCTGGGCACGGTATCAGCAATGCCTGCGTAAAAGATGCGCAGAGTCTGCGAGCACACGTGAAGCCTGCTGCCGCCCTTGCTGCCAAGTGAAAGCAGCAGACGGTGCGCTCGGTGCTTTGTACTGTCCGAACAGATGACGATACAACGGGGCAGGGGGAGGGGGCAGTGTCGCAGTCAACTTTCGTAGCTTGAAAGGTGATGCTGGCGTCGGAAACACAGCTTTCCCATCCGCGGCGTTGCAAGTTGAAACGGTAGTACAGCCACGACAGACAGAATGCTGGGCACGGTATCAGCAATGCCTGCGTAAAAGATGCGCAGAGTCTGCGAGCACACGTGAAGCCTGCTGCCGCCCTTGCTGCCAAGTGAAAGAGCAGACGGTGCGCTCGGTGCTTTTGTACTGTCCGAACAGATGATGATACAACGGGGCAGGGGATGGGGGCAGTGTCGCAGTCAACTTTCGTAGCTTGAAAGGTGATGCTGGCGTCGGAAACACAGCTTTCCCATCCGCGGCGTTGCAAGTTGAAACAGTAGTACAGCCACGACAGACAGAATGCTGGGCACGGTATCAGCAATGCCTGCGTAAAAGATGCGCAGAGTCTGCGAGCACACGTGAAGCCTGCTGCCGCCCTTGCTGCCAAGTGAAAGAGCAGACGGTGCGCTCGGTGCTTTTGTACTGTCTGAACAGATGACGATCCAACGGGGCAGGGGGGGGGCAGTGTCGCAGTCAACTTTCGTAGCTTGAAAGGTGATGCTGGCGTCGGAAACACAGCTTTTCCATCCGCGGCGTTGCAAGTTGAAACGGTAGTACAGCCACGACAGCCAGAATGCTGGGCACGGTATCAGCAATGCCTGCGTAAAAGATGCGCAGAGTCTGCGAGCACACGTGAAGCCTGCTGCCGCCCTTGCTGCCAAGTGAAAGAGCAGACGGTGCGCTCGGTGCTTTTGTACTGTCTGAACAGATGACGATCCAACGGGGCAGGGGGGGGCAGTGTCGCAGTCAACTTTCGTAGCATTGAAAGGTGATGCTAGCGTCGGAAACACAGCTTTCCTATCCGCGGCGTTGCAAGTTGAAACGGCTAGTACAGCCACGACAGACAGAATGCTAGGCACGGTATCAGCAATGCCTGCGTAATAGATGCGCAGAGTCTGCGAGCACACGTGAAGCCTGCTGCCGCCCTTGCTGTCAAGTGAAAGAGCAGACGGTGCGCTCGGTGCTTTTGTACTGTCCGAACAGATGATGATACAACGGGGCAGGGAATGGGGGCAGTGTCGCAATCAACTTTCGTAGCTTGAAAGGTGATGCTGGCGTCGGAAACACAGCTTTCCCATCCGCGGCGTTGCAAGTTGAAACGGTAGTACAGCCACGACAGCCAGAATGCTGGGCACGGTATCAGCAATGCCTGCGTAAAAGATGCGCAGAGTCTGCGAGCACACGTGAAGCCTGCTGCCGCCCTTGCTGCCAAATGAAAGAGCAGACGGTGCGCTCGGTGCTTTTGTACTGTCCGAACAGATGACGATCAACGGGGCAGGGTGGGGGCAGTGTCGCAGTCAACTTTTCGTAGCTTGAAAGGTGATGCTAGCGTCGGAAACACAGCTTTCCCATCCGCGGCGTTGCAAGTTGAAACGGTAGTACAGCCACCGACAGACAGAATGCTGGGCACGGTATCAGCAATGCCTGCGTAAAAGATGCGCAGAGTCTGCGAGCACACGTGAAGCCTGCTGCCGCCCTTGCTGCCAAGTGAAAGAGCAGACGGTGCGCTCGGTGCTTTTGTACTGTCCGAACAGATGATGATACAACGGGGCAGGGGGATGGGGGCAGTGTCGCAGTCAACTTTTCGTAGCCTTGAAAGGTGATGCTGGCGTCGGAAACACAGCTTTCCCATCCGCGGCGTTGCAAGTTGAAACGGTAGTACAGCCACGACAGCCAGAATGCTGGGCACGGTATCAGCAATGCCTGCGTAAAAGATGCGCAGAGTCTGCGAGCACACGTGAAGCCTGCTGCCGCCCTTGCTGCCAAGTGAAAGAGCAGACGGTGCGCTCGGTGCTTTTGTACTGTCCGAACAGATGACGATACAACGGGGCAGGGGGGGGGCAGTGTCGCAGTCAACTTTCGTAGCTTGAAAGGTGATGCTGGCGTCGGAAACACAGCTTTCCCATCCGCGGCGTTGCAAGTTGAAACGGTAGTACAGCCACGACAGCCAGAATGCTGGGCACGGTATCAGCAATGCCTGCGTAAAAGATGCGCAGAGTCTGCGAGCACACGTGAAGCCTGCTGCCGCCCTTGCTGCCAAGTGAAAGAGCAGACGGTGCGCTCGGTGCTTTTGTACTGTCTGAACAGATGACGATCCAACGGGGCAGGGGGGGGGCAGTGTCGCAGTCAACTTTCGTAGCTTGAAAGGTGATGCTAGCGTCGGAAACACAGCTTTGCCATCCGCGGCGTTGCAAGTTTAAACGGTAGTACAGCCACGACAGCTAGAATGCTGAGGCACGGTATCAGCAATGACTGCGAAAAGATGCGCAGAGTCTGCGAGCACACGTGAAGCCTGCTGCCGCCCTTGCTGCCAAGTGAAAGAGCAGACGGTGTGCTCGGTGCTTTTGTACTGTCTGATTAGATGACGATCCAACGGGGCAGGGGGGGGGCAGTGTCGCAGTCAACTTTCGTAGCTTGAAAGGTGATGCTAGCGTCGGAAACACAGCTTTGCCATCCGCGGCGTTGCAAGTTGAAACGGTAGTACAGCCACGACAGCCAGAATGCTGGGCACGGTATCACCAATGACTGCGAAAATGATGCGCAGAGTCTGCGAGCACACGTGAAGCCTGCTGCCGCCCTTGCTGCCAAGTGAAAAAGCAGACGGTGCGCTCGGTGCTTTTGTACTGTCTGAACAGATGACGATCCAAGGGGCAGGGGGGGGGCAGTGTCGCAGTCAACTTTCGTAGCATGAAAGGGGATGCTAGCGTCGGAACACAGCTTTCCTATCCGCGGCGTTGCAAGTTGAAACGCTAGTACAGCCACGACAGACAGAATGCTAGGCACGGTATCAGCAATGCCTCGTAATAGATGCGCAGAGTCTGCGAGCACACGTGAAGCCTGCTGCCGCCCTTGCTGTCAAGTGAAAGAGCAGACGGTTCGCTCGGTGCTTTTGTACTGTCCGAACAGATGATGATACAACGGGGCAGGGAATGGGGGCAGTGTCGCAATCAACTTTTGTAGCTTGAAAGGTGATGCTGGCGTCGGAAACACAGCTTTCCCATCCGCGGCGTTGCAAGTTGAAACGGTAGTACAGCCACGACAGCCAGAATTCTGGGCACGGTATCAGCAATGCCTGCGTAAAAGATGCGCAGAGTCTGCGAGCACACGTGAAGCCTGCTGCCGCCCTTGCTGCCAAATGAAAGAACAGATGGTGCGCTCGGTGCTTTGTACTGTCCGAACAGATGACGATAACGGGGGCAGGGGATGGGGGCAGTGTCGCAGTCAACTTTCGTAGCTTGAAAGGTGATGCTAGCGTCGGAAACACAGCTTTCCTATCCGCGGCGTTGCAAGTTGAAACGGTAGTACAGCCACGACAGACAGAATGCTGGGCACGGTATCAGTAATGCCTGCGTAAAAGATGCGCAGAGTCTGCGAGCACACATGAAGCCTGCTACCGCCCTTGCTACTAAATGAAAGAACAGACGGTGCGCCCGGTACTTTTGTACTGTCCTGAACAGATGACGATCCAACGGGGCAGGGGGGGGGCAGTGTCGCAGTCAGTTTTCGTACCTTGAAAGGTGATTCTGGCGTCGGAAACACAGCTTTTTCATCTGCGGCATTGCAAGTTGAAACAGTAGTACAGCCATGACAGACAGAATGCTGGGTACGGCATCAGCAATGCCTACGTAAAAGATGCGCAGAGTGTGCGAGCACACGTGAAGCCTGCTGCCGCCCCTGCTCCCAAGTGAAACAGCAGACGGTGCGCTCGGTGCTTTTGTACTGTCTGAACAGATGACGATCCAATGGGGCAAGGGGGCGGGCAGTGTCGCAGTCAGCTTTCGTAGCTTGAAAGATGATGCTGGCGTCGGAAACACAGCTTTCCCCTCCACGGCGTTGCAAGTTGAAATGTAGTACCGCCACGACAGCCAGAATGCTGGGCACGGTATCAGGCAATGCCTGCGTAAAAAATGCGCAGAGTCTGCCAGCACAAGTGAAGCCTGTTGCCGCCCTTGCTGCCAAGTGAAAGAGCAGACGGTGCTTTTGTTCTGTCTGATTAGATGACGATCCAACGGGGCAGGGGGGGGCAGTGTCGCAGTCAACTTTCGTAGCTTGAAAGGTGATGCTAGCGTCGGAAACACAGCTTTGCCATCCGCGGCGTTGCAAGTTTAAACGGTAGTACAGCCACGTCAGGTAGAATGCTGAGCACGGTATCACCAATGACGGCGAAAAAGATGCGCAGAGTCTTCGAGCACACGTGAAGCCTGCTGCCGCCCTTGCTGCCAAATGAAAGAGCAGACGGTGTGCTCGGTGCTTTTGTACTGTCTGATTAGATGACGATCCAACGGGGCAGGGGGGAGCAGTGTCGCAGTCAACTTTCGTAGCTTGAAAGGTGATGCTAGCGTCGGAAACACTGCTTTGCCTTCCGCGGCGTTGCAAGATTAAACGGTAGTACAGCCACGACAGCCAGAATGCTGGGCACGGTATCACAAATGACTGCGAAAATGATGCGCAGAGTCTGCGAGCACACGAGAAGCCTGCTGCCGCCCTTGCTGCCAAGTGAAAAAGCAGACGGTGCGCTCGGTGATTTTGTACTGTCTGAAAAGATGACGATCCAAGGGGCAGGGGGGGGGGCAGTGTCGCAGTCAACTTTCGTAGCATGAAAGGGGATGCTAGCGTCGGAACACAGCTTTCCTATCCGCGGCGTTGCAAGTTGAAACGCTATTACAGCCACGACAGACAGAATGCTAGGCACGGTATCAGCAATGCCTGCGTAATAGATGCGCAGAGTCTGCGAGCACACGTGAAGCCTGCTGCCGCCCTTGCTGTCAAGTGAAAGAGCAGACGGTGCGCTCGGTGCTTTTGTACTGTCCGAACAGATGATGATACAACGGGGCAGGGGAATGGGGGCAGTGTCGCAATATACTTTCGTAGCTTGAAAGGTGATGCTGGCGTCGGAAACACAGCTTTCCCATCCGCGGCGTTGCAAGTTGAAACGGTAGTACAGCCACCACAGCCAGAACGCTGGGCACGGTATCAGCAATGCCTGCGTAAAAGATGCACAGAGTCTGCGAGCACACGTGAAGCCTGCTACAGCCCTTGCTGCCAAGTTAAAGAGCAGACGGTGCGCTCGGTGCTTTTGTACTGTCCGAACAGATGATGATACAACGGGGCAGGGGGATGGGGGCAGTGTCGCAGTCAACTTTCGTAGCTTGAAAGGTGATGCTGGCGTCGGAAACAAAGCTTTCACATCCGCGGCGTTGCAACTTGAAACAGTAGTACAGCCATGACAACCAGAATGCTGCGCACGGTATCAGCAATGCCTCCGTAAAAGATGCGCAGAGTCTGCGAGCACACGTCAAGCCTGCTGCCGCCCTTGCTGCCAACTGAAAGAGCAGACGGTGCGCTCGGTGCATTTGTACTGTCCGAACAGATGACGATGCAACGGGGCAGGGGGATTGGGGCAGTGTCGCAGCCAACTTTCGTAGCTTGAAAGTTGATACTGGCGTCAAAAACACAGCTTTTTCATCTGCGGCATTGCAAGTTGAAACGGTAGTACAGCCATGACAGACAGAATGCTGGGCACAGCATCAGCAATGCCTACGTAAAAGATGCGCAGAGTGTGCGAGCACACGTGAAGCCTGCTGCCGCCGCTGCTCCCATGTGAAACAGCAGACGGTGCGCTCGGTGCTTTTGTACTGTCTGAACAGATGACGATCCAATGGGGCAAGGGGGCGGGCAGAGTCGCAGTCAGCTTTCGTAGCTTGAAAGGTGATGCTGGCGTCGGAAACACAGCTTTCCCCTCCACGGCGTTGCAAGTTGAAATGGTAGTACAGCCACGACAGCCAGAATGCTGGGCACGGTATCAGCAATGCCTGCGTAAAAAATGCGCAGAGTCTGCGAGCACACGTGAAGCCTGCTGCCGCCCTTGCTGCCAAGTGAAAGAGCAGACGGTGTGCTCGGTGCTTTTGTACTGTCTGATTAGATGACGATCCAACGGGGCAGGGGGGGCAGTGTCGCAGTCAACTTTCGTAGCTTGAAAGGTGATGCTAGCGTTGGAAACACAGCTTTGCCATCCGCGGCGTTGCAAGTTTAAACGGTAGTACAGCCACGTCAGGTAGAATGCTGAGCACGGTATCACCAATGACGGCGATAATGATGCGCAGAGTCTGCGAGCACACGTGAAGCCTGCTGCCACCCTTGCTGCCAAGTGAAAGAGCAGACGGTGTGCTCGGTGCTTTTGTACTGTCTGATAAGATGACGATGCAACGGGGCAGGGGGGAGCAGTGTCGCAGTCAACTTTCGTAGCTTGAAAGGTGATGCTAGCGTCGGAAACACAGCTTTACCATCCGCGGCATAGCAAGTTTAAACGGTAGTACAGCCACGACAGACAGAATGCTAGGCACGGTATCAGCAATGCCTGCGTAATAGATGCGCAGAGTCTGCGAGCACACGTGAAGCCTGCTGCCGCCCTTGCTGTCAAGTGAAAGAGCAGACGGTGCGCTCGGTGCTTTTGTACTGTCCGAACAGATGATGATACAACGGGGCAGGGGAATGGGGGCAGTGTCGCAATCAACTTTCGTAGCTTGAAAGGTGATGCTGGCGTCGGAAACACCGCTTTCCCATCCGCGGCGTTGCAAGTTGAAACGGTAGTACAGCCACGACAGCCAGAATTCTGGGCACGGTATCAGCAATGCCTGCGCAAAAGATGCGCAGAGTCTGCGAGCACACGTGAAGCCTGCTGCCGCCCTTGCTGCCAAATGAAAGAACAGATGGTGCGCTCGGTGCTTTTGTACTTTCCGAACAGATGACGATAACGCGGGGCAGGGTGGGGGCAGTGTCGCAGTAAACTTTTGTTGCTTGAAAGGTGATGCTAGCGTTGGAAACACAGCTTTCCCATCCGCGGTGTTGCAAGTTGAAACGGTAGTACAGCCACCACAGCCAGAACGCTGGGCACGGTATCAGCAATGCCTGCGTAAAAGATTCGCAGAGTCTGCGAGCACACGTGAAGCCTGCTGCCGCCCTTGCTGCCAAGTGAAAGAGCAGACGGTGTGCTCGGTGCTTTTGTACTGTCCGAACACATGATGACACAACGGGGCAGGGGGATGGGGGCAGTGTCGCAGTCAACTTTTGTAGTTTGAAAGGTGATGCTGGCGTCGGAAACACAGCTTTCCCACCCGCGGCGTTGCAAGTTGAAACAGTAGTACAGCCACGACAGACAGAATGCTGAGCACGGTATCAGCAATGCCTGCGTAAAAGATGCGCAGAGTCTGCGAGCACACGTGAAGCCTGCTGCCGCCCTTGCTGCCAAGTGAAAGAGCAGACGGTGCGCACGGTGCTTTTGTACTGTCCGA
Source organism: Rhipicephalus annulatus (assembly GCA_013436015.1). Classification (NCBI taxonomy): domain Eukaryota; kingdom Metazoa; phylum Arthropoda; class Arachnida; order Ixodida; family Ixodidae; genus Rhipicephalus; species Rhipicephalus annulatus. The sequence goes on from WOVY01004509.1 coordinate 30,664, forward strand.
AAAGATTACGATACAACGGGGCAGGGGGATGGGGACAGTGTCGCAGTCAACTTTCGTAGCTTGAAAGGTGATGCTAGCGTCGGAAACACAGCTTTCCCATCCGCGGCGTTGCAAGTTGAAACGGTAGTACAGCCACCACAGCCTGAATGCTGGGCACGGTATCAGCAATGCCTGCATAAAAGATGCGCTGAGTCTGCGAGCACACGTGAAGCCTGCTGCCGCCGTTGCTGCCAAGTGAAACAGCAGACGGTGCTTTTGTACTGTCCGAACAGATGACGATACAATGAGGCAGGGGGATGGGGGCAGTGTCGCAGTCAACTTTCGTAGCTTGAAAGGTGATGCTGGCGTCGGAAACACAGCTTTCCCATCCGCGGCGTTGCAAGTTGAAACAGGTAGTACAGCCACGACAGACAGAATGCTGAGCACGGTATCAGCAATGCCTGCGTAAAAGATGCGCAGAGTCTGCGAGCACACGTGAAGCCTGCTACCGCCCTTGCTGCCAAGTGAAAGAGCAGACGGTGCGCTCGGTGCTTTTGTACTGTCCGAACAGATGACGATACAACGGGGCAGGGGGGGGGCAGTGTCGCAGTACCCTTTCGTAGCTTGAAAGGTGATGCTGGCGTCGGAAACACAGCTTTCCCATCCATGGCATTGCAAGTTGAAACGGTAGCACAGCCACGACAGTCAGAATGCTGGGCACGGTATCAGCAATGCCTGCGTAAAAGATGCGCAGAGTCTGCAAGCACACATGAAGCCTGCTCCCGCCCTTGCTGCCAAGTGAAAGAGCAGACGGTGCGCTCGGTGCTTTTGTACTGTCTGAACAGATGAACAGATGGCGCTCCAACGGGCCAGTGGGATGAAGGCAGTGTCGCAGTCAACTTTCGTAGCTTGAAAGGTGATGCTGGCGTCGGAAACACAGCTTTCTCCTCCGCGGCGTTGCAAGTTTAAACGGTAGTACAGCCACGACAGCCAGAATGCTGGGCACGGTATCAGCAATGCCTGCGTGAACGACACGCAGTCTGCGAATACACGTGAAGCCTGCTGCCGCCCTTGCTGCCAAGTGAAACAGCAGACGTGGCTTTTGTACTGTCCGAACAGATGACGATACAACAGGGCAGGGGGATGGGGGCAGTGTCGCAGCCAACTTTCGTAGCTTGAAAGTTGATACTGGCGTCGGAAACACAGCTTTCCCATCCGCGGCGTTTCAAGTTGAAACAGTAGTACAGCCACGACAGACAGAATGCTGGGCATGGTATCAGCAATGCCTGCTTTAAAAGATGCGCAGAGTCAGCGAGCACACGTGAAGCCTGCTGCCGCCCTTGCTGCCAATGTGAAAGAGCAGACGGTGCGCTTGGTGCTTTTGTACTGTCCTGAACAGATGACGATCCGACGGGGCACGGGGGGGCGCAGTGTCGCAGTCAACTTTCGTAGCTTGAAAGGTGATGCTGGCGTCGGAAACACAGCTTTCCCATCCGCGGCGTTGCAAGTTGAAACGGTAGTACAGCCACCAAAGCCAGAATGCTGGGCACGGTATCAGCAATGCCTGCATAAAAGATGCGCTGAGTCTGCGAACACACGTGAAGCCTGCTGCCGCCCTTGCTGCCAAGTGAAACAGCAGACGTGGCTTTTGTACTGTCCGAACAGATGACGATACAATGGGGAAGGGGGATGGGGGCAGTGTCGTAGTCAACTTTCGTAGCTTGAAAGGTGATGCTGGCATCGGAAGCACAGCTTTCCCATCCGATGCGTTGCAAGTTGAAACGGTAGTACAGACATGACAGCTAGAATGCTCGGCAAGGTATCAGCAATGCCTGCGTAAAAGATGCGCAGAGTCTGCGAGCACACGTAAAGCCTGCTGCCGCCCTTGCTGCCATGTGAAAGAGCAGACGGTGGGCTCGGTGCTTTTGTACAGTCTGAACAGATGACGATCCAACGGGGCACGGGGGGGGGGCAGTGTCGCAGTCAGTTTTCGTACCTTGAAATGTGATTCTGGCATCGGAAACACAGCTTTTTCATCTGCGGCATTGCAAGTTGAAACGGTAGTACAGCCATGACAGACAGAATGCTGGGCACGGCATCAGCAATGCTTACGTAAAAGATGCGCAGAGTGTGCGAGCACACGTGAAGCCTGCTGCCGCCCCTGCTCCCAAGTGAAAGAGCAGACGGTGCGCTCGGTGCTTTTGTACTGTCTGAACAGATGACGATCCAATGGGGCAAGGTGGCGGGCAGTGTCGCAGTCAGCTTTCGTAGCTTGAAAGGTGATGCTGGCGTCGGAAACACAGCTTTCCCCTCCACGGCGTTGCAAGTTGAAATGGTAGTACCGCCACGACAGCCAGAATGCTGGGCACGGTATCAGCAATGCCTGCGTAAAAAATGCGCAGAGTCTGCCAGCACAAGTGAAGCCTGTTGCCGCCCTTGCTGCCAAGTGAAAGAGCAGACGGTGCTTTTGTTCTTTCTGATTAGATGACGATCCAACGGGGCAGGGGGGGGGGGCAGTGTGGCAGTCAACTTTCGTAGCTGAAAGGTGATGCTAGCGTCGGAAACACAGCTTTTCCATCCGCGGCGTTGCAAGTTTAAACGGTAGTACAGCCACGTCAGGTAGAATGCTGAGCACGGTATCACCAAAGAAGGCGAAAAAGATGCGCAGAGTCTGCCAGCACACGTGAAGCCTGCTGCCGCCCTTGCTGCCAAGTGAGAGAGCACACGGTGTGGCTCGGTGCTTTTGTACTGTCTGATTAGATGACGATCCAACGGGGCAGGGGGAGCAGTGTCGCAGTCAACTTTCGTAGCTTGAAAGGTGATGCTAGCGTCGGAAACACAGCTTTGCCATCCGCGGCGTTGCAAGTTTAAACGGTAGTACAGCCACGACAGCCAGAATGCTGGGCACGGTATCATAAATGACTGCGAAAATGATTCGCAGAGTCTGCGAGCACACGTGAAGCCTGCTGCCGCCCTTGCTGCCAAATGAAAGAACAGATGGTGCGCTCGGTGCTTTTGTACTTTCCGAACAGATGACGATAACGCGGGGCAGGGTGGGGGCAGTGTCGCAGTAAACTTTTGTTGCTTGAAAGGTGATGCTAGCGTTGGAAACACAGCTTTCCCATCCGCAGCGTTGCAAGTTGAAACGGTAGTACAGCCACCACAGCCAGAACGCTGGGCACGGTATCAGCAATGCCTGCGTAAAAGATTCGCAGAGTCTGCGAGCACACGTGAAGCCTGCTTCCGCCCTTGCTGCCAAGTGAAAGAGCAGACGGTGCGCTCGGTGCTTTTGTACTGTCCGAACAGATGATGATACAACGGGGCAGGGGGATGGGGGCAGTGTCGCAGTCAAATTTCGTAGCTTGAAAGGTGATGCTGGCGTCGGAAACACAGCTTTCACATCCGCGGCGTTGCAACTTGAAACGGTAGTACAGCCACGACAACCAGAATGCTGCGCACGGTATCAGCAATGCCTCCGTAAAAGATGCGCAGAGTCTGCGAGCACACGTCAAGCCTGCTGCCGCCATTGCTGCCAACTGAAAGAGCAGACGGTGCGCTCGGTGCATTTGTACTGTCCGAACAGATGACGATACAACGGGGCAGGGGGAGGGGGGCAGTGTCGCAGCCAACTTTCGTGGCTTGAAAATTGATACTGCGTCGGAAACACAGCTTTCCCATCCGCGGCGTTTCAAGTTGAAACAGTAGTACAGCCACGACAGACAGAATGCTGGGCATGGTATCAGTAATGCCTGCGTAAAAGATGCGCAGAGTCTGCGAGCACACATGAAGCCTGCTACCGCCATTGCTACTAAATGAAAGAGCAGACGGTGCGCCCGGTGCTTTGTACTGTCTGAACAGATGACGATCCAACGGGGCAGGGGGGTAGGCAGAGTCGCAGTCAACTTTCGTAGCTTGAAAGGTGATGCTGGCGTCGGAAACACAGCTATCCCATCCGCGGCGTTGCAAGTTGAAACAGTAGTACAGCCACGACAGACAGAATGCTGAGCACGGTATCAGCAATGCCTGCGTAAAAGATGCGCAGAGTCTGCGAGCACACGTGAAGCCTGCTGCCGCCCTTGCTGCCAAGTGAAAGAGCAGACGGTGCGCACGGTGCTTTTGTACTGTCCGAAAAGATTACGATACAACGGGGCAGGGGGATGGGGGCAGTGTCGCAGTCAACTTTCGTAAGCTTAAAAGGTGATGCTAGCGTCGGAAACACAGCTTTTCCCATCCGCGGCGTTCAAGTTGAAACGGTAGTACAGCCACCACAGCCTGAATGCTGGGCACGGTATCAGCAATGCCTGCAGTAAAAGATGCGCTGAGTCTGCGAGCACACGTGAAGCCTGCTGCCGCCCTTGCTGCCAAGTGAAACAGCAGACGGTGCCTTTTGTACTGTCCAGACAGATGACGATACAATGAGGCAGGGGAATGGGGGCCGTGTCGCAGTCAACTTTCGTAGCTTGAAAGGTGATGCTGGCGTCGGAAACACAGCTTTCCCCTCCGCGGCGTTGCAAGTTGTAAACGGTAGTACAGCCACGACAGCCAGAATGCTGGCACGGTATCAGCCCAATGCCTGCGTAAAAGATGCGCAGAGTCTGCGAGCACACGTGAAGCCTGCTGCCGCCCTTGCTGCCAAGTGAAAGAGCAGACGGTGCGCTCGGTGCTTTTGTACTGTCCGAACAGATGACGATACAACGGGGCAGGGGGGGGGGGCAGTGTCGCAGTACCCTTTCGTAGCTTGAAAGGTGATGCTGGTGTCGGAAACACAGCTTTCCCATCCATGCATTGCAAGTTGAAACTGGTAGCACAGCCACAACAGTCAGAATGCTGGGCACGGTATCAGCAATGCCTGCGTAAAAGATGCGCAGAGTCTGCAAGCACACGTGAAGCCTGCTCCCGCCCTTGCTGCCAAGTGAAAGAGCAGACGGTGTGCTCGGTGCTTTTGTACTGTCTGAACAGATGAACAGATGGCGATCCAACGGGCCAGTGGGATGAAGGCAGTGTCGCAGTCAACTTTCGTAGCTTGAAAGGTGATGCTGGCGTCGGAAACACAGCTTTCTCCTCCGCGGCGTTGCAAGTTGAAACGGTAGTACAGCCACGACAGCCAGAATGCTGGGCACGGTATCAGCAATGCCTGCGTAAACGACACGCAGAGTCTGCGAACACACGTGAAGCCTGCTGCCGCCCTTGCTGCCAAGCGAAACAGCAGACGTGGCTTTTGTACTGTCCGAACAGATGACGATACAATGGGGAAGGGGGATGGGGGCAGTGTCGCAGTCAACTGTCGTAGCTTGAAAGGTGATGCTGGCGTCGGAAACACAGCTTTCCCATCCGCGGCGTTGCAAGTTAAAACGGTAGTACACCCACGACAGCCACAATGCTGGGCACGGTATCAGCAATGCCTGCGTAAAAGGTGCGCAGAGTGTGCGAGCACAGGAGAAGCCTGCTGCCGCCCTTGCTGCCAAGTGAAAGAGCAGACGGTGTGCTCGGTGCTTTTGTGCTGTCTGAACAGATGACGATCCAACGGGCCGGGGGCAGTGTCGCAGTCAACTTTCGTAGCTTGAAAGGTGAGACTGGCGTCGGAAACACAGCTTTTCCATCTGCGGCGTTGCAAGTTGAAACGGTAGTACAGCCATAACAAACAGAATGCTGGGAACAGTATCAGCAATGCCTGCGTAAAAGATGCGCAGAGTCTGCGAGCACACATGAAGCCTGCTGCCGCCCTTGCTACTAAATGAAAGAGCAGACGGTGCGCTCGGTGCATTTGTACTGTCCGAACAGATGACGATACAATGGGGCAGGGGGAGGGCAGTGTCGCAGTCAACTTTCGTAGCTTGAAAGGTGATGCTGGCGTCGGAAACACAGCTTTCCCATCCGCGGCGTTGCAAGTTGAAAAGGTAGTACAATCCACGACAACCAGAATGCTGGGCACGGTATCAGCATGCCTGCGTAAAAGATGCGCAGAGTCTGCAAGCACACGTGAAGCCTGCTGCCGCCCTTGCTGCCAAGTGAAAGAGCAGACGGTGCGCTCGGTGCTTTTGTACTGTCTGAACAGATGGCGATCCAACGGGCCAGTGGGATGAAGGCAGTGTCGCAGTCAACTTTCGTAGCTTGAAAGGTGATGCTGGCGTCGGAAACACAGCTTTCCCATCCGCGGCGTTGCAAGCTTGAAACGGTAGTACACCACGACAGCCAGAATGCTGCGGCACGGTATCAGCAATGCCTGCGTAAACGATGCGCAGAGTGCTGCGAGCACACGAGAAGCCTGCTGCCGACCCTTGCTGCCAATGTGAAAGAAGCAGACGGTGCGCTCGGTGCTTTTGTACTTCTCTGAAACAGAATTACGATCCAACGGGGCGGGGGGGGGGGGCAGTGTCGCAGTCAACTTTCGTAGCTTGAAAGGTGATGCTGGCGTCGGAAACACAGCTTTCCCATCCGCGGCGTTGCAAGTTGAAACGGTAGTACAGCCACGACAGCCAGAATGCTGGGCACGGTATCAGCAATGCCTGCGTAAAAGATGCGCAGAGTCTGCGAGCACACGTGAAGCCTGCTGCCGCCCGCTGCCCCAGTGAAAGAGCAGACGGTGCGCTCGGTGCTTTTGTACTGTCTGAACAGATGACGATCCAACGGGGCAGGGGGGGGCAGTGTCGCAGTCAACTTTCGTAGCTTGAAAGGTGATGCTGGCGTCGGAAACACAGCTTTCCCATCCGCGGCGTTGCAAGTTGAAACGGTAGTACAGCACGACAGCCAGAATGCTGGGCACGGTATCAGCAATGCCTGCGTAAAAAATGCGCAGAGTCTGCGAGCACACGTGAAGCCTGCTGCCGCCCTTGCTGCCAAGTGAAAGAGCAGACGGTGTGCTTTGTTCTGTCTGATGTATGACTATCAACGGGGCAGGGGGGGGCAGTGTCGCAGTCAACTTTCGTAGCTTGAAAGGTGATGCTAGCGTTGGAAACACAGCTTTGCCATCCGCGGCGTTGCAAGTTTAAACGGTAGTACAGCCACGTCAGGTAGAATGCTGAGCACGGTATCACCAATGACGGCGATAATGATGCGCAGAGTCTGCGAGCACACGTGAAGCCTGCTGCCACCCTTGCTGCAAGTGAAAGAGCAGACGGTGTGCTCTGTGCTTTTGTACTGTCTGATAAGATGACGATGCAACGGGCAGGGGGAGCAGTGTCGCAGTCAACTTGTCGTAGCTTGAAAGGTGATGCTAGCGTCGAACACAGCTTTACCATCCGCGGCATAGCAAGTTAAACGGTAGTACAGCCACGACAGACAGAATGCTGGGCACGGTATCAGCAATGCCTGTAAAAGATGCGCAGAGTCTGCGAGCACACGTGAAGCCTGCTGCCGCCCTTGCTGCCAAGTGAAAGAGCAGACGGTGCGCTCGGTGCTTTTGTACTGTCCGAACAGATGA
>WOVY01004510.1:0-25205 GCA_013436015.1 Rhipicephalus annulatus
CTAGAAGAAAGGAATTCAACTGTAAGTTTTGCAATGTTTTTTTTTTTTTCTTTCACAATATTTTTTGTTAGAAGCAAGCTATACCGTACTCATCATTCATAAAACACTATATGTCATCTTGGCCAATCCCTCGAGTGGGTATGTATTATGGTACCCAGGCTACAACCAAACAAACAATTCTAAAAAATTGTTAGAAAGTGGCAGTGGTGAGCCGAAGAACCTGAGTAAGTACAATGAGAGAATACTAAGAAAATGAAAGGCAACTACAGCCCTGATAAGAGCTTGAAGGTATGCAAGGCCAACGCCAAATGAAGAAGGGCCCGTTTCGTGCCGGGCAATGTGCGTGGTATAACTGTAATGTTTTTGGCACAGAGAATCAACGTAAAACAACCTAGGATCATCTAGATAAAAGCTTAGAAATGACCTAGAAGCAACTTAAAAACAACCTGCATCTCTTAGCTGAGGCCTAGAAACAAGGAACAAGCAAGCAGGTTAGTCTTCAGAATCAGCGAGTTACACTCTTTCCCCATTTCGGTGGCTTAGTACAAGCCTTTACCGTTTCTATACTAATTTGTTTATTTATGTCTTTTGTTATTTTTTAACCTTTAATTTCCTTTTTTAAGCACATGTAGCTAATGCCCTCGTAGTCAACGTGGGTGTTTTTGTTTATTATTGAGTAAGTGACAAGCATGTGTTGTTATTGTGTCACGACCTACCACTCGCGTTATACCATACAGTTTTAGTATACCAATCCCATTTCGTTATGTAACAACCGTGGTATAATGTTTAATTGCAGAACTTCAGAGATTTCATCCATTGCGTGGGCAGCTTGAGGGGCTGGGCAAATAACATAACGTCCGAAACACGACACACACCAAAGTGACTCGAACAGTAACTCCATACGTTAGATCCCGAGCGGGCGTTTGCGTTGGATATTAATACTAGGCCCATGGCCATCTAAAACAAATGGCAGAGCGATGAAGGTGCTGCAACACTTCTTCGAAGAGTGAGTGAGTGAGCGAAACAACTTTATTCGGTCCACATAGATGCGAGTAAACTCAGCGTCACCTGGCTAGGCCCACTCGGGGACCATCAGGTTAAACAGACGGCCCTCGCGCGGGCTCTCTGGACGGCCAGGATTTGAGAGATCTGGTCCTGGGCCTTAATGAGTCGTCTTCATTTCCTCTTGGATGAAAGAAGGACGGCAGAGGCGCAGCCCCACAGTACATGCTCGAAGTCCGCATAACCACCACACAGGGGGGCAGTCCGGGCTTGGAAACCGTTCAGGGTACATTGTGTGCAGTGCCGCAGGGCTCGGGTAAGTGTTTGTTTGTAGCAGTCGGAGAGTACAGCTTGGGCCCTGCATAGCGAGGAGTGTGGTAGAGGCAGCAGTCTTCTTGACAGATAGTGGTGCTTGCATATCTCGTTGTACGAGCAGAGAGGCTCAGGTCGCCCAGGAGATGACGCGTTACCCGGCACACGGTCAGTCAAACCTCGTGCAGCCGAGTGCGCCTCCTCGTTGGGATTGAGCGAGGCACCCTCAATGGTTCTAAGGTGCGCAGGAAACCAGACCAATGAGTTATTTTTGAGGTCTTTGACTTTTGAATAATCTGTAGGACCTGGGGAGCCACCATGCCCATCTAGAAGGCCTTGATAGCGGCCTTGCAGTCTGAATAAATTGTGTCATGTACACCGTCCGTCAATGCAAGAGCAATGGCAACCTGCTCTGCAACGCTGGAACTAGAAGTGCGGATGGTAGCGCAGCTGATGACTCTGCAATCACAGTCGACGACCACTGAGGAGAAGGCTTCTTCTTGAATGTACGAAGCAGCATCGACGAAGCAGGCTCGATCCTTGTCCAAGCGGGCACTGGCGAGCAGAGATTTACCCCTGGCTCGTCTTCGTGCTTCGTTGTAGGTTGGATGCATATTGCGCGGCATCCGCGCAATCTGGATCTTGGATCTTACGTCGTTGGGCAGCTTCACAGCGTCATGACCGACAACCGTGGGGTTTCGTCCCAGCATGCCGAGTATGGCTCTACCCGCTGGGGTGCCAGACAGTCTGACAAACTGTGCAAACTCTTGGGCTTCGACAATTTCTTCGAACGTGTTGTGGATTCCCAACTTCAGGAGGTCTTCCGTGTGCGTTCGAACGGGAATGCCAAGGGCCAGCTTGAAGACTCTTCTGATTAGGGCATTGATTTTGTTGCTTCTTTTCGTTGCTGATTTCGTTTCTTCTTCGAAGAAACGAAAATTTGTGACCACTACTGAGCGGACCATAGTTAAAAGTGAGCGGGGCGACTACGTGTTTGTTCTGCCCATATATTTTGCACTCACCTATGCAGGAAGGACTGTATATATGTATATATGCTATTTTGTTTTTTTATTCTTCATTTGTGACAATCAAGTGAAAAGGGGTAGGCGTTACCAAGTAATGGTGACAAAAACTCATTCATTTATTTTATATTTCAATGGAAAAAATAGCAAAACGTCACCAAGTGCGAGAACGACAATATTAATCTGACGGTCTGATAAACGAAACATGCTTTTTAACAGCGTAGCTATTCATAGTGGAGGAATCTCTGTCCAGTGAAGTAGCGCTGGTCATGTGCGGCTTCACACTGTCACGAGAGGTGAAGCTCTGCAGCAAGAAGAAAACTGCACTATGCCAACAGTAACGAGGATGCAGCTAGACGGTTGAACCAATCAGCTAGCGCGACACGAATCGGAGAAGTGACGCTTTACAACAAAGAGTAAGGATTCGCAGTTGGCTCCGCACCAGCAGACCCGTTCCCGCTGACACAGAGGCAAACGCGGTGTTCGTGCAATAGTGGCTGAAGCTAAGCGGAGGAGAAGGAATGACAGAAAACACAGTAGTGGCGTGGCGTGATTAAAGAGCGGTATCAGCTTCGCTGTTTCAGCGCTGTGTGATAATTGTCGCTGGCTGGCTTTTGTTCAGCTTCTGTAATCTATATTTCTGGTAATTAGTAATCTAAATATAATGAAAAATTGAATGCTATCTTTATATCATAAATCGCTCAATTTTTTTTCAGAAAACACACCTATACAGTTTTTTCTAAAGCACACTGTTGACTGTTGGGCAAACTGAAAAAAAAAATAAAAAGTGCAAGGAAATCTTGACAGGTCAAAATGAGTGTGTACAGCTAGCATTTTCTTTCGATAAATGTGATTTGCTGTGTATCTTTATAATTATGCAGCCTGTAAATGGTGAAATAGTGCAGAAGGTAAATATAGAAAAAGATAACTGCTTTAAACAGTTACTGAGGCAGAACTCCTTCGCAAAGCTAACTGAGAGTTCCCTCACATCAATGAGATTCACTCAAGTCTCTCTCACGACACAGAAGTGAGTGATTTCAAATCTGCAAATTGCGAGGAAACTCTTCTTACCTGGTCTACGTCAATCAATTCTGTGATGATAAAATTTTCCGTTTTCTAATCACTTAAGTATAAGCGGAAAGTGTTCAAAAATTGCCCCGGATGTTTCTCGAGCGTTTATTCGGTGACTTGCACAGCAACTACATAATATTCCTTTGAGAACCTACACTGGAGTGACACCGCAATTTTTGTATGTGCGAACAAAATGCAAGTGCAGTAACGGAAAACTGGTAGATTGCATTTTCCTCCATACGTGCCTAGAGCCAAGACCGAATCAAAGAAACCCTAATTAAACTGGCGAGTGCAATATTCAATATATTGGTGCTAAAGAGACTTGCATGGCATCATGTACCTATTTCGCTATGTCTTCAGTTTAAGTTTTTAGAGAACTTCTATAAACAAGATGTTCACGAATATTTAACGGAATTATCACAACACTAAAAAAACTTTCTATCTTCAATAACCTTTCAACTTTAACCTTTGAACAAATCACAGTGTTTACTGATTCAAAAACTGCCTTTCGGAATATTGCGCCTATATTGGTCACACCCAACACACACCGTATCCTGACAACTGCACACCCCACTTTTTCACATAGAGTGTGCATCACTTGGACACCTGAACATGCCCCTCTCTATGGCAATGAATGCGCTAATGCGGTAGCTTGAAAGCTTACAAACCGGGCGCCATCGCAAGAGCTGTACAACTCTGGCGATCGATGCAATAAACGAAGCAATAAACGTCACTGACAGACTACAGTATTACCCACAAAGCCATATGCACTTCACGCCGCCACACAATTAACTCAACTGAAAGCACGCTGTTGCTCGGCGGCAGCTTCATACTAGTTAATTCTCCTGCCTTTACATCATTTGTCTTCCACCCCACCCATTATCCCTCATGCGGCCCTATTATGGAGTGAAGCCCACGGTATATCACTGCACCTGGGAATGTTCATAACCACTGGGCCACCGCCACACTCCTTCACCGTCACATTCCTCCTAGAGACTTCGCTGACCAGCTCATAGTCGCAAGAGCATCCTCAGGTAATCCAGCGGCCATGAGGAGTGGCGCGAGCCAATGGCACCCTGAACTAAAGGCCCCACCCAAGGAGGAGTATACCCATACGGCCTGCATGAATAGAAGCTTTTCTTCATCCATATTTGAATATTTTATGCAAATAAAGAGACACATCCATTCGTTGATTTTATCCCCTGAGAAATTAAGAAGAAAATTCGTGAGGACAAAACCTAGTGCTCCTGAGTATTTTGCACAATTTAGATGGTTGTGTATGCCCTGAAAATTAGGTATTTACAATAGCCACACAAGATGTGATGCTATTTCCAGCGACGCATAGGTGGAGAAAATAAAATGACAAAATACCGAACCATACTCAGAAAAAGTTGGGAACGTTTGTGCCTTTTTAAAAGGTAAGTACGTCAACAAAAATCTGTTCTCTTCGGATAACAGTATTCCGCCTTGTCACAATACAAGATGTGCAAGGCTTGTTGAACACTATTGCGGGGCTTGCAAGATGTGCGTTCATCAACGTGGCCATTTGTATTCCTGTCTCAAGTACTGTTGTCTTTGCAGCAATATGCGTTGCAGCTGAATCAGTAATATTATATATGTTAAGATTTTCAAGTCAATAAGAGCAATGAAAGAGAATGTATGGTAGCTCTGTTATACATACAAGAACATCATCGTTCTTGTATGTATAAGAAGAAAATGTTCTGTTGAAATGTTATTGACATCTGTGACAATAAATGTTTCTGAAGAGGTCTGAGAAGCAGCGCAGATTCACGTAATGCCTATAAAATGCAGCCCACCGTCTCAGCCTTCTGAGTGTCGGTGTCACCCTGACAGCGCCTGCTCCTTCAAGAACCAGCGTTCACAATCAGAGAAGATGACACGCTCTTTCGTATCCAGGAAAAAAGACCGCGCCATGCGGAGGACCTTTTCTTACTTTAGTGAGAACTGAACGATGTTGCAAGCCGAACGTGGATCATTTTGAAAGTGGCATCGACGACATAAACACTGTTGTAGGAAACGTTTTGTTGTGATCAAATTTGAAGCTTTACATGTTCGAACACGACAAGTTTCTCGGGCAGTGGGGTGCGGCCTCTGGAAATTGAGCGAACTGACTGTGTATCCTGGAAGCAGTGAAGACGGTAGTTTCACCGACTACACGGTTATAGATTTGCAGCGTTTACTTTTTACGTGATAAAGATCCATCGCATAGTTCTTACGGGTGGTATGGTGAAGCGAAAGTGCCATGCACGATTCAGGAGGCAAGTGCTTGTCGCTTTACGATAATATGATAAGGTTTAAGAAATACGCACGCGTCTGGGAGCGTATCGCGGATTATGGAGGCGTAGTAGGAGGTCCTATCCTTTGTATATATGCGCACACAAAAAAGGTTGAAGCTCTTTTTATGTAAAAATTCTGACCCCCATGCCTCTACACCCACGACCCAAGCAATTTTTGATTCTAAGAATACCCCTATCACGAGAATTGTGAATAACGACAGCGTCCAGAAGTACAGAGTGTCGTGTGACCTCGTATGATGTAGTATACTAAAGCGCGAGTATGTGCGAACAAGATCCCAAAAAGACAAAGAAATCAAAGGTAAGCGGAGCTCAACGCTGACTTTCTAATATATATATATATGTATATATATATATAACTATATATATATATATATATATATATATATATATATATTGTGAAGAAGAAGATGTGCCTGCAGCGAGCAGCATCGCCAACGCCCGGCTCTCTCGGCTCGTGCTTCGGTTCGTTGCTGTGGCCGATCGCTGGACGGTTCATCACGCTGTCTCGTCGCTGTCTTTAACGGCTCATAAACCTCATCACATTATATATATATATATATATATATATATATAGAGAGAGAGAGAGAGAGAGATTGGCGACGCTTTTGTTGTATAGACATACGTTAGAGAACGTAAGAACACTCAAAGTCCAAGCATGAAATATTGGATAGCCTGGATAAGATACCTAAATATAAATATGCATAAATAAAGTACTTCAATCATAAAGGTACACAAGCGTTTGGCTACTCTGTTACATTATGCCTTACATTAAAAATGTTCAAGAAAACAATGACAAACATTCGATAATTTAAACCTGCAAAACTTCAGCCGTTCTCTGAAGTAGGTTTATCTCATAAAAAAAAAAGATACCCTCGAAGTCGAACGGATTATCGCTGTCCCTTTGTTTGAGTCTTGTCCTAAGGGATTGGATAGTGAGATATACAGCGTTTGAATTTAGAAAAAAAAACTTCAAGCCAGGTTTCTTGTTTTTTTACTTCAAGTCAGGTTTTTTTTTATTTGTTCTTTTCAAATAAGAGCGTAATTTCTGTCACGCCTATCCGCTTTTAAAGACTGAGCACTGTTCTGATGCTGAGTGATTCTGTATTGATGAGATTCACTTTAGAGCAACTTTCTCTCGAGCTGTGGCCACAGCAAGGCCACACATGGTTCAATTAACTTCTTCTTGAACTTGTGAAAGTGAAGTTCATCTGAAGCTAACCTTTGACGAGTGTTCTACGAGAAAAAGCTCGATCCAACTACTTTGCTCTGTTGGTATGCTGATGCAACGAAAAGATAAAGCTTTCTTGCGCGAATAGGCTACCGTAAAAAATAGTCAGATCCCACGTACAGTGGGAATCGATTATATAGCACAACGTTACGAGGTGGAGGTAAGTGATGCCATACATGATTTCCGTCTCATAATTATCATGTTTTGGTGTGTCGTTTATCTTCCTCATTTTTTCGCGTCACGTAATACCAAAATTATGATACATAGAGTCACATAAAGAACAGCACCAATAACAAGGGACAAGAGAAAGAAGGAGACAGACAGTGGCACTGACTTACAACAAGATTTATTTGCTAGAACTGCACAATATATACTTGGCAGTATCTGACAAAAAAGAGAAAAATACAAAACAAAGAAAACAGAATCTACCTAACAACCACGTAGTCATCACCACAACTGCCCCATGAAAATACGTGTGCTAACGTTCCGAAGGAAATCTATTTCTTTTTGTGATAGCGCAATCGAAGGCCTGCTGACACATGAACTGCCCAGCCTTTCTATTTCTGCAGCCTCATAAATTTCACGTATCATCTGGTCCCGATGACGGTACAAAGCTGAAAATCAGGGACACAACCGCAGTCTCGGCAATGAATGCCGAGGTGGCCGGAAACTGTAGAGGATACGTTGTGAGCATGCTCTTTCAGCCGCTCATTTAAACACCTGTCTGTTTGGCCGATGTACCACTTGCCGCAAGACAGGGGCAGAGAGTACACCACCCGGCTGAAAAAGCACGCTGAAAGAGCACGAGCGGCTGAAAGAGCACGCTCACAACGTCTCCTCTACAGTTTACAGGAGCTATTTGGACGTGTCGAGTTCAATGAGTTTGCATCCACTGATTCCGAATTTCCATTAGTTTAGCGCTTCTTGCGCGCCAAGGAGGACAAGATGGTTTCAGAAAAAGGGAGGTCACTATAATTTGTTCCATTGTTACGTGTGTTACATGTATTTTTCGTGTTCACAATCATTTATTTCTGTAACGTACAGTGTGCATTATTTACTTACCCAAGCGAAGGGAAGTTCCAGAGATAAGTCGTTGTCTTCTCCTTGGAATCAATCTCAAGTTGCTTAGCCGAGAGACAAGAAAACTTTGTGGTGTTTGGTGCAAAGGAGATGCCTACTGCGTATGGAAAACTAGCGAACACCTGCAGTAGATTTAGAAAATATGACGCACACCAGGCGGAATCACCACAGCTATTTTTTGTAGAAGGCTGTGTAGAAACGAATGATAATACTAATGAATAATTCGAAGCAGCGCACTTTTTTATCCACATATCATATTAGCACGCCGCTTTAGAAAGTTCGAATACGAACTTTGAATTATGTACAAAATTAGTTAAGCTTGACCGGACATTTACTTTTTAAGCTGACCACACCCTTAAGACTTTACAGTCGACCAGGTAGTGCAGGGAGACATTGATTAAAATTGAATGAAAGACAAGCAAATATAGTCGCCTCATGCTATCGCTCATACTCTCATAGGAGAATATCCGCATCTGTATATTTTTCCAAATGCACCATATTGAAGATCTTGAAACAAAAACACTTCAAGGACGCCTAAACTTTACCTCCAAAGATAAAACATGATGACGCGAGTGAGCACTACTTTTGTTGCTAGGGACGCGTGCGCCTGCAGCTGTTGCTATGGGAGAGGGTGGTGGATGGATCCCAATGAACGCCTGACATAGCCCGACTAATATAGGCATTCACATTAAAAAAAAAACAACCAGCAGATCACATTCACTACGGTAATCAATGTTATTTCAAACAGCGAATATTAGCCAGCACAAGCTCGAGATTACAGTTAGCCAACACCGACCAGTTTGTTAACAAGCTGGCCAACACCGACCAGCTTGTTAGTTTTCGCAGTTAGCGAAAACTAACAAGCTGTAGCCAACACTAGCCGAGAGTTACCCAATATTTAGAGACAATAAACACCGGTAATGGGAACTACTGGTGCCAAGATGTCTTTAAAGCCTAACACAAGTAACAGTACTTAACAACGGGCGTCATGTCATAATATTAGTCAGCAAGAGAAAATCTAGATGAACGACACGGACAGGCAACGCTATCTACTGCAGGTCAAGAGTCATATAAGTTAGCGAGAAACACTACTGCAGCAAACAGTTATCAAACATTATAAAATGCTAACCTGCGATAACCACGACTGCTTCCCATTATAGACACGCATAGGGCCACACACGCTGACAGCGAACTCCCCACAAGCCAATATAATGCGAATCTATACACCACTAAGCACCATCACACAGAAGCATCAGACGTTTGCTTAATTGGTGTTAGTGTTGTGTGAGTAATTGTGGTACGTGTCATGGCTTGCAAGTCACCACTTTGTGCGTTTTAATGCATATTGGGATACAACATCGAACAAAAGGGCTGCAAAAACGTTTTGCTGTTCATGAAAGACGTAACAATTACAAGCGCATCTTTGTCATGTATGCATGCACATTCAGATGTGCAGCTTGGCGAAATTCTTCGAGAAAAGTCGTTTATGTTATTTGCGTATTCGTATCATTCTGTAGCCGACATTACTGACGTGTAATTAATGACCTGAATGAATAGAGGAAAGGTTGAAGGCTTGTTGCGTTATTTATTAGACACAAACTTTATGAAAACCACCAGAAAATCAGGGCAAAGAAGGTAGTGAGGATCATAATTGTCCTGAAGTGTAGCGTAGAAATTGTAATTCTATGCGCGACGAAAGTAGAGTGAGCAAAAAGACAACTTGACGCCGGCAGAAACTGAAAGTTGCCGCTTCGGTCACTGGCAGCAACAGTTGCTTGGCTCGCAATTGCTACAGCATGCTCAAAGCTCTCTATCAATGCTCCTTGTACATTATTTCATTTTATTGTCATCTAGATTGCATTGAAGCGATATCATTACCTGGCATTGATGTTGCTCACGCACTTCAGCACATGATGCACATTCTCGCATGTATCGAGGTAAAGTACTTCCACGGCACGGGGATGACATCTTGCCATCACATGACGTACGTGACTAGCGTAACATAAACCCTGTGTCAAGAAGTAATTGTGAGGTCGTCACATATTGACGTCATAATGTGCAAATAGTGGTATAGGTTATGTCAGCGAGATGAATATAACAGCACCAAGAGTAGTATATTAGATAGATAGATGGATAGACAGACAGACAGACAGACAGACAGACAGACAGACAAGCAGACAGACAGACAGACAGAGATAGATAGATAGATAGATAGAAACAATTGTCCGTCTCCACAATAATTTGTGGCATTTAAGAGAACCACTGGGGTATTAATAACATGTCTCCTAGAATAGCTGTGCCATCGTGCAGGCAAGTGGTACAAGACATCGAGAACAACTGTTTGAGATTAGCCGCTTGAAGCGGCAGAATCATAGTAGCATAATGATATTTATACGGCTGCTACCGTGTAGAAAACTACAAGATACTAAAAACTCAATGCTTTACGCTATTCTAGAACTTGAAAAGTAGTCTCTTAATCGATTAATACAGGTGCGGTCTGTGGACGCAAATATTCATTAAGGGGAATACTGAGGTTGCGAGGAAATTTGTCTATACACAAAACATTTTAGCGACTGTATAAAAGCGTTTCAGTCATGCAAATCTCATGGTGATCTTTGACTGGGGCTTTCCTAGCTAAGCAGCACGCTTCAGGACGTCCTTAGGCTGGTGGGCGCCCGTCATAGCAAGCCAGCCACCGAAGAAGGCATTGACCTTCGATGTCGTTCCGGAGGAGCAAGCTCTGAAAATGTCGTTGACGTGACGTCTTCAATAATCGTAATCCAATAAGTATACCGTGTCCAGCACTTCGGAGGCCGGAATTATGTAGTTGCCGTGAACAGCGAAGCCGCCCTGGCTCAAGTCGTGGACGCGTCACACCTCGCCATTCGAGAAGAGCACGCCGCCCTCGTACTTCTAGGACCTTGTAGATGAAGGAGAGGCGAGATGGCGGCGCTTGAGACCATGCTGTGGTCTTAGCTTTTATTCTGGAAGCGAGAGTAGACGGGTTTCCAACTGCCACGTCCAGCCAGGCCAGGAGCTCAGCGGTTCTCAAATTTCTTGTAGCGCCACCATATGAGCTACGCGGCTTGCTTCGTTTTCGGCACGGTGAGCTGGCCAAATCTAGCGTGGCGCTACAAAGGCTCCCCCACTTTCTAGCGCTTCGAGCGATGGAAAAGGTATGTACAAAAGAAAGAGAGGGACAGATATCTACATGAAAAACAGTCGATAAGATGTCCGTTTGGGAAGTTCAGGTTGTCAACGTAAAAGGGCACAGGGTCGAGATGATTTTTCTGGTGGTCAGCACTGGGAGAAACATAGTGGTGGAGGAAGAAGGCGCCGGGACAAGTTTATAGCCGCGATGGCTTGGCGGATACGTTCTTGAGTGCTCCAAAATAACGCGAGTGGATGCGGCTCTGAAAGGTGCCCACAAAACTGCCAGTTTGGCTCCTAACGCTGGCAGTGGGTTGATGGTGCTCGTGTAGAAGTCGGTGGTTGTGCAATAACACCTTCTGCGTTTTATTGTGGCTAACGTATTGACACGAGTATACGATTTGACTGACGCGGAAACGCTGTGCTCCAAGGATCATGCGGAGGATGGTCCTTCAGGTCGTGGAAGTACCTTGCGCAGACTGTGTTCTGCGGTCGCGTTTGGTGCTTTTTTCACGCAGAGCAGCCATTTTTACGCATCGTTAGATCAATGAAGTCTGCTTTGTGTTCCTTCTTTTAGTTCGGCGGCACTGAGTTGGTTTCTTGTGCGGCATTAGGACAGCAGCGTTCCCAGGGAGGCTTTCTTTTCTTTTCGGTGCCAATACGCTGCCAACTACTGGCCCTGCAATTCTTGTTGCGCCTCGTACAAAAAGAGGAATCTCGCGCGCGAACTCTGGCATATTATTTTCTAGACACTCACCTTTGGTAGTTAATGCCTAATGTGCATCTTATTCAGGGCCCACAATCAGTAGCACTTCCTTCATTTCATGCAACAGCTGTCGCGTTTTTTCGTGATATCCAGTCGACTTGCCCTGGGGTAGATGTGTTGGACAATCCTATCATTGACACAATAGTCACTTTGTTGCTCCCGTTAGTTCCTCGGGCACTCCGCACCCGCTGTATCTCTGTGCCTATTGACGGCATGATTTCTGCCTAACCACGTCCAGAACTTCATGTGGTGGCTGGGGTGGGGTGTTCTCACCGTTAATCGCCTCGAAAGATAGAGAATGGTGCAGCCACCAACATGCCCGAACTGCTCTCTACGGGAAACGAATAAGCATGTTTTGAGACAATGTGTCGTCGCTCGTGCTTTTTGGAGGGGCGTGCATGTTGGTTTTCGCGGCCTTGGAGTAAATCGCTTTGTTTCTTCGGGGCACTGATCTGGAGGCCACTTCGCTTGTCTTCTAATTGTTGCTGGTGCCTACCGTCCTTGGTGCAATCGCTGTGAGGTGGTTGCAGAAGGTCATCGCCGTCGCGCTCTCTTTCCGATTTTGGAGCGACTGTACAAAGAACTACTATCTGTTTTTTCGGAGGAACTCTTCTTTCTCGGGGAAGAGGAATTCCTTCGACACTAGTCTTGCCTTTTTGTGTTCGTCTGCGAGAGACGTGTGAAGCTTGTGCTCAGGCCTGCCTGGTTTTGGTAGGGTAATGTTTATTTAGTGCTCGCATCAATATCATGTAAATACTATGGAAATAATTAACACATAGTTCTTTACGTTTCATTTGTGTGTTGTTCGTTCATCATGTAGTGTAAATATGTAATCATATGTTTTAGTAACAATTTTTGGTTTGTCTGTATATGTTGTGTTCCGTGTACATGTGTAAACATTCCTTTTTGTCACATTTTGTGTTGTGTCTGCGGATGTTGTGTTCTATCGCGATGCTCTGTTGGATTGTACTTGATGTTCACTCTTCGTTAGAATGAATTTGTCAAACACAATAAATATAGGCACTTTTTCCTAACGATTTCCCACAAGGAGCATTTTGACCGACGCATATAATGAGGAGAGTAAATGAAAACTAATGCCATTCGAAGGCTGGCTATCGACCTTTATTACCAAGAAAATGATTTCCTCTTTTATGGGCTGTTGCACGAAAGTACAAAAGTGGACGTCACAGCCTCAGCAGAGCATTTTCTGGGGGTGGGGGGGGGGCACGCGCACTAACAACAGCCCAGAGAAGACTATGCGGTGCCTAGGGATCCTTGAGTGAAAAGTCTATAAATGGACAAGGTCCGTTTGTCGGAAGTGTGACTGGAGATATGCCAAAATGGATGGGTTACCTTAAAAAGAAGGACTATATGTACATTTCATTAAAATTTTTAAGGTGTTCAGTTCGACATTATTCAAGAAAACTTAGCCGACATCTGTGTGACTACGTCGTAGTAATATTTGCATTTAGTGGCATAAGAAATGAGTGAGTAGCACAGTGCTTTCTGTTTCAACGCGAAATATGCTTGCAGTCTCGGCGGGTTAATGTTAGAGAAAGCTTAGCCGTGACACACCTTGTAAAAAATAGGTGCTCCAGCATTCGCAGTTTCATTGAAAGTGCCTCACACGCTCACATTTTTGTTTCACTTCAGCACGTACAAACTCTGTGGAGGAACGACAAGCGTTGAACAACAGCTGGGTGTGTTGTGGAATAACCAGTGTCCCATCAACCCAATTACGGTGCAACAACCAATAACAGCCCAACTTGACCCACTGATACAACTTGTGATTGGGGTAAGTACGCAACAGGTAATAAAACGAGTTCGCTTAAGCTTTGAAACATCAATACAAAGTGCATGTGACACCTAAGTAACGAAAGTCGCTGAAGGAACAGTTAAGTTTTTATGATATACACAGACAGTCGGTAAAACGGTCTCAGAAACTCTCTTATCAATGTGGGAGCGCACTCTACACCTTAATGAAGAAACGCGATCAGGGCACTATAACAGGTTTGGTCACATACCTTTGTTGGTTTTAATTGGTGCGGAGCCCTTAGAAGCTGTCTATGTCATATAGTGCACTTTGAACTTGAAAACGCACAACAGAGAGGAGAGAAATACAGCAGTATCCAAAGAGGTCTACTCTACCTCTGGCTTAATGGGGCTGAATGGTTGGCCTGCCCTGACGAAACCAACTTTGCGTAAACAACGCTCGGTAGAGCGACTGCCCATCAAACTTTCCGTCAAACGGTACCAATTGAGTGACGAGAGCCTCTCGACCGCTCCAAAAAAGACAAACGTTAATCACAGGGTCTTCGCAAAAGCCCTGTAAAAGAAGTCATTATTTCTTTTCATACATAAATTACTCTATTTTTGTACACACAGTAATATTTTCCTCTCAATATAAAAACATAAAATATAAATGCAACGTCAGAGTACTGCTTAGAAATCTCGATGATGTCCAAAAACTCTACACAAATAATCGCACAAAGTGCTGTGTGTACAAGAAACACACTTAGAAGAACACCAAACTTTTGCGTCAATATGATATATTTCGAAAGGACAAAGATGGTGCTTTGACGTCATCCAACGGTGTAAGAAATTTTTAATTAAGGAACAGCATCTACACATCTGCCACTACAAACAACCATTGTGGTAGTGGCTATTCTAGAGTTCTTATGAACAAACTCGTCATCAGCTTCTCTCTCTACGTATCTCCACATCATAGTCTTGACAATTCTTCTTTATAGACGAACTACCAGAACTTTATCTGGTGCTTGTGGACCTGAACTGCACATAACGGTCCAAGGGGAGATTCTCGCGGCGATGCATAATGTTGCCTTATTGAACAGTTCCTTTTCTGTTCTGGTGCCTGCCCATTGAATAAGAAAAAGCCAATGTACTTTAGCCTCGCCAAGAAAACCTACTCATACATAAATCTCACCATTACGCCCCAATTGCTTTTACCCCTAGTTCACTGGAATGTAAACAATAATCTTTTTGGATATGCAACACCTTCGTGTAGCTTTGAGTATGCCAGTATCGAATCAATGTTCTCCACAGGTTTCCAAACGACTCACAATATAACACATTGGGAATAGTTTCGTAAGATTACTCTCTTGAAATGAACTTACATATGAAGCTTAAGTGTAAAGAAAACTGTAGAGTACTTTACAGTCTTTCTGACTGACGCTGCCACTCAACCCGTTCCACAGACATCTGGACTGTCTGGCAAACAACGTGTCCCATGATGGAACAATGAATGTCAAAATGGGCACAGGAAGCAAAATGTGGCGACACTAGGGATCCTTCATGTGCGTGCTTCTCTGTTAAAAAAACGAAGACGTGCGCACATGAAGGCTCCCTAGGCGACGCAAGCTCATTGCGCATTCGCGCTGGTAATGGTGAGAACACAATTGCAGTTCTCCCGAGATGCCAATCACCAGCGAGAAATGGTAGATATAAATAGCTTGCCGTTTGAACCGTGCAGAAGGTTCTCCTTTGTGGCTCAGTGGCTTCGTGGCTCAAAGCCACGCGCACTCACAATTCAGAGGTCGGAGGTTCGATTTTGCGTGCCGGAGGCTGTTTCAGGACTATTTTTTCTTGCATTTTCACATATATAGCTGTGTATACATATATGGTGAATGACGACGACGCCAACGTCAGCTGCAAAATCCAGTCGAGAGAGTATAATTGCTATAGCAATAACAAAAATGAGTGCATATACACGGAGTGCATGATGATGAGTGGCGTGAAGTATCCGACAGTCCGTCCTTGCTTCCGTCCATCTGGTCGTTTTTGCTTCCGTACGTCTATCCGTGCATCTGTCCGTCCATCCATGCGTCTGTCCCTGCATCTGTCGGTCCATCTGTCCACTGGATAAGTCGGTGCATGTGTCCATCCATCCTTCCGTGCATCTCTCTGTCTGTCCGTCCGTCCATGCGTCGGTCCATCTGTCCGTTCATCTAGTGAACACTTTAAGTACCACCATTTCGCAACTTTTCATCATATATTGATCAAATAGTAGTCCCATCATCCAGCGGACATTTCAAGCACTAAATGAGAGGTGGCATGGCCGGACTAGCGAAGCGGCACGCACGCAGTCTCCTAAGGCCTGCGCTTCGTATCTAGTATCCACCATTATCCGCCGCTAGTTCATGACGATGCGGCCTAAGCCTTGCTAAAGCTTGCTGAAGCCAAGGAGATTACACCCAACAAGTTTGTGGCAACCTTTAGTGCTCAAAGTGCGTACTTGTGTTGCTAGTCTTTTTTTTACAGTAAGCATCAAATTCAAGGGAAATTTTATGGAAGATTAAGTCACGGATACTCGTATCTGTACCTTATTTCATAAGGAACAATTATCTTTTTTATTTATGATGGACGAGCGCGGGTTCCCTCCTAAATTCAAAAGAGTGCTCGCATGCCACTGCTCTAGTTCGGCCGCGGAGGTGACTGCCAATTACCAACTACTACTACTACTTTTACTACTACTACTACTACTACAACGACGACGGTGACGACGATGAATACTACTACTGCTGCTACTACTACAACTACTGCATACATCGGAGACGCACGACCCACGGCTTGAGGAGCTTCGTCTCTAAAACACACGGCAGTGTGTTCAGGAATGGCGGTTAATGATTTAGCGCACTTGGTACTCTACTATGGGAGAGCACAGAACCGTCCCGTGGGCCTTAAAACGGCAAAATCATGCTTAATATTTCATTAAAAACGTCAATAAAATTTAAACAGAAATTTTTTTCTTCGACATACAATAATGAAGATGAAAAGAGAGACTTCATTTGCATGAACATGGATATGAAATGACGTGAAAAGAACGTGTACATTAGATGGTTCACAAAACACAGCCACACAAAAATGTCGGAAAAGGACAGATACACATATGAATATTGCAAGGTAAAACAAGACGCACAAGTAAAACATGAATATGTAGACTTTGTGTACTTACTTGTTGGCATGTCATTTCTTCCATCACATCGACACATCAGCATACCAATACCATGCCAGCCGTAAGACAAGTTTCACTCTCCTTTACAGACTGGCACGACAGGGCAAGACCAGTGCCAAAGGAATTCCTCTTCACCTAGGAAGAAGAGCTTCTCCGGCCTAACAGACAGCAGCTCCGAGTACAATCGCTCCAGGATTGGGAAGAGCACGCGGCAACGCCGGCCCGCTGCAACCACAGCGCAGCGGTTGCGCCAGAGGCAGAAAGAACAAGCAACAATGAGGAGATAAGCGAAGCGGCCTCAAGGACAATGCCGAGAAGAAACGAAGTGATTTACTCTGAGGCAGCGAAATCCAGCATGTACAGCTCACCCGACAACACGAGCAATGACACAATGCCTCAGAAAATGGTGATTTATTTTCCCGAAGAGAGCAGTTCGGCCATGTTGCTAACTGGATCATTCTCCGCCTTTCGAGGTGGTCGAGGGTGGGAAGCACACCCCATTATAGGCGCCACATGAAGTCTCGGAAGTGCCAGGCAGAAAAAAAATGGCAGATCCCACGTACACTGGGAATCGATGATATGCGAAGCACGAATAAGAAAGGTGGATATGTCACTTTAAAGCACTGCGCCATGGCGGCGAAAACAAATTACCACAACTACGATGGGTGGGTGACATGAAGTGGAAATGACTTAAGATCCCCACAACGTTCAAGGTAGAGGAAAATGATAGGTACATGATGTTCCAAACGAGCGCTCAAAGAAAGGGTGCGCGGCCGAATTCTGGCGACCAAGCGCCAAAGGTGCCTCAAGGTGAACGATAGAGAAGAAAAAAAGCATCCAAAGACTCCCGGGCGCGCCGCCTCTCCCCCCTCCCCCGGAAGCGTAGTTTCGCCCATCAACCTCCTCACATCAGTGGCCAAACAAGCCCTCGAAGGTTCTCGAAGCAAAGAGGAGTGGTGATGCAGAGTTGCGTCACGTGTCGTGGACGGCCATCGAAACGTCTCGCTCTTTTCCCAGCCTTGGCTGTGCATCGCGCCGACAAAACGATTAGAATTTTCTGGAATCTAGCGCAAAAGGTATTTAAGCGAGCAGCTGAGAAGGGAGATCAGAAGAAGAAGGAAGTTTGCGCCAGGGTGCGTAGGGTGTTCCGCCTTGTCGGCGAAGGCTTCTGTCTTCAGTGACAAAGCAGGTAATGAAAAGAATTTCCACCTGAGGGGTGAAGAGTCGTGCTACAAGCAGAAGAGTGTGTTTACCGCCAGCAAGCGAAGACGCGTTGCAATAGCGGCGCGCGGGAAGCCGACATGTTACCGGCGAAGAAGTTAGGTGCTTGGAGAGCGGCCAATTGAAGACATGAGGTTTACTCTGGAAGAGAAACTTCGGGGGCAGTGGAACGACAGCAGCGCCGGACTTTGAGTGAGTAATTCTTAGAAGAGTATCATTCAGACTTTGTTTCAAGAACTTTGGGCTGAATAGGTTTTCGAAATCTTTAGTCTTTAGGTGTCTTGGTTGTTCGATGCATGTGATTGCATTGTAGCGCGTATGGTTGTTTGTGTCCGTTGTTTCGAGTGTGGCACGATTATACTGTGTAGTACGTTGTTTGATTGGTGACATATCGTATTCAACTATTGTCGAGTGTGAATATTTGTGTAGTGTTTGATCTGCCATATTTGAAAATATAATTTTGTTTTGTTCATCAACTCTCGGCTCTGATTTGTTCTTTAGACCACGGCCGGCGTCCGCTGGCGCGCCAAATAGGACCACTTCTAAATGTCCGCGCTTTCGTGATGCAGTTCGAGGGCCGATACTTCGGCCCTTGGAATTAGCGCGGTGATCGCCTCCCTTATTAAAGGGACCTTTGACACATGACTTCCGTGTCATGATTATCAAGTTTGGATGTCTTGTTTACCTCCATCTATTCACGTCACGTGATACGAAATTGAGTATAGGTGAAGCTAGCAAAACGGCTGCGAGCACGCTAATTGCGTGCACGCGTGTCATGTAAGAACATGACACGCGTGTAAGGATTATCACTGCACCTGTCATATATTTCGACATCCATTTACGTCACGTAGCACTCAATTTGGTATATGTGTAGCTAGCATAACGACCACGAGCGCGTCATGGAGGGCTCAATGTACTCGTGTGTAGCGCTGACATGCGCGCACGCTGGGCACAGCGACGCTACGTTAGCAAAACATGACAACTTTATAGTCTGACTCCAGGCGTGACCAGCGCAACCAACGTTCGTCGCCGCTGCACGACGACAACCAGTGGGAAATTCAGGTCGATGCGTTACCTAGACAACCCTGAGTCTCCCTCTTTTCGTGACTGAGGGACGCCGGATGCACTAAAGCGCGCATGCGTCAAAGCATTGCAGCGCGGCACACGCCTGCGAGTATATGGCAAAACTGGCGCCTGTCGTTACAATGCCAGATTGACGTGACGAAATGAACGCCAAAGAGCACGCGCACCACCTGACGTCGAAATGTATTGGCACCTTGACTGTGGCATGTAGTCATGTATCTGATGACACGCATCTCATGATTATCATGTTTCCACCAGTCACATACCTTCGTCATCCATTGACGTCACCTAATACCAAATTTGGAACATGTAAAACTAGCGAAATGACCGCGAGCGCATCATGAGTGTGGCATGTAGTCATGTTGTTACATGACACGCACGTCGTGATTATCATATTTCGATGTGTCATTTACTTAAGTCGTCTATTTGCGTCACTTAATACCAAGTTTGTACGCGTTAAGCTAGCGAGACGGCCATTAGCGCATCATGGGCGTAGCATGTAGTCTTGTTGTTACATGACACGCATGTCATGATTTTCATCTTAGGGTTGGTCGCTTGTGTTCGTCTTAAAATGATGCCATACCATACCAGTTTTGCGACATACTATTTGAACGAGACCACCGCAAGAGCTGCGGCACCATGAAATGTAAATCATGACATTCATGACCTACATGTCATGATTTTTTTTTCATGACTAGTAAAATATGTTCTTCATCAGTCATGTTATGCCACACCAAGTTTGGTATCGATACCATTATTTAAACAGCTAGGAGAGCTAAAAGTCGTAGGTGGATAGATAGATAGATAGATAGACAGATAGATAGATAGATAGATAGTAGATAGATAGATAGATACACTCAATGTCGCCGAAGTTTGCTAAGAAATGCTTCGCATTTAAAAAAGCCGTTAACGTGCTCCTGAACACCCGACCAGAGTGACACGGTGGGCTGGTGGAACCAACGGAAACACTAAAGTAGCAGCTGGCTCAGCTATATGATAGTTAAACGCATCTGTGCCAGGTCATGTCGAATGGACATGACGAAAAAATTGCAACAGTTGTTGCATAAAACGAAGGAAGTGTTATGGACTGTGACCCCCTTTTAAGGTGCACCTTAGGCATGAAATGCCGAAAGCGAGTACTTAGAAAGAAATATGCAAGCGTTCGTGCGGGAAATTCCTAGGCGCAAAAGGAAGCGCTGTGCCAGCAGACGACAGCGTCTGAACACTGAAAGCAAAGCAAAGCCTCTCTGAGAACGCTGCTGTCCCATTGCCGCACGACAGACCAACTCAGTGCCACCTGACGAAAGAAAGGCAAATGCCACGTACTGTCTGAATCAATGATATGTGAAGCATGAATGAGGAAGGTTGATATGTCACTTTAATATAAGCACGACGCTGCGAGGCTGAGTTGAACTATGACGTACATGATTTCCATATCATGATTATCATGTTTAGACGTGTCGTGTACTTTCGTTATCTATTCACGTCTCTTGATACAAAATTTGGTATAAGTGGAGCTAGCGAAACGGCCGCGATTCCATTATGAGCGTGATAGATTGTCATGTTCTTACATGACTCACATCTCATGATTATCACATTTGTACCAGTCACATACCTTCGTCGTCCATTCAGGTCCGGTAATACCAAATTTGGTATATGTGAAGCAAGTGAAAGGGCGGCGAGTGCAAGAACCCACTATAATCCGACGTATCTTAGACGCGCGTGCACGCTTGGCGCAGCGATGCTATGCTAGCAAAACGCGAGCACTTTATAGTCGGACGCCAAGCGCGACCTGCATGACCAGCGTTCATTGGCGCGGCCCAGCAGCAACCAGCGCGAAATGCAAGATGCTGCATGTTGCGCCGACGACGTTACCCAGACAGCACCACGTCTGCCTCTTTTCGTGGTGGAGGGACGCCGGGCGCGCTCAAACGCTTATGCGTCATGGCAACGCAGCCCAGCGCGCGCATGCGAGTATATGGCAGGCAGATCGGCGCCTGGCCTGGCATCGCTGGCATGACCCGATGAAACTAATGCAGGACGCACGCACGCCGGGTCACGTTAAAGTGTATTGGCGCCTTAGAAGTGTGCATGTAGTCATGCTGTTACATGACACGCATGCTATTATTATCATGTTTCGACATGTCACTTATGTATGTCGTTCATTTTGGCCACGCAATAGCGAATTTGGTACGTGTGAAGCTATAGCGAAACGGCCGCGAGAGCATCGTGAGCGTAGCATGTAGTCATGTTATTACATGATACGCATCTCATTATTATCATGTTTGCTCCAGCCACATACCTTCGTCATCCATTAACGTCCCGTAATATCAAATTTGGTATATGTGAAGCTAGCGAAACGGCCGCAAGCACATCATGAGCGTGGCTTGTAGTCATGTTTTTACATAATGCGCATCTCATAATTTTTATGTTATGGTCTGTCGCTTGTGTTCGCCATGTAGTCATGTCACACTATACCTGTTTTGCAACATGTCCTATGTACGCAACCATCGCAAGAGCAGCAGTACCATGATTTTAAATAATGCCATTCGTGAATTACCTGTCATGATTTTCATGGTATGAGTAGTCACTTATGCTCGTCGTACAGTCATGCTATGCCATACCAATTTCGGTGTCGATACCATTATTGAAACGACCAGATGAACTAAAAATTGTAGGTGACTAGATAGATAGATAGATACGATAAAAGTCGCTGATGTAGGTGTGTTTAGAAAAAGTAGGTAACGTTCAGAGTACCAGGTACTGTACTGTGAGAGAGTCGCTGATGCGTGGGTGTTTAGAAAAAATGTTTAACGATTATGAGTACTTCGTACTCAACTATGGGAGGGCACTGAGCCCTCCCGCTAAAGGTATCGGGGGATTAGAAAAAAGTGAGTAATGATTTAGAGCACAGGGAACTCTACTTTGGGAGAGCTTAAAGCCGTCCCGAAAATTCACAGTAGAGAAGAACCAAAGAAACGGCGAAAAATCACGGAGTCGACTTCTGACCATGACATACTACTGATAAAACGAATTATTGGGACATTAAATTCATTACTTCCTCTTTCCAGGGGTATTAATAGTGCAAGTTTTTTGGGCAACCTTTTGCAAAGTGTGTTCTTTAAATCAAATGAATTGTGATCTATAGAAGTTGAACAAAAATGTTTTCCGCCGAAAGCATATGAACTTTTATTTGTGGTTCAAGAGTATAACTATTAGTATTAAAATTTTGCATATCCCACGTATGCTCATTGCCAATGAGAAAGAAGACAATGAGAAACCCGCGCCTAAGAAGCGAGCCACAATTCCAGAATTCCACAGAATTCCAGAATTCCACAATTCCAGAGAAGAGTCAAACGCACAGACGTCTCCGTAAGGCCTGCAACGACTTCGTCTGGAGCTCGAGCCTACGATCGGGTGCCTGCGGCTGCGTTCCTTGTTCCATCCTCAGGGTTGCGGTCAAGTAGCCGGCGGTTACTTTTATTTTATTCTATTAGATCTACCTCTTGTTACGCAACTGTTTTAGTGCATTGATAAGTGTAACTTCTTCTTATTTCATGTCTGTTTCTTCTCCGGGCCAGAGGCCTGCCCTCTGGTCAGCCTCTGTACCCCCTCAAGATCTTCCTTTGGAGTTGTTTCTCCGCAATGGAACCCGTAGCGTTCCTGTCGCTTTGGTGCCGACCACCGGTGGGTTCATCCGCATGAAAAACCCCAAGACAATCCAAACGGAACTTCGTGCGATCACTCCCCACTCTCTACTGATAACAGAGGTTCGTCAGTTTGGACGCGGGGGGATACTATGCTGCTTACCAGACAAGGCCTGCATCCAAGACCTTCTGAAGTGCACTACTTTTGCATCACATCCGGTGAGCTCTTTTATCCCACCTCATCTAGCTTGCTGCAAAGGATTGGTTCGGGGGGTAGACGCAAGTCTAAGCCCAGCAGAAGTCTTGGACATCTTTTCCCCAGCAGGTGTTATTTCTGTTTACCGCTGTACCAAACAGGAAAACCAACAGAAAGTTCCCACTGAAACGGTAATTGCCACATTCGCTGGTACAGATCGCCCTTCGGAGATCAAGGCATGGCCGCTTATCTATAAGGTCGAAGCTTTGGCTCCCCGTCCGCTGCAATGTGCTAAATGTTGGCGCTTTGGACACAGTACTAAAGGTTGTCGATCGGAGACTCGATGCCGCATATGCGGAGCCATATACGGGGCTGGTCATAGTACTGCTGAGTGTCAATCAGACAATAAGACATGCTGCTTGTGCAAGGCAAATCACGCTGCAGACGATCCTAACTGCCCTGCAAGATCAAAAGAACTTCAGGTGATTGAAATCATTGAAAGGAGACGATGCTCTCGTAGAGAAGCAATTGCAGAAATTCAAAGCAGGAGTCAGGGTTATGCCGGTATAGCAGCTCGTCCACCTCTTTCTATGGATGCATCACTTTCTCAGTCCATTTCTGCTATGGTAGAAAAGGCCGTAGAAAAAGTATTAGAAAAATTTTTACTCAATCTGTCCGACTCACTCAATAGTATTATGGATTCACAGATGTCGGGTGCATCTGATCGAATAACTAAGCGTATCCAACCTCCTAGTGCCTCAACTAGTAAACCTGCCGAACATCAGTCAGATGTCTCTATCGTTAACGAGGCAATGCTTTCCAGTCCTAACACAACTGAGCAGGAAGGTATATCTCATTCAGAATCAATAATTAATCGGGATGTAGATATGGATGCTCGCCTTTTGAAACGCACCAGATCACCCACTAGCAAACTTAATAATTCTTCTCATCCGAAAACAAAAAAGAGTGTGAAGGAACCAATGACTAAAGCGGACTTCTTAAAAGATAGTATCTTAGATCAAGCAGTTGCTACTGCTTGCTTATCATCATAGGGTACCTTAGAGTACTTCAGTGGAACTGCCGTTCAATTCTCTCTGCAACTACAGACTTATTATACCTAATTTCTCAACAATCTCCAGACGTCATAATTTTACAAGAAACTTGGCTGTCTGCTGATCAAAACTTCAACTAAAAGACTATCAGTGCTTTCGACTTGACCGAGACTCACGTGGTGGAGGATTAATGTTTTTCATTTCATCCAAAATTTGCCATAAAGCACACTTAGTTTACCAACAAATATCACACGATTATGAAGTAATGGTTCTGGAAGTTCACTTTCCCGGATGCGCGCCACTATCTATAGTCAACAACTACTTTCCGGCTGGAATACAAGATGAAAGAGCCCTTGACGTGACTGCGAGTTTTTGCAGAAACAGTATGCTATTTGCGGGAGACTTCAATTCACATCACGTTTCATGGGGATTCCGCACTGATTCATCAGGAAAACGGTTGTGGGACTGGACTAACCGGAATAACCTTATTTGTTGGAACTCCAGAGTTCCGACATTCGTTCGATGCTATTCGAGTTTCGTCTTAGACTTGACATTTGCTAGCTCAAGTGTGACAATATCGTCTTGGACTGTTCTTGATACTGCTACAAGTAGTGATCACTGCCCCCTGGTATTTGAAGTCAGCATTCCTTTAGTGACGGTAGATCGCCAGGTGCAAAGTTTTGTAAACTACTCTAAATTTAAAAAGAACTTACAGTCAACGCTGTCTTCCTTGCCCAATATGGAAACAAATATGAAAGCTATGAGCCTTTGTTCCACCTTAAAGTGTACAATTAAAAAATCACAGTTCACTATATCTTCAACAAAGGGAAAATTCATATCTGCCTGGTGGAATGCGGATTGCGCCAGAGATTATAGACGCCGCAACGCTGCATGGAAAAAACTCCGCACCAACCAATGTCCGACTAATTGGAGAAATTATTTATTTGCTAAAGCTACCTTTAGGAGAACAGTTTTCATTAGCGAAAGATGATTATGAAGAAAAACGGTACACCTACTTATCCAAGAGTGGCAACAAGAAAGCTCTATTCAGATTTCTCCGTAATCGTAAAGCTATTACAGCACAC
>WOVY01004511.1:0-38488 GCA_013436015.1 Rhipicephalus annulatus
AAGATGTCTCCCATACCTCTGCCAGCTGGTCTGATCTAAAAAAATATAGATCCCACATACTGAATTGGGAATAGGTGTATGCGAAGCACGATGGAGGAACGCTGAATTTTCACATTGAAATGAGCACACGTTATGAGGTGAATTGTTCGTACATGACTTCCGTGTCACGATTACCATGTTTTGGCCTGAGATTTGTGCTTCGTCATCCATTCACGTCCGCAGGTAGCAAATAATAGCATAATCGGTATATTGGGGCTAGCGAAACAGCTGCTCGCACACCATGAGCGTAGCACATAGTCATGTTTTACGTGACGCGGATCATGATTATCATGTTTAGACATGCCATTGATCTACGTCACCTATTCACGTTACGGGATACCAAATTTCGCATATGTGAAGCTAGCGGAATGGCCGAGAGCGCATCATGAGTGTGGCATGTATTCGTGTTCATACATGACACGCATGTCATAAATTCATTATCATGCTTGCACCAGCCAAACACCTTCATCTTCCATTCACGTCACGTAATACCACATTTGGTATATTTGAATTTAGCGAAAGGACTGCGAGCGCATCATAGCGTGGCATATAGTTATGTTCTTACATGGCACGCATGTCATGATTAACATGTCGCACCTTATTCATCTATTCACGTCGCGTCAAACCAAATTTTGTCCCCGCTGTGGTGGTCTAGTGGCTAAGGTACTCGGCTGCTGACCCGCAGGTCACGGGTTTGAATCCCGGCTGCGGCGGCTGCATTTCCGATGGAGGCGGAAATGTTGTAGGCCCGTGTACTCAGCTTTGGTTGCACGTTAAAGAACCTCAGGTGGTCGAAATTTTCCGGAGCCCTCCACTACGGCGTCTCTCATAATCATATGGTGGTTTTGGGACGTTAAACCCCACAATAAATCAATCAAATCAATCAATCAAACCAAATTTGTAATTTTTAAGCTAGCTATACAGCCACCAGCGCATCATGAGCGTGGCATGTAATCGTGTTCTTATATGACACGCTTGTCATGATTTCTACGTGAGGACCTGCCACCTATATTCGCCAAGTAGTCATGTCATACCATACTAGTTTTGCGATAAGTCACGTGAACAAAACCACCACAGGAGCAGCAAGACCATGACATGTAAATTATGACTTTATGACATGCATCTCATAATTTTCATGTTATAACTAGTCCCTTATGCTAGAACGTACAGTGATGTTTACGTCACACAATTTCGGTATTGATCCCATTATCCAAACGACCAGGAGACTAAAAGTCTTATGTGGCTAGATAGATAGATAGACATATATGGTCAAACGTGTCTAAGTTTGCTAAGAAATGCTTCGCATTTAAAAGCTGTGGTACAGTTTTGATGTCCAAGAATTGTACGTGCGGGCACAAGGGAAGAAAGGATGGTGCTACATGCATGCCAAAACTAACCGTTTTATTTGATGGCCTATGCGCTTGCTTCCTCGCACCTACGTCCATGGCATCTTCGTCACTGCGTCGGCGAGTATGAAGAAACTGATCAAATAGTGGGTGCGGACAACGGCGGTGGTGGGCAACGCTGGTGCTTGGAACTCACTTGCAAACCGGCTCTAGGCAGGCATGGTTGGGAAAGGAATCGCGTTATTATGTGTAATAAAGCTTTTAGAACAGCAGAGGAAAAAACCAGATATTAGATAATTGGAATCGCGGAACGAGTGGTTGTCGAATGCTCCAACCTTATAGAAAAGCTTATCTGTTCTCCTATTAACCATTGCGCAATATCACCGTGGGAGATTGTGCGGATTGCAAAAGGCTTTGTCATAATTTTTATCATCGTCAGCCACAGCTCACACCAACTGCCCAAAGTTTCTTGCAAGTGTGCAGCAGGTACCATGTTTCTCGAAGGAATTACGAAGGAAAGCATAGTAACGCCTGCCTACTACGCAATAAATATTGACATAATTGGTACCCTGCAAGTGTGCTTTCAGCAGATACCCAAAGGGTGTTTAGAGGGCTTTCTAAAGGCCGCTCTTTAGCTTTCGCTGTGACAGTGCTGGGCGTTCAGTTGCAGGTCTGGTGGTTTTTTATTTTGCTGCACTATATACGTTTTGATAAAAAATATGTTGCCCCACCGCGGAGGTCTAGCGGCATGTTTACTAGGCTGCTGACAAGCAGGTAGCGGGATTGAATTCAGGCTGCAGCGGCTCCATTTTCTATAGAGGCGAAAATGATGTAGGCCCACTATGCTCAGGTTTGGGTACACGTTCAAAAACCCCAGATGGACAAACTCTCCAGAGCCGTCCATTACGGGGTCTCTCATAAGCACATGGTGGCTTGAGGACGCTAAACCTCACATATAAATCAATCATCGAAACTGCTGTTTACATGTATTCATAAAGGATGCCCTTTTTGTAAGTACAACAAAAACGTCCTCGATGAGCTTGAGGACTTGTTTTCCAATATTTATCAGCGTATAGAGTTCAGCGTGGTCCATGCATGATGTGAACAGAATATAAAAAAGAATAATACCTTAGCAAATGGAAGGGCTAGGTTCTCGAAGCCGATGAAAGAACGTAATACCCCAGATGGAGAAAAAGAATGGCAGCAATCCACGAAGTTAATGATGAATAGTGGGACGAAGCATCCGTCCGTACATTCGTTCTTGCTTCCGTCCCTCCGTGCGTGCGTCTGTATGGCCGCCCGTGCGTCCGCACGTCCATTGAGCGTTCGTCTCTGCGTTATTCCATGCATCCGCTCCTGCGTCCGTCCATGCGTCCATCCGTCCGTGCAGCCATTCGTGCGTCCGTCCATGCATCTGTCTGCGTGTCCGTTCGTCAACCTATTCAACACTTTAAGTACCACCATCTCGCCATCTTTTCATTATATATTCCTCATTTAGAAGCACCGCCGTCAAGATGACATTCCTAGGACTGAACGAGAGGAAGCACATGCACACTCTCTTACGGCTTGCGCTTCGTGTGTACTTCCCATTTTAACCACTTCGAGGTTCATGTATAAACTAGTTCACTGTATTCATGGCACTAGGGCGCAACGCTCGCTAGAGGTCTTTTTTTCCATTTGGGCCTAACCAAGGAGGTTAGGCCCAGCGAGTATATAACGTAGCAACCCTTTCTTGTCATAGAGTGCTCAATGTACATGCCAATGGTTGCTAAGGGGAAATTGAGAGACAGGAGAATTTAGCTTTTAGTTAACGCGCACGTCTGCGAAATTTTTATTGTTCAACAACGCGCAGAAGAAATCTCCCACCAGCCCCACCTTGGAGGCCAAATATAAGACTTGTTTACACACTACTACTACGACTACGAGGCACGAAACGGGTGCCGCTATAAGAAGCTTCGCCCCCTAAAAGGGCGGAGTATCACCATCATTGCCAAACTAATTCTCATTGGCGGCGTCTCCCCTCGCAAGCTACGGACCCGACTCACCCAGACTGTTTGCCGTACCGCCGAATGCTCCTGTTAGTGATGCATTTGAAGCATCGGAGAGGACATAGTATGTACAGAAGCCGAATATCTTGCACTCACCGCTCCCTCCGGCTCCTTTAGGTAGAAGCACGCATCCGATGTCATCACTCCCGATGTGAGACTTGTATTCAGATTGAGCAATACTAAGGATGGCAGTCGAAGTCATCACCGATATATCGTCCGTTGACTTCTGAAGCCACCACACCCGAATTTATTGTTGTGTGATAGTATGGTTTATTTACTTCTCGCATGGGACACTAAGTGATTATAAAAGCAAGCTAAGTGGAAGACTCCTAAGTTTGCTCCGCCCTCATGGACTTTCCGATATCGAACTCGGTGACCCTTACATGGTCCCAAATATTATACCTACCCAGCCCCAATCATTTGCGAATATATAAAACAGAAACCCTTGTTGCTAGAAGCACAATATTAACGTAGACCTTGTATTTTGCCACATTTCTAAATATTGCCACACGCCCGCCTTTCTTTTCATCTTTATGTTACAGCATGATTACAAGTGTGACTGCTGCCTTACGCTTGTCAGTTTTTCTGCGACAGCCGACGCTCTCTTTGCTGCTATCAACCTGCAGCATGTATTGCTTGTAGCGTTACGTTTTCTTTTCTCGGGGGAGCTTCGCCCAAATAAAAAAATGGCGGCATAGTCTACGGGGTGAAAGATGAAGAGTGGGCGAAGCATCCGTCCGTTCATGCCTCCGTCTGTGTGACCATCCGTGCATCCACCCACCCATCGTGCGTGCGTCTGTTCGTGCCTCCGCACGTTCATCCATGCGTGCGATCTTGTGTTCGTCCGTGCATCTCCCCCGGTGTCCGTTCATGTGTCCATCCGTTCGTGCAGCCATCTGTGCGTCCGTCTATGCATCTGTCTGTGTGTCCGCTCGTCCATCTAGTCAACACTCTAAGTACCACCATCTCGTGTCTTTTCTTCATATATTCCGCATATCGAAGCACCACCATCCAGCGGACATTCCAAGAACTAAACCAGAGGGTGGCACACGCAAACTTTCTCGTGGCTTGCGCTTCGTGTCTACTTCCCACCTTTAACTACCTTGACTTCGTGGTGTAATCTAGTTCACCGTATTCATTGCACTGCGGCCCAACGCTCGCTAAACCTTTCTAAAACCAAGAAGATTACGCCCAGCGAGTATAACGTAGCAACCCTTTTTTGTCAGGTAGTGCTAAGTGTACATGCCGATGGCTGCTAACTGGAGAATGAGAGACAGGAGCATTCGGCTTTAGTTAACGCGCACCGCTGCGAATGTTTTATGGTTCAACAACGCGCAGTAGAAATCTCCCACCAGCGGTATCTTGCGGGTCAAAGCGCAGGACATGTTCGCACTACTACGAGGGAGGAACGGGTGCTGCTTTTAAGAAGCTTCGCCCCTAAATGTCACAGCTTTGACGTAAAGCGAAGCAATGAACGAGATAGCAACAAATTCGAAGGCCACGCGCAGGAAGGAAAGCAGATCGAAACGCGCCCCGAGTTTCTCACGCACAATGACGCACAAAGCGTACTTAGGTACAGGTGCACGTAGATAAGCGTCTCATTATTTCGCTTTGTCGGAAAAGCACGTGCTTTTCGCAAACGGAGACGGAAATGTTTGCAGGCACCTTTGTGCACCCGGTAACTACGACAGAATCGTTACAGATAAAGCTCGACGCCAGCCAAGACGTACTACCCTCCCAACCGCGAGGTAAGGATGCGCGAGAGAGCACCGCCCCCCCTCCTCTAAGCGGGGGCAAAGTACGCGTGGAAAATTAATGTGCGTGCGCTGCCATGCTCTATGGCTACGTGCGTTCATTACGCCATCTTGCCGGTAATGCTGAGAAAACCATAATTCTCTCTGAGATGCCCATAAGCAGTGGTAAGTGGTATAAATAAATAGCTTACCAGTTGAACGTTGAAGGACGTTCTCCTTGGTGGCTCAGTGGTGAATGCCTCGCACTCACCAAGGAGAACGTCCTTCAACGTTCAACTGGTAAGCTATTTATTTATACCACTGAATGCCTCGCACTCACATGGTCATTGGCCAAGCCCATCCTCAGCCCAGAAGGCTTTGAAAGCTTTGCTGCGCTTTTTGCGGACAACTGGCCTCAGAGACAGACTTTAGTGTCTTATACTCTTTGATGTTGCCTTTCCTCTGTCGCAGTTTTTTTTGTAATTTCTCCTTCTCTTCGCAGCATTTCTTTTTAACATCTATCATTCCCCTCACCCCTTTCCCCAGCACAGGGTAGCCAGCCGGTCTAAGAACTGGCTAACCTCCCTGTCTTTCCGCCTAAACTTTCTTCCTCCTCGCACTCACGATTCAGGGCATCCGAAATCAATTCCGCACACCGAAGTCTTTTTCTAGATTTTTTTCTTTCTTTCGTTTTATATATATATAGATACGTATACATATACGGTGAGTGACGGCAACACCAGCAGCAAAATCCAGCCGACAGTGTTTATATAATTTCCATTGCGAAGAACGTTCAATGTTCAAAACATTCGACAAAGCCATGACCCCATGACATTTTCCGTGGGTGCTTTAGGGTCAGCGTAATGAACATTCCCCTCCAGCCGTCAATCAAGCCCAGCTACCAAGGGGGCATCAACGCCAACTGTGAGAAGCTAATCAGCAGCAGGCAGCAAGGTCTTTCACTAGACTACGAACTGCTACACAACAAGATTGCGACCATGACGAAGACGGCAACAGCCCCAAGGATGGCCGCTGTGTCGCCTCCAACATTCGTCATGAATCGCCTGATGGAGCCGCCGACGTTAGTTGGCTGAGTACGCGAGGATCCAGAGAGCTAGCTCTGGGTGCATGACCGGCTCCCAACGTTCAAAGATAGGGACAGTAAGGAGCAGCTGTGCAACGTTTATTTTGCTTTAATGATGGCGTAAGAACCAGGATCCAGAATAAAAAGATCACGCTGGCTTCATGGGACCTCTTCCTCACCGAATTCCTTAACACCATTCTGAGCGTCATCCGCTAAAAGATAGCTGTAACCCAGCTTCTCTACGAGAACAAAGGGATGTACACAGAACAAATGTATACAAACTCCACCACATCCTAAGAAGCGAAGGTTCACTTCCTGATGCGGGAAGGTAATTTCTTGAATACACAAGGTTTTTAGCGGGGCGGCTCAGTGCTCTCCCATAGTTAAGTATGAAGTACTCGAAACCAATATACATTTTTTTCTAAACACACTTCGTTTCACACCGTTTTACCACCACTAGAACTGCCATCGACCTGCCGACCAGAGCTATGCCCAGAGAAAAACTGACATCTGGCACTCTGCTGAAAACGCCCCGCTTTTCTTTCACTGTAGCGAAGCCAGTCGTACCTGCCACCGCCCCTCCTGCCCACATGTGGCACTACGTGGCTTCTCCGTCAGCGCTCACGTTCCGTAGTGTAGATACAACCATTCGCATTTTAGTACCAACGCGCAGGAAAGCCAGCCACGTTTCGTTTATCATGCATGTAGTAATAACCTTGATCATTAGTTTTTAGTCAAACTTCTTGCTTTTTTAAATACTAGCATAAGAAGACTATGCTGTAAGTCAGCTGAAACCTTTTTTATAAACATGAGATCAGCCTATGCGGCAGTAGTCATTTAAACTTCCTTGCAGCTTAACTTTTGACTTCACTCAAAGGAAACATATGTTGCCACTTCTACTTCACCGCCAAGTGACCACTCAGCAGGCTAAGTGCACCTGTAACTCCTACTTTCTACACCATCTACAAGAGTTACACGGTAAATTATCTTATGGTCAGTCACTTCGCGTTGCAATAATATCATTACTGATATAATTGTTCAGATTTTTTCTATTTGTGCTGTTGTTTTTTCGGTCTGCTGTAAAAATTGACATCGTGAAATCAACATTGCTGAGTCACCACAATCAAAGCAGATTCCCCTGAATTCCTGAAAAATTGTGCTTCTTTCATGGTATCAGGTTCTGCGAGGATATTTCGGCTTGTCAACAGGATGAGTGCCACTCCACCAAAAAAAAGACACCTCGCAAAGCTTACGCGTCTTCACGTATTATAGCGCAAAAAAGGCTGTTGCACTCCTGTGTCTAAGTGGACGGTTGAGCCAGTTGGTGATACATTATCTAAGCGTTATACGCGTTAGAAAACACGGACGGGAAAAAAAAAGACAAGGACAAGAGATTTGGAGAGAGAGTTTGTGAGGATCAGCATCAAAATTACAAGTCAGACACGGTGAAATCGCCGACGTGAGACGGCAGATGGGAAAATCTTTTAGAATAGTGACAGCACAAATAATAAATACAAAACAAATTGTAACAATATGGAGGATTCCAAGAAAATACGAGAGAGAAGAAATGTAGGAAAGGTCGGGAGGTTAACTACACTATGCATCCAGTTTGCTACCCTACACATGGGGAGGGGAGAGGGAGTAAAAAAAAGAGAGAGAAGGATAGACACATGTCACATCACACACACAATGCCGAGTTTCACAGGCTTTCTCTCAATGAAGTTGCTGTCGATTATCTCAAGAGGGCTCGTGTGGCTTTCTGTGCTGATGTGCTGCGCGACCAGGCTCCTAAGATCTTTGCTCCATTAAATGGCCGGTCATCGAGTCTATTCAAGGCACACTGGAGAGTACGGTGATCTTCATCAAATTGGACACAGTGGCACAAGAGATATTCAATAGTCTCTATACAGTTGTAGCTTTCACACGTGGATGAATGTGCCATGCCAATGCGATGGCTGAATGACTTAGTAAACGCTACCAAGTACACAGCCGGCACAGCATTGTAGCGTCACGTCCAGAAATCTTGGATGGCAGCTGCTTCTGGAGTAATGACCTAAGGTTCTTAGGGCGATGATTGGAGTTAAGTGGAGAAGTCCAGTGCCCAAGCGTGGCATTGAACGTGACGTGACGAAGTTCTCTAGCTGCGTCTACTCTTGACAAGGGTAATAACAGTGTGGGCGCTCCACCGTGGGCACATCGGGCAGCGTAATCGGCAAGGTGGTTACCACTGATGCCACAGTGGCCCTGCAATCATTGAAAACAATGTCATGTCCTTGATCAGCGGCGCGATGTCAAATTTCATTAATACGATACACCATCTGGTGGTAGTTTCCACGCCGTAGACTTCGCACGCATTGAAGGGCTGCCTTGGTGTCGCAGAATATGGCCCATCTACTAGGATATTCTGGGGGTAACAAACTCCACAGTGCCTCGAAGAGCGGCGAACTCGGATCCCGTAGATGTGTGGACGTGTGATGTCTTGAATTTGACGGTGATTGATTGATATGGTATGACAAAGGCACCTGTCGAACTTCTCGAGACCGAACCGTCCGTGTAAACATGACTTCGATTAGCATACAACAAATGCAAAAGGTCCAGTGAGATCTGCTTGAGGGCTGCAGATGACAGGCTTGCCTTTTTAGATATCCCCGGCACTTCAAGGTGCACAGTCGGT
Organism: Rhipicephalus annulatus; assembly: GCA_013436015.1. Classification (NCBI taxonomy): domain Eukaryota; kingdom Metazoa; phylum Arthropoda; class Arachnida; order Ixodida; family Ixodidae; genus Rhipicephalus; species Rhipicephalus annulatus. The sequence goes on from WOVY01004511.1 coordinate 8,925, forward strand.
CTTTTCATGCACCACTCTGGAGATAGTGGTATGGTTGCGGGCGAGAATCTCCACGAGATGGAATTCTGGTTAGCCGCAACAACTTTAGAAAGCGCTGCCTTTGGTCTTTCTAGTGGCAAGCTAGCAAGGTGGTGGTTAAGCACTCTGGATATGCGACGGATATGTGTCCGGAGTGTGTCGACAGTTATATATGTCGTGATCGGATGCTCTTTAGCAATACCAATTGTTGCTAACGTATTAGCGCACCGAGGTAGCCCCAATCATGTGCGGATGACTTGGCCTTGAATGATTTGCAGTACCTTGATGTTAGTTTTTCCGGCGTTGGAAAGCACGGGCGTGCTATACTGCAAATATCCCAAGAAGTGCGCTCTGTACAGCTGAAGCAAAGATGACACTGATGTGCCCCACGTTTTACCAGTGAGAAATCTCATCACGTGTGTGATAGAGCTGAGCCTCTTCTTCAAGTGCGAGATGTGAGCACTCCACGAGAGATCTCTGTCGATCATGACGCCCAGGAATCATTGACGTCTCGTATACGAAAGGTTCACGTTCTCGATAGAAACAGGATAATAGATTACGGAATTGCGGGTAAAGAGGACTAAGGCGCACTTCTCGGTGGAAATTGTGAGGCCTCGAGCATGGAGGTACGTCGAAATTATTCTCGCTGCTTTTTGGAGCCGTGCGCGTACCTGGGGTCGTGCCACTGCTGAAGCCCAGATACATATATCATCAGCGTATGTAGAGAGATTGACTGATCGAGGTAGACTTTGTACAAAGGCAATGATCGTGAGGTTAACAGCGTAGGGCTGAGAACCCCACCTTGTGGAACGTCATGAGCGGTGTAATGATCAACGGTGTTAAGCCTTCCGCAGTGAGCACGAAAATGGATCTCCCCTGTAGGAAGCTCCGAATCCATCAAAACATTTCTACACTGATTCCAATGTTCGCCAAGGCATCTAGGATGCTATCGTGCGTTACGTTGTCATATGCCCCTTTCACATCGAGGAACATTGCAACCGAGATGCGCTTGAGGTATTTCTGTTGTTGCACAGAGGTTACGAGGTCGATGACATTATCAATAGAAGAGCGGCCTCTGTGAAAACCAGCTATAGCCTCTGGGTAAACAATATAGCATTCAAGGTACCACTTGAGGCGTGTCAGAACCATTCTTTCCATTATTTTCCCCATGCAGCTGGATAGCGGAATGGGTCGATATGATGCCAGATCAAGCTGCGATTTTCCAGGTTTGAGGATTGGTACCAAGCGGCTGGATTTCCACCTTTCTGGAACGACGCCATCATTCCATGACTGATTGTAGCATTTTAGTAGCTGGTCTCGGCCGCGTCTTCCAAGATGTCATAAAGCAGCGTATGTAATAGTCCGGCCCAGGTGACGATGAACGTCTGCAGGTGGCTAGAGCTGCATCCACTTCCTCGAGTGAGAAAAGCATATTCAGTTCAGAAACTCGTGCTACAGGAACATCCCCGAGAACTCAGTCACTCATGGTAACCACATTGCCCGCACTTCTCACGCAGAATTCTTCAGCAACGTCAACCTGCAGGCGGCCTTGATGGAGAGCCAATGTGCTTAATGGACGTTGTTGTGGAGTCAAGCCAAGGCCACGCACCGTCCTCCATATATGAGACATAGGCTTGCGAGGATCGAGTGATTCACAAAATTTCTTCCACCGTTGGTTCTCCAGCTTATCCATTCGACGTTGGATTTTCTTTTGTATACGTCAAGGGTCTCTGAGGTCATGAATTGAATTAATGAGCCTGTACCTCCTCTCAGCCCGCCTACAATTCGTTCGTAGTCGTTGAAGTTCTACATCAAATTCTGTAAGCTTTGATGTGTATTTAAAGGTGCACGTAACCTCTTCCATCACATTTTTCATTACCTCCTCGAGGCCGCACGTGCTATCATAGCATGCCTCTTCCACATTTGTCTTGTACATTGTCCAAGCAACTCTTTTGTTAGTTGATGAGGAAGAAGGTGCAAAACCTGCGACCTTCAGATACGTTGGAATATGATCACTGCCGTGAGTCTCAATATCAGTGAACCATCGCACCTGTTGGGTGAATCGCCGTGACACCAACGCAAGATCCAAGCAACTGCTATGTCTCGAACCACGCAAATACGTTGGACTGCCGTCATTCATAACGTTAGGTTCGTGGCGTGAGGCGAATTTAGCAAGTTTACAGCCTCCGGAATCAATCTTTGTGCTTCCCCAAAGCAAGTGATGAGCATTGAAATCACCAATAACAATCCAGGGTCCAGGTGTAGCGGTCAAGATGTCATGTATTCTTTCACCATCGAACTGACCAGATGGTGAGATGTATGCGCCGATAAGCGTGAAGGCTACCTTCTTCTTTGCAACGCGGAGGCATACGTACTGATTACCATTATGGGGTTGCACCAAATGTAGAATGTAGCTTAAATATGTGCGGACATATATAGTTTCTTTTCTGGGCTCACCACAAGTCGATAAAGTGAAGGCTTCGTAGCCAGAAAGCTTTATTGCTTTTGACAAATTTGGTTCACATATTACTAAAATAAGAAATCTGTTGCGGATAACGTACTGTCGAAAACATTAGATTCGTGATTTAAGTCCTCTGGCATTCCACTGTAAAACCTGTCGCACTACGTACTTCGTTGTCAGAATGAAGGGCAGGAAAAAGAGCCATTTTGTCTATGCAAGTTGGCAAGCACTGGACTCGTGGCATCCAATACTTGCACTGTGCATCGTGCGGTAGGCGTGTTCGTGCTCCCATAAGCGTGTAAGGGCATTAATGAGAAACTTGATTATCGTCAAAATTTCACGGTCACGTTCTGTGGCCTCATCTTGGCGAGATGCAGAAAATGGTGCTACCGGTGCGCGTCTCCAGTTTTTCTGCAAGGGTTATCATTGGGAACGTGATGGCCATGCTTTTTCCAGAGCCTCCTTTTGAGGGGCAGCATTCTCAGTGCACATGTTTCTTATGTCCGGTGGTGGTGGTGAGGACAATTCCACGAAAGGAGGCTTTACAGAAGGTTTGATACTGTGGGCAGGCTTTTCTAGATGAGTGCCTGCGACGAGAACAATGTCACCTGACGATAGCAACCGCTTCTCGGTGAGTCGAACGGTCCCTCACCATTTTCTTCAAACCCGAATTCTCCTGCCTTATTTTCGGACACTCTTTTGATGAATTAGCCTTACAGTTGTCGGCAGAGTGTGGTGCTCCACAACGGAACATGTTGTAGGATTTCGCAGACGGCGCTCCCGTAATGTTTCTTTGCCATGTTTTATTACATTAGGTTGTAAAAACTTTTGTTGATTCTTTATAGATATTGTATAACTTTCTTAGTTACACTTTTTGAAGTGCCTTCATAAAACCTTTTTTTACCCAAACTAGCCTACGGTTTATGGGTCCCACACGGTGTATGCAAATTTTTTGTAAAAAGTGTGTGACCTATAAAACTTCAATTCAATTCCCATGACCACAATTCTGTCACAATTCGGAAATGACCCCCCTTAACATGTGTCGGGAGGCAATCTCTCTTAAAGTCTATCTTCACACATCTCGACTTTCCTAGACGGCACACCTGTAGTATTTTGGGCTCATCATCAGCAGGCTTAGTAAGAATCGGCAGATCTATGTTCGAGATGGTCACATCGATGTCATATACGACCGCCTGTAGTTGCCTGATTTCCTACCGGAATGATAGTGTGAACATTCATGCCGCTGACGACGGTGACTTTGCTCAGTTAATTTAACGCTGATGCTTGAGCGACGTCCACTGCTGCAACTTTTTTCAGGGGATTTACTCTGATATTCTTAATACTGTTCGGCAACAGTGCCTTGAGCTCTGAAGATACAGCTTGCGTGTTCAGTAGTCTCATGTTGATGGATGGTTGCGTAGGCAAGAATAGGGCGGTTGTACCTCTGCGGGCTTTGCGGGGCCCTCACAGCAGATGCGTCCATGGATGCCCCTGAGCAACCTCCACTTTTCTTTCTGGCTCATGATGGTCACGTATTCGTCGTCGGAGCTGTCGGCGCTCTTGGCAGTGTCAATGAGCGTAGCCTCGCTGTCCCTGGAAAGGCATTTTTGCTTCCTTGAGGCTGCCGGCGCTGTCGCCGGCCAATCGGGAGGGCGTGCAGATGAGTCAATTTCCATCGCCGTCGAAAGAGGGAACTATGTTCCCCGTATAAATGCGAAAATAGGGGAAAAGTCTTAAGATGAACGGCACCACACTCATCTACAGAAACACTTCGTCTTTGTCCTATGCCCAGAAAATAAGAACTTCAGATTAACAAGGGAAGTACTGAAAGAAACTGGGTTGCCACACTGTGCCCTTGTTGGTTCTCTTTGCAGACGATGAAGACGTTTTGCAAACGAGCGAATGATGTGATGACTTTGTAAAAGAGAACATTAACATAAAAGTCGAATAATCGTAATTAAATATAGACATTTGCAGTTCCTACATTTGTGAAATACTAACTCCGACTGCCAAAAAATTTCACTATCATAACACAACTGCGAAACTGTGTTGAGAAAAAGCGGGTAATGATTTTGAGTACTTGGTACTCTACTATGGAGAGACGAAAGTAGTCCCGTGCGCCTTGACCGACAACTTTAAGACGCTGTCAAGTTTACACCACAATGGTCAACGATTGTGAGCACTAAGTACTCTACTATGGAGAGCATAGAGCCGTTTTGTGGGCCTCTCACTTGATATGAGGCCGCGCGCACCGCAGCACCCTTAATGCTGATGAAACTGCGGCTCGGCGTTGTATAGAGCGTTAGCTGTTATATAATATTCCAGCAAAAAGAGTACGAAAAAATTCAAAAACCACCCTTTGCGGCTGCGTGTGCTGCTCCGTCTTGTCTCATCCGCTTTAAAGTTAAGTATTCTGCGATGTCTCAACATTAGAGCTTGAATGATCTTCTTAACAAGCGAGCTCCTGTTTTATAGCGTAACTCTTGGGCTCCCATTCCGGTGTTGAGCGTCATCGCCACTGTGTTAACCGATACAGTGAACGAAAAGCAAAAAGACCAAAAAAGAGACAGACCCCCAAAAAATGGCAGCATATCCATGGAGTGAATGATGGGGAGTAGGGCGAAGCATTCGTCCGTCCATTCGTTCTTGCTTCCGTCCGTCCATGCGTACGTCTGTGTGACCGTCCACGCGTACATCCACCCGTCCGTGCGTGCGTCAGTTCGTGTGTACATCCCTGCGTTCGTCCATGCATCCGCGCCTGCGTCCGTTCGTGCGTCCATCCATGCATCTGTCTGTGTGTCCGTTCGTCCATCTATTCGCCACTCCAAATACCACCATCTCGCATCTTTTTATCATATATTCTCAATATAGAAGCACCGCCACCCAGCGGACATTTCAAGGACTAAACGGGAGGTGGCACATGCACACTTTCTTACGGCTTGCGCTTCGGGTTTACTTCCCACTTTTAACCACCTCGAGTTCATGGTATATACTAGTTCACTGTATTCATGGCTATGCTGCCCAACGCTCGCTAAGAGAGAGAGAGAGAGATAAAGATGCAAGGAGAGGCAGGAAGGTTAACGACACGCACATTCGGTTTGCTACCCTGCACTGGGGAAGGGATAAAGGGGAGAAAAGAGGTTGCAGAGAGATGAGAAGGTACACACAATCACGAGCACACTCGGGGAGAACGCTCGCAAAACCTTTCTAAAACCAAGGATGTTACACCCAGCGAGTATAACGTAGCAACCCTTTCTTGTCAGATCGTGCTCAATGTACATGCCAATAGCTGCTAATGGGGATCACAGCCTGCGCGTTACCTAAAGGCCGAATGCTCCTGTCTCTCATTCCTCTTAGCAGCCATTAACATGTACCTTGGGCACTATCTTTTATTGTTCAACAAGGCACAGAAGAAATCTTTCAGCGGAACCAGCTTGGAGGTCAAAAATTTCCCACCGGCACCACCTTGCAGGTCAAAGCGTAAGACTGGTTACATACTACGACGGGACGCGGGACGAACGGGTGCCGCTATAAGGAGTTTCGCCCCTAAAAGGGTATACTATAAGAGCCAGGTGGCCACTCTGCTGGCGCCTGCAATGCTTTGCAGCAGCTCGCGCTTCTTCGAGCAAACTTTTCGTGCCCGTGAGCGAGAGGCGCCAGAGCACGAGCACCTTCGAGCCTAGAGGGAAAAACTTGACTTATCCCTCTTTCTGGAAATTGGTAAAACGCGAAAGTGAAACGCATTGTGACAGACGTTGTGTGTATTGTTTCGCCTCAAGGCCGAAGGAAGGAATGCCAAAGCAACAAACTACAATGTCGCATGAAGAAGGGCAAGCAGCTCGAGAGATACAGCACACATCTGAACTAGAATACACGCATGGACTGAGCGTATACAAGACCAGCGCGGACTAACAACCGTCACATCTCGCTACTTAAAGCGTGCTGTTCTAACAGAAAGCAAGACGCATGAACTGAACGCACAAGCATACATAGGACAAGCGCAAATAACTGTCAACATTCTTCGTTTATGAACAGCGTGCTCCTTTGGTAAACGAAGCCGTGCCAGCGAGAAAAGTGACCTTCGTGCTGTCCCGAGTCAAGCGTCTGATAACGCGAATGCTGGACATGCTCCGTGGCGGCGGCGCTCCCCGAAACGCCAGAAGCGACGACTTTGGGACTGCACCCATATTACACCATGAACTGCACCCCACGCTGCGCAGTGGAACTGCACCCCACGCTGCTCAACGCTAGGTAGCCCACAAATCAGTCATGTAGGCTCCCTATTAAATGCGACCTCATCACGCCATCTTATTACAGATGACGAAAACACACTGAAGTTTCGCAACTATGAGGACCGCCAAAGAGTATAAAGTGTATATAAATAGCATATTCCTGACAGCGTATGCTACGGGTCTTGTGGAGTTTTTTTTTTAGGAGCGAAGCTTCTTATAACGACACCCGTTCATCCCTCGTAGATGTTGTAGTATGTAACAAGTATAACAAGTGTAACAAGTTCACCTCTAAGGTGGTGCCGCCGACAGATTTCTTCTCTGTGTTGTTGAACAATAAAAAGTATTGCTCAATGTACATGGCGATGCCTGCTAATGGGGAAATAGAGACAGGAGCATTCGGCCTTTATTGCGCACGCTGCGATCCCCATTAGCAGCCATGGCATGTACATTGAGCACTATCTGACAAGAAAGGGTTGCTGCGTTATACTCGCTGGCTGCAACCTCCTTAGTTTTAAAAAGGTTTAGCGAGCGTTGAAACCGCAGTGCCATGAATACAATGAACTAGTATATACCATGAATGAACTAGAGGTGGTTAAAGGTGGAAGTAGATACGAAGCGCAAGCCGTAAGAAAGTAAAAGCCAAATTCTCCTGTGTGTCATTTCCCATTAGCAGCCATCGGCATGTACATTGAACACTATCTGACAAGAAAAGGTTGCTACGTTATACTCGCTGGGCGTAACCTCCTTGGTTTTAAAAAGGTTTAGCGAGCATTAGGCCACAGTTCCATGAATACAGTGAACTAGTATGCACCATGAACTTGAGGTGGTTAAAGGTGGGAAGTAGACCCGAAGCTCATGCCGTAAGAAAGTGTGCGTGTACTACCTCTCATTCAGTCCTTGAAATGTCCGCTGAATGGCGGTGGTTCTGTATGGGGAATATATGATGAAAAGATGCGAGTTAGTGGTACTTGGAGTGTTGAATAAATGGACGAACGGACACACAGACAGATGCATGGATGGACGCATGAACGGACGCAGGAGCGGATGCGTGGACGAACTCAGGGACGGACACAGGAATAAACGCACGCATGGATGGTCGGCAGGACGCATGAATGGTCACACAGGCGGACTCATGGACGGACGGAAGCAAGAACGAATGGACGGACGAATGCTTCGCCCCACTCTCCATAATTCACTCCGTGGATATGCTGCCAATTTTTTTTTTAATGCGAAGCATTTTTAGCGAACTTCAGTGACTATGAGCGTATCTATCTATCTATCTATCTATCTATCTATCTATCTATCTATCTATCTATCTATCTATCTATCTATCTATATATTTATCTAACTATCTGGCCGCCTACTACTTTTAGCTCTCCTGGCCGTTTCGATAATGGTATCGAAACCAGACTTGGTATGGCATAGCATGGCTGTATGAGGAACACATTTCACTAGCCATAAAACGAAAATCATGATACGTATGTCATGAATGTCATGATTTACAATTCATGGTCCTGCAGCTCTTGCGATGGTTTTGTTCGCATGACATCTTGCTAAACTGGTATGTTATGACATGATTGCATGGCGAACACAAGTGACAGACCCTAACATGAAAATTATGAAATGCGTGTCATGTAACAAAATGACTACATGCCACGCTCTTAATGCACTCACAGCCATTTCACTAGTGTCACTTATACCAAATTTGGTATTATGGGACCTGAATGAACTACGAAGGTATGATACTGATGCGAGCATGATAAACATGAAATCCGTGTCATGTACCAACATGACTACATGCTACAGATACGCTCATGATGCGCTCGCGGCCGTTTCGCTTACCTAATTCGGTATTACGCGACGCCAACGGATGACATAGGTAAATGATGCATCCAAACATTTTAATCATGACATGTGTGTCATGTAAAAATGTGACTACATGCCACACTCATGATGCGCTAGCGGTCATTTCGCTAGCATCACATATGCCGAATTCTGTATTACTTGACGCCAATGGAGGACGAAGGTATGTGACTGGTGCAAAGATAATAATCATGAGATGCAAGTCATGTGAGAACATGACTATATGTTAATGCCAAAAGCGCCAATACATTTCGACATGACACGGTGTGCGTGCTCGCCGGCGTTCGTTTTGTCGCGTCACGCCGGCGTTGCCACGCCAGGCACAGGTCCTGCCATACACTCGCTGGTGCGCGCCTGGCTATGTTGCATTGAGGCATGCGCGTTTCAGCGCGTCCGGCACCTAACCTAACCTAACCTAACCTAACCTAACCTAACCTAACCTAACCGTCACGAAAAGAGGGAGACGCATCGTTGTCTATGTGACGCATCGGCGCAAAATGCAGCATTTCACATTTCGCGCCGGTTGCCATTGAGCCGCGCCGACGAACGCTGGTCGCGCCTGGCGTCATGCTATAGCGTGCTCGCGTTTTGCTAACGTTGCGCCGCTGTGCATAGCGTGCACGCGCGTCAATGATACATTGGAGTATATTGGGCCCTTCATGATGCGCTCGCGGCCGTTTTGCTAGCTCTCCATATACCCAATTAGGTGTTAAGTGACGTCAACGTATGACAAAATAAAGGACTGGTGCAAACACAATGATGCTGACACGCGTGTCATGTAAGAACATGACAACATACCACGCCCGTAGCGTGCTCGCGGCCGTTTCGGTAGCTACACATATACTGAATTTGGTATTACGTGAAGTGAATGGATGACGAAAGTAAACGACACGACAAAACATAATACTTATGACACGGAAGTCATGTACATCGTCATTTACCTGCACCTCGTGACGTTGTAGGGATTTTAAAGTGACATATCGGATGTGCGTCTGGTTAACCTCCCTGCCTTTTCTTGCATCTTTCTCTCTCTCTCTACAGTGACATATCAACACTTCTCATTCATGCTTCGCATATCATCGATTCCCACTGTGCGTGAGATCTGCTAATTTTTTCTTTGCAGTCCGTGAGCGTATATTTTACAGAGTCATTATCATGACGTAAATACTCCAGCGTAGCCGTAGTGGACCCCTGCATAAAACACTTTAGTGCTAAAAGACACGCTATGGTAATTCGTACGTCAAAATCTGTAGTCAGATTTTGAATCTATAGTCTTCCGTGCGACTGACTTACGAGCTCAGATCTTTGTTGCGCGTTTCTGCGATCAGCGGCGCTGCAGCCATTGTAACCTGCAGAGCGACTAAGGGTGAACATAAGTGATTCCCGAGCACTGCGGGAAATGAGAAACGGTGATAGCAAGGAAAGCACAGGGAGGAAAGAACAACACTAGCAAGCCTACAGTTTGTGCAGCAGCCACCCGCGACGCCATGGCATTGTGCACACTCGTGTGGTCGCCGATTATCGGCTTACTAAGGTATTGAGCGAGTGCGTTCACCTATGCCGTATGTGGAAATTTTTAGCAAAAAACATCCAATAGAGGTGTAATGTTTGTGAAACTTCAATACGGTTTGGAGTTCTGGCTGTCTTATTTTACAAGCATTACATATGCTGAAAAAGTGACACCCACGCACTGGATTGCGCACGTGCCGCTCTTCTAGCCTGGCCGTGTTTTCTCCTATGATACAGGCATCACGTCGGGCTACCATTGATTGAATGCCATGGCGCTATCCGCTGGAGGCGGTCTATGTAGAATAGCCAGGGCTACTTTCCTCGCAAGCACAAGCGCTGCACAAGACATTACCACTTCAGGTACTGGGAATAGAGATGTTGCTGTCGACACCATTACGCAACAGTAAATAAGTATGGATACATATGCGACTATTCAAAATAAGTCTGTGCCCATAAAATTATTACGCAGGTTTATCACAATTTGTTAACGCTTCGCCTAATAAAAAATTATACACCAGCCACCTTTTTTTCCGCATGCTTCACTTAACAACCGACGCATGTTTGCTGAATTTTTATAATCCCTGTGTAGACACACACACTAAAAAAAGCAAGAACTTTGAAGTTTGCTAACGTATATAGGGAAACAAGCTTTCCAAACTTTCAAATTTGCAAGTGGTGACCTTTGTATTACAATATGATGAAATTTAGAGCAAAGTGATCAAAGAACAGAATGCAACAAAAAAAAAACTAGGCTATCGGGGGCACCGTGTTGTTTTCTCTATTTTTTATCATCTGCGGGAATGTACGTCCATAAAAAGGTTACTGCGGAAATGAAGTTTCCTTGTCATGAAGAAGCTCGAAAGCGCAGTCCGAAGGTCTCCTCAGACATTGTTCAAGCGCTTTACCATCTTCGCATCAAAAACGCACTGGCAGCGGGCCGGAAGCAAAACATCCGGACGGCTGCCCGGCGTATTAAAAAAAAAAGCACGATCGTAAGAAAGCGAAGACAACAATACGAGATGTCACGATGGAAGAAAGTCGCGTATTGTAAAATTGGCAGCGTCGTATTTCTTACATTAAGTACACTGCATTATGCAGCAATGTCTTGGTCCTCTTATGTTTGCATACAAGCTGACCTACGAACATTAGTTATCAAATTATTTGATGGCAGTGCTAGGCCATAATTTATGTGTCACATTTGAGGTAAGGTTTCACCTACGTTTTTTGTTAGGATGCACTTGTTCCTGCCTTTTCAGTCAAATGTAGCAGTGCTTGCTGGCGCTTACTGTACAAGAGCTATGTAGGCTCAACTAACACATGTAGGTTCCTCTTCTGGCTATGCTGTCGCGTAGGTGTTTGCCCCGTGCTCTTCTCTCCTACCTCCACTATTCTCCCCTTACCCGGCGTACGCATGCGCTGACGCGTTCGGAGATTTCAGGGGTAGTCTGCAGGGTGGATCCCGCGGGAACAAAACGTGTTCGTGCTTGCGCTTACATGCGTTAGCTCCAATCAGGTATAAAGGTAAGAATCTAAGTCCTCGCGCCCTGTGGTTGCTCACATAGACTGTATGCTCACATAAGTGGTATTCAGAGTTTACTCAAACTGCACCTTCCACGGAGACTTGCCATCACAAGAAGTTAGTTCAAGTAGCGCGGTTCTTTCGCATAAGAGCAGCTGAGGAAACCGTCAGTTTTTGAAGAAGTTGTGTGGCTTTACATTTCTTAGGCAATAAAACCTCGCTGTGTGTAGACTACGGAACGGGGAGTGATCTGATAGGCTTTAGCAGATCGATACAAGCTCTTCTTGTTATTGGCCAGTCTCTTCTCAGTTAGCACAACCAGGCGGTTGTGCTAGTTGAGAAAAGTTTCCTTAAGGGAACAAGCGTGTGCCTTAGCTTGTGCTACTTTCTTTTCGAATGAACACCAATTCTCTCAAACCGCAAGCTATGGAAAGCCAGGGACACATTCGTCCAAAAATAGAATAGGTCGTTGTAACTAGGCTTTAGTGGGTTCGTGGGCCATCAGATACCGAGCAATAGCAACAAAACATTTATAGACAACATTTATAAGAAGAAAAGCGCACAAACATACACTTGCCGAACGCTGCTATACACAACTACCCTTCTTCTGAGCTTCAGTTCTTTCCGTCCGGTATGCCTACGTGAGTCACCACGCGTCCTGCCTATTAAGGTGTCTATGGCTCCTTATATAAACGTCACTCACGGTACTGAAGACCGCGTAGCTGACGCATGCTCAAAGCACGAGAGGCACGATGGCCTAATGAAGAGGCAGTACCGAATCCTGAGCTGCTCGCTCAAGCCCGCATTGGACAACGATGCACCCATTGTAGCTAGCTCACCATATGGCTAACTTCCCATTTGGCCGTACGACAGCTTCCGCCTTCAAGTTACCCCTTGCCGTCAATAGAAAATTTAATTATTAGTTCGTGATTTAAAAGAAAAATGTAATCCTGAAGCTTTTCTACAAAATATACCACGGTTTGCTTGCTTTTTGATTTGGATATAAGGCTAATATTTATTGGAACACCACATGATGCAAATTGTGTCTCAATGTGGACGAAGATAACAATTTTGTTAAATTTGCGGGTTTTTTTCTCTCAAAGTTTATTCACTTGTGAGTCAAAAAATAATTTTCTCCCAAGATATATCTTCTGTGGAAAAAGTATTCATTGCTCAAATACTCATGCAAAGTGCAGTATTTCGATAGGAAAATGGAAACATAGCACACTCTGGCCAAATTCTTAAAGGCGTATGTGGCTGAAGAATCGCGCTATTATTACCGACCCCTTCGAACACGTAATGCAAGTTCCTTCATTTATTATAGAGGTCAACTTGGCTACAAAAAAAAAATGAGCGGTACTTTTGAAACACGTTTTCTCAAACAACCCTCAAAGAGCATTCTGGAAACTTCAAAAGTATATTATGAGACCCGAAAATTTTCTATAAGAATATACTATAAATTTGACTGTTTTAATTGCAGACAATTAGCACATTTTTTTTGAATTTATTTCATATGATCTACAATATGGCTAGGACGTTTATAAGAAAAAAATGCGAGACTGATTTGACTTTGATTTGAGCACTTCAAGAAAGTTATCTCGCATGCTGCGGATCAGTTGAAGGCAGTAACAAAAAATGAGTACAGCTGCGTGTCCTAGGAAAAGCATATAATTTTTCATTGATCATTTCAACATAGTCACTCATTTTTGTTGGTTGCATATTTAGCACATCTTTAGTAAGATCAGCTTAAGTTTTTTACGATACACATTATAACATCATAACCGGCAACGGTATTGCGTTTTCTTCTAAGAGGGGCCCCTCTAAACTTTTTTCGAGCTCTACTGAACTTATAAAGGAAGTTGTGTACTAAGTGTGTCCTTTAATCTAAAATCGTTTCATGGAATTCGCAACATATTCGGAAGTTGTTGTCTACCAACTTCCGACTGTTTCGTACTACATCCTCATTTTTTTTAGGTCCACTTCTTGAAACACAACTGCAGACTAATGGCGCTTCACTCGACACCAGTCCACTAAATGTGAACACGGGAACAGTTACCCAAACAACATATAGCCGAGGACGTTTATGGAGCTAAAAGCCCCGTCCCAACATGCCATAGGTACCTAAAACCTGGCAGAAGAAACATCTTAGCATGAGCTGCCTTTGAATTTCTTTTGCCAACGACGTTAGTAAAAATCAACACCCTTCCCTAAATGTCCGTTTTTAAGCTTCGCAGCATTAGTGCTTCATTAAAAAAACTCTCTGAAAGCAATTTGGCGGATTATCTCGGTTGCGCGACTGTCGCGGCTCATTAGCACTAACTACGCTGTGGGAAACAGCTTCACACCCTGAATGATTCATCCTTTCCTAGGTGTCACGTCAAGAAAAGTTAAATGCCGTCACTTAAGTGTTTCGCACTTTTGTGATGTTTTTATTGCGTGTGGTAGTGGGTACAAATGCCAACGATGGTGACCAGGGCACTTACGTCTCAAAAATCGGGTGCCCTTCAAATCTTTCAACAACTTTAGCCCTCTAATAAAAGTATAATTGGTCACGGAAATTGCGAAAAAACACACCTTTGTATAAGACTTGGTTCATCTTTTTCAAAATTTTTCCCGTAGACCCCCTCGCCTCCCCTTCAATGGTCTGGTGGGTATGTTGCTCGATCACTGACCCACAGATCGCGGGACGAATTCCCGGACGCGTCGGCCGCATCTTCGAAGAGGACAATGCTGAGGCCCATGTTCTTAGATTTAGGTGCACGTTTGGAAACCCCCGGTGGTCGAAACTTCGAAGCCCTTCCTTATGGCGGCTCTCATAATGATCACGAAGGCGGGCACGGCACCGCATCTGTGAAGATGAATTCACACAAGCTTTTTGTGCACGCTGACCTTTATTTTGCAATATTCTCTGCAATGCTGGGATCAAGACCACCGGATTCTGGGTCGTTTCTTGGTTCCTGGCCAGCTTGCACGCCACCGGTATATCAACGTTGAACGAAGGTGACTACACAGTCTAGCATCGAGGCACGGCTACGTTCTGCATCACCGGCATCAGATATAAAGGTCATCAAACCTCGGCGGCTTCGGGCATGGCACCGCATCTGTGATGATGAACTCACACAAGCTGTTTTTGTATGTTAGTTACCTATGTAGTGTTTTGTGTTAGAGGACTAGCAATAGAGCTTTTTCTAATTGTTTCTGCCCTGCACATCTTCCCGATGTACGGAAGCGATTACAGGCTATAGCTTCTCATGCATGCTGTGTACATTTAAGGCATTAGTGTTGATGCTTTTTGGTGATAACGAGTCGAACCATGGTCTGATGACTGAGGCAGAGGCGGAAACGCTTTCAAGTGTCATAGATAGACTTGCTAAAATAGAAGAAGGACACGAAGCAGTCGTTGCTGAACTAACGAGTGCGTTGAAGGGGAACGGTGCTGCACTAGTAGGCGTGACGGAGGTTGATCAGGGCAACGTGGTGCTGCATGCAGAAAAAAAAGCACGAAAGACAAACTAGCGACCACCCAGAGGAAAATTAAGCTTCTTAACGCAAGGGTTATGCCCCCAGAAACAAACACCTCTCGGAAAACACGGCCAATTATGCCACTGGAGCCGATGTAATACAGGGCGCCTCTATTGATCTTGTAACAATTATTTTTAGGTGTGAGAATGCTGAAAACAAGCGACGACGACCTCGCTTGGTTTTTGTTAGTATTTATGACCATTATCAAGAGGACGGGGCAGAATCAGAGCATAAAGTGATAATATTTTGTGCAGACAAGCTGGAAATAGAAGCAACTGGTGAGCACATCCAACGCGTGCACCGGCTAGGCAAAGATATTGTTGATAAGCACTGACCTCGCATAGCCAAATTCACATTCTTTAAAAATAAAGAAGACGTTTTTTAATCTATGCGTACGCTCAAAGGCTTCTCCTTCTTCATTCGCGAAGGCTTCTCTTTTGCAAGCTAGAAAAATTCTGATAGATTGTGCCAAGCCTAAAAACGAACCATACAAGTTACCTTTTGATAAGCTGCGCGTGGGTACATCTACTTTGGTCAACGTTATCAACATACAAAATGTTGTATACCTAAATAAACTACAGAAGTCCACGCGCACTCAGAATTATCATGGATCACCATCTAATCACGCTTGATCTCTTATATCATAATCATGTACACTAACATCGGAAGTTCTGCTTTAAAGCAAGACAAATATTCCTCCTTTCTATAATAACGTAATTTAAGAGCACACTGACACACGAACAATGAGAGGGAAAGACACGTTCCCTTTCATTTTTCAATTGTGAGTGCGCGCTGAAAATACGCTATTATCCGTTAATACCAACTAGCTCGTCGTGCAGTATTACTCCAGTTCTTCCTTTTTCGAGATGCCGATTGTAATGTTGTTATAACAGAAATCTGGCTTCATTCCGATTTTTCTAATAGTGCACTGATTTTCTTGGCAAGCACTTAAACCTTAAAATATATATCGGTGCAACCACCTTAACAGACGAGGCACTGGTGCCTTGGTTGCTATTAAAAAGGTCTTTACTTCCCATTGTAATTACTCGGACACAAACCTCAAGACTATTTTGGGCCATCTGTCAAACCCGTTCTATTACTGTGCTAACTGGTGCTTGTTACCGTCCTCCAGATTCAAACGAACACTTTATCACCGAGCTTCGCGACAGAATTCACAATTCACTGATGGCCTGCCAAGCATGATCCATATTTGGGTGCTTTATTATTTCGGCACATCCAATGGCAAAGCTAACCAATCCTTGCCGAATGGCATAAGATTTCATTATTTTTTGTGAACTTTATTTTAACACAGACTGTCAACCAACCTACTCGCGGATATTATTTATTGGACTTGGTATTTACAAGCAGCCCGGAAACAAATAAATTACATAGGTAGTTTAGTGACCATTATCTGCTCTAATTAGGCAATATTATTCTGTTGCATTTTACGGGCTGGGTAAGCAAAACTATTCATAACTTTAGCAAGGGTGACTACATTCCCATGAATGCAGAAAAATAATTTTTTTCAATAATTACTTTCGTTTTTTTCTGCACAGTTGTATGGTCGAGGAGAACAGGGTGCTATTTTGCGGAAAGTGATGCAGTTTAGAGAACCAGTGTATCCCATTATTTGAAATAACCAATGATAAATCCAACCCTTGGTTCATGAATTTTATTAAGGTATTTAAAAAGAATAATAAACGTGCTTACAAGAGTGCCATACAATTAGATACCTAGGCGACTGTGGCGAAATGGAGTGAGTGTCTACAAAACTATATCTTGGCTTTGAGTACAGCGACACTCCACCATACCTGAGGACCCCAAATTTGATTATCAGTATATGGCACCCATTCAAATCCCTATCATTGGCATTATTGCACTGAAGAACAATCTTCAATTATCTAATTCTTGAGGCGTTCTTGAAATGGACTCTCAAGTACTACAGAACAGCGTACGTAGAGCAATACTACATCTCATTCCCAAGCTGTCACTACTTTCAGCAAAGATTCCGTCTTATTGTAAGACTTCGAAAGCAGTCCCGATATTTAAAAGCCACTGCAAACACTCACCAGACAACCATAGAACGATTTCACTAACCCGCATTTGTTTTAAAATGCTTCTGAACTTCACTGCATCGCACATATACAATCATCCACAATCAAGTCAATCTTTCCCAGCAATGAACACGGGTTCAGGCGGAGCTTTTTCAGGGAGTCACATCTTTTAAAATTTACAACAGACTTGCATTTTGACATGAACAGTGGCTTACAGATTTGTAGTAAATTTCTTGATTTTTTTAAATATTAACTATGTAGCCCAGTACCACCTGGTTTCAAGATTAACTGCTCTTAAGTTGGATTCACAGCTCCTACATGGCTTCAAAAATTTCTTTCAATTCCCGGCACTTTACAATAATAAATGTTCACCCATTTTTCCAATGCTAAGTTACTTCCGGCGTACAACGAATCAGCGTTCATGGGCCGCTCCTGTTTCTAACGTATATCATTGACCTCTTTAATAACCGAGCTCCCCGTGTGAGACTGTTTGGAGGTGATTGCATTTTATACCAACCTATATCTGGCCCAAATGATCATCACATTACACATAAATTATTCATATCAATTTTCATTGGCGGAAATGTTAGTTATTGACCTTTAATTCAAATAAATGAAACGTAGTCTAATTTACCCGTTAACACACAGTTTTTATTTTTCTCATTGCATGAAACACAACCCGATTTTTCCGCCACTGCAAACAAGTACTTGGGAGTTCAACGCACATCAAAACTTTCCTGGAACCTTCACCTCACCACCATTTGTGGTGACGCTTCAAAGTCACTGGTGTTCTTACGTCGATCCTTGAGAAGTTCTTCATCCGAGGTACACAAGCTAGCTTTTCAAGCGTCTTTTAGCCTGCTGTTTGAACACACCTGTCCAATATGGTCATGCCAACATAACAGCTTAATAACTTTATTGAATAAGTACAAAACAGGGCCGTTGCATTTATCTCTCGTAACTATACTTACATATCTATAGTTTCACCTTGCACATACCGCAGGTTATGTACCCGAGTTAGTTTCGCTCACATGTACGGAAGCACTCACCCATTCATTTCGCTGGCAATTCCTCACGCTATTCTATTGTAGAATGCACTTCCGGGTTCCTTGGTGTCTGAAAACAAAAATCTTGATAAATTTGGTCAGCTGATCATTTCGCATTTATCTGCATAAAGTCGTCATATAAGTTTCTTCCCCTCTTTTTTCTTTCGCTGTGTACGTTCTATTAGTTCTAGTTTATGATTCTGTTATTTTTGTGATTCATTTGGTATACTGCTTTGATTTTTTCACTTTGAATTGCTTGCACGTTTTACAAAATGTATCGGTTCACGTTCACTCTCATTGTTTTGATAGCATTAAACTATTATTTCGCTCCTTTTTTATGGTTAGTCAATCTTTCAATTTTTGTAAGGCTAGTTGTGTACTTTTACCTACTTCATCCTGTATGATAGAAAGTCACAGCTTTGCCACAAGGACGAAGCAATGAACGCGACAGCAACAAATTGAAAGGTGACGCGCAGAATGACAAGCAGATCGAAACGTGCCCCACGTTTCTCACGCACAAATGGCGCATGAAACGTACTCGCAGGTACAGATGAAGGCGTATAAGCTTCTCAGTTACTTCGCTGGGTCGGAAAAGCGCAATCTCTTCGCGAACGGAGGAGTGCAACGATTGCAGGGGACTTTGTGGGTCTCATAACTACAGCACAATCGTTGAGGTGAAACCCAAAGGGTCGCCAAGACGTACGATCGTCGCCACTGCAAGACAAGGGCGTGCGATCGAACGTACACTCCCTTATCCTTGTTGAGGAAGGAGAGGCGAGACGGTGGCGTTGAGGCGGTGCCGAGGTCACAGCTTTATTCGGGACGCAGGCGTCGGCGGAGTCGCCGCTGCAGCGTCCAGTCAGGTACCGAAGCTAGGCCTTTCTGAAATTCCTCATGGCTCGGTTCTTCTTCGGCGCGGCCAGCTGGCCAAATCTAGCGTGGCGCTACATTCTATACGCGGGCCAAAGTACGCGTGAGAGATGAGAGCCGCCATGCGCTCACTGTGCTATCTTGTTGATAATGCTGAAAACACAAAAGTTCCCCCTCCATCCCCGAGATGCCCGTTAACAGCGGTAAGTGGTAGTTATAAATACCTTGCCGTTTGAACGTCCAAGGAGGTACCCCACGGTGGCTTAGTGGATAACGCGTCGCATTTACAATGCAGAGATCCCACGTACGATTCCACGCGCCGGAGTCTTCTTTATCATTTTTAAAGGCGGTAGTCTTTCTTGGGGACCTTCGATGCAAACATTTTGGTCTGTCTGTCTGTACATTTGTCTGTCTGTGCACGCTTAACGGTACCGGGTACTCTGAACGCACCAACCCAGATGGCCGACCCAATCCGCAGCGCCCACGAATGTTGCTCAAGATCCAGCGTTCATACGTGTGCGATTGTCAATTAAAAAGCAATAATACGCATATCTGAGGCACCATAACAATACGTATATATTCTTTATGTGCGTCTTTTTCTAGAAAGGGCATACGTAGGCAATTCTAACGACCATATCTTCAATCACGCTGCGCTGACCGTGCAACGCTTGCACAAAAAGGCGAGTGTTTCCAAAGCTTTGCTTAGACGACACGGCGGTGGCACCTACCCATCGCTTTGCGATCCGCACCTTATCACCACTGAGACGGGCGCGCACAGCCATCTCAGAGCCACACACTTCAATTTTGAAAAAACTGCCATATAGCGCTCATGTCTCACGTGCGACGCGACTTGATGCGCTCGTTCACCTTCGCTGCACGCACGCTCGAGACACTCTAACGCAGCGCTTCCAGAATAGCATTCACCAATTTCTTGCGCAGAGCATCTGATAAATGTTTCGTTCACTCTCTCCCCACGCAAGACTATCGTCTTTGGACGATGTTTGGAGATTACCATGCAGATAAGGGGCCATTTTTTTCCGTTCTTGCATTTTCATGTATGTAATTACGTATACATATACGGTGCATGACATCGACGCCAACACCCACGACGACGCCAGCGCTGAAATCCAGCTGACAGTGTCTATATAATTGCTATCGCAATAATAAGTATTCATTGTGGGTGATCATTTATTTTTGTAATGTCCCTTACCCGATGCTTCTAAGGGGGCCTGTAATACTTTATTAAATAATAAATAAATGCCACGGTGTTTTGACGTTAAGCCCCGAAGTGTATTATTATATTCAAGCAAAAAGATAGTCATTGATTATGACTACGAGGCTTCGTGAGTTATGAAGGGTGAATGACAGGAAGGAACACTTTGTGCTAGAGGAATCGATCACGAGGTTTAGTGAAAAATGACATGACTACCGGAGTTAGCAGGCTTCGAAATCGAATGATGTCACCTCAACTCTGCAATCGGCTGTTAATAATTAAGGCTGACACAGAACTCTAACTGAGGGGTGTGCGAATCAAGAAGTGTAGTAGTGATTAATAGTATGTCTAAAGCTTACAGCGCCACTTTAACCCATATTCTCAACGGGTGCCATAAGGCTGCTACCATCGTCTTTGAAAGAGAGAAGACGCAACTCTCTTGTGGACAGTGGCAAGGAAACAGAGGGACTGACGTCACTGTCTAAGCCGAACATTTTTCTGTGAGTCACGCCTATTCGCCACAATCTATACGGCTTTATCCCAACACCCGGGTAGCCCTCTGTAGAAATTTCCATTGGGACTCCATTGCACAGATTAAAGCAACAGCAAAGCACTGTCTATATTACGGTACCGGGAATGGTTCTAGAAAGAACGTAGCGGAAGGTCACGTCTCCACGTGGTAAGAATGCAGCAGCCGAAACTGTGGTGAATTCTAGAGAAAAAAGGTGCCATACGGTCAGGCGATGCCACCGTCATATATTGGAAGGAAACAATCGTTAAGTGGAGCTCTCTATATACTACTTCTTTCACTTCTCTTTCCTCAGGCATAGTATTTCTCAAAAGGTAGCACATCGGCTCGTAAGGAGTGGCTTCTTTTGCTCGTCACTTTTTTTTTCTTTCTTCATTTCTGTACGTCCTTCCCGGGCTGACCCCCCAGACAAACTTCCGGAAACGGCTGACGCAATAATACCCGGCAAGTCCCACAAGTGTAGCTTTTTCGAGCCAAAGCTCGAGGTGATGAAGCCGAAACAGCTGCAACTTTGTGTCTACGGTGAAAAAAATAAGAGGACAGTTTCTTCCTTCCTGCCATTTCCTTACGCAGAGTCTTTCTATGACTGCGTATATTGTCGTTTCTCTTTTTTTTCTCCAAGCTGTTTATTTCTTTGTTGCTTCCACTGGCCACCTACACCAGCATCGAAGAGCATTATTGATGAACGGCCAGAAAAAAGAAGTCCGCGATTCTTTCATATCGCAGGTGTTTCTGGAGCTCCACATGCGTCGTAAATGGATACATGCTACCGGTTCTGAATGAAGCGGACTTGCCCACGCTATAAGAGACAAAGAGCGCCAGTGCCCCTCCTATGCGGAAATGACCCTAACGTACGTGAAGCAGAGGCATGTAGGCTTTGTGCTTTTTGTACAGTTTCGCCTGATAACATTGTTTTTTCCTTCTCATGTTACCCTCTTCGAGTAACCTACGTACCGATATGGAGTTTCGTTTCGAGTTGTCTCCTGCTTTTAAATGTTGAGGAGTCGTAGTGATAGCTTTCTTTGATAAACTTCACAAGTCGGGCTCACGAATCGTATTACAAACAAGAGCCTCATCTTCATTGGCTGCTCACATCACTAACTATACTGCTTTACATGATGATGGGCTAGACTGCGCTCTTACGAGCAATGAAAAAGCGGGACAGTAAGTTTCTCATATTTGATCACGTTTTATGCTCAGTCTTTATTTCTTAATTCCAAACCCAGAATTTGCTGACTGTTCGGTAAGCCTGTCGTTAACGGATATTAACTGAGGAACATGGTATGTACTACACATGGAGAGATAAATAAGAAAATAAAAGAAACAAAGAAAGGAAGACAGTAGTGTGGCTGACAAATATGTTATTTATTTATTTATTTGTACCACAACATAACATTGTGAAGCGGCATGTGGCAAATGGTGTTGTTCACAAAAACGTCACCTGACTAGGCCTCGAGCACTACACTTGTATTCACGGCACACAATACTAGCATGCGTGTATTATTAATTTTTCAAAAACTATCACTCATGAATCAACGGTAGAAATACCTTGCAGACAGTGGTAGAGTTTTGTATATACCACAATATTGTGACTACAACTAGAAGAAACAAGATGACACCATAACTCACCCATCAACTATAATAAAATTACACAACACAAAACGCAGCCAGTACATAAAGAAGTACACAATAGATAACTAAGTTAACTTCTATATTGGTATACATAACAAAATTATGTTATAAAAGTTCGCGAGCACATTGCAGTTCACACGCACTGCCAGAATTACCTTGTAAAGTTCGCAATCTGGTAGCCTGCCAATACACGCTCATTGGACGTGTAACAAAGGAACTTTGTGTAAGCGGTAGAGTGAAGCAATCTCTAGAAGGAAAAAAATGGTTAACGATGGAGGGCGGCAATCCATAGCTTAGCCCCTTGTCCTACTCTGCATTGGAAAACCAGGGAAGGAGAATAAAAGTTACGGAGACAAAAAGAAACTTCGCCATTGCCGCCGACTTAGAATAAGTCTCGTGATTGATATCTTGGACAGTGAATCAGTCCAGAATTCTAAAAATGTCTCAGCAGCACATACGTTAGCTGTCAAAGTTGTTAGGCGTAGTGTTATAGTGGCAATAAATGCCGATGGTGAAAGCATTTCAGCCGAGCCACCTTTCACATACTTCTGAACTTTCAAACAGAGTGTTGTTTATAGGTATGGCATTTATATTTTTTCACGCGTATGTTTGCACAGCGTGTCACTTGTACCTAAAGTTCAGTGCCATTTAAAAAGAGACAACCGAAAGAAGGGCCGCTATATACATGATGGTAAGTAATTTCTCTGAATTATTCAATAATGGAAGTTAACAATTCTCATTTCCGATATTTATCTATATACCTATGTTCCCATAAATGTCTTGGTTGTACAGCAAAAGAAAAAAAACAACATAAAGATGTGCCTATATTTTATCTCAAACACATAAGAAACCGCTGTAATAGCGTGGTTCTTTATAACGAAAGCCTTTTATAGGTGCATTGCAGCTGTTTAAATAGTAGTCGTACGTATTTAAGACTTCCTTTAAAATATTCGGTCACATTGAGACAATCTTTTTTTTTCGTCTAGACTCTGAGGCTAAAATAGCGTTTACACGCAGGGTAAGTTTCCATTCTACCCTTTGAAAAATTGTAGTCTCGCTCTCCCGTAGCTTTCTCAAAAAATTTCTCATGAAATGATTTCTGTCTATTCACCGGATTATTTGCACGATTTCACCGGAATCATCTAAATCGATCCCCTCGGCCTGTTTCACCAACGCTAATGCATGCGCTGCCGCTTTAGATCCAGCTTTGTATTGCATATTGCAGATATATGAACGCACACACAGCCCTGGTATAGTGAATAAATAGATTGAAGAGCCAAAGGTGAGATATATAGCATGTGACATTTCAAAGCGCTTAGTCGTGCGTAGGCTAGTGCCTTAGCGAAAGCCAGACAAGGAGGTCTTAGATACGATTCTCAGAAAAGGCATGGAGTAGGAATAATCCCGCAACTACAAAACAGTTCAATTTAATTAGGTGCTTTACATAAGTAGTGTGTGCAATATGATGCAGTTTGAATGTGTTCGTTTTCTTTACTTGAATGTTTTTTTTGGTCTGCCTTTTCTGGAGTGTTTGATCATTCAAAAGTGGTCTTTTTATTTACCGAAAACTTATAGTGATAACAATGAATACCTTGATCTTTTTTTTACTTCATGAACAATAAATGGGAGAGCTTCACAAATCAGTGGCGATTAATTGAATGCGTTACCCTGACTGCCATAATTGTGACGTGCGTTACTTAACGCAGTGTTACGTGATCGTCGGCTGAGATGCTATTTCTACGCTTTGTGTTCGTATCGGGGTGACAAAGCATACGGAGGAAGGAGGAAGCAACAAAAAGGGAGAAGGCAGGGAGGTTACCAGAAAGACATCCGGTTGGCTACCCTACACTGGGGGATAAAGGAAGGGGACAAGAAAGACGAGAAAGAGGGAAGAGAGAGAAAAAAGGGGGTGGGGGAAAGAGTGGGACAGTAATTTCACTGCAGCGTGTAGAACTCTACCGCATGTCAGAGGCGTTCACACAAGCCTGTCTTTCTCAGGAAACGCAGCAGTGCTTTCACTGCCTTGTGGGCTGTCGAGGCATGTGTACGTTGCTGTAATAGCACCTGCACAGAAAGAGGCCGATCATCCAGTCGCCGCATTGCGTTGGCAAGTACTTGTCTCTCTGAGGCAAATCGAGGACAATGACACAGCAGGTGTTCGATATTTTCGTCGGTGCCGCAAACATCGCACGCCGCACTGTCAGTAATTCTGATTAACGTGGTATAAGCTTTCGTGGAAAGCACTCCCAGCCAAAGGTGATAGAGAAGCGAGCTTCACGTCGATGTAGGCCGGGTGGAGGCCGGAGTTGTAGTGAAGGGTCGAGCTCGTGCAGTCGTGTACGTCGTATGCTTGGTGTGTTCCACTCAGTCAGTGTGAGACTGCGGGCCAGTTGACGAATCTGCCTCGCCGCATCCGCTCTTGAAAGCGGTATCGGAACGCTGTTCGCTTCTTTATGTGACGTGCGAGCAGCATGATCTGCAGAATCATTGCCGCCTATACCACTATGCCCAGGTAACCACTGAAAGACGACGTCATTGGCCTTTTTGTATTAACAGGTGGTGAAGTTTCACGGTTGGTAGGTCAACTGGTCGTGGCATCCGCGTCGGAGAACTGATATCAGGCACTGTAACGCTGGTTTTGAGTCAGAAAACACAGCCCATTTACCTGGTCTTTCTTCTGAAATTGATGTGTTCCAGTGCATTGCGCAGAGCTCGAGTTCTGCCGTCGTCGAACTTGTCACATGTGAAGTCTTAAAACACCGAGTTATCCCTTGTGATGGTATAACCACTGCTCCACCTGAACTAGACGGCGTAGTAGAGGCCATCCGTGTAAATGTGCACGTGGTTACTGTAGTTTTCTTCCAGTAGGGATAGACTCAGTTGTTAAGGGCATATGTCGGTAGTCCGATTTTCTCCTCATTCCTGGAATCATTAAGTGAACTCGCGGCCGGCTCAAGCTCCAAGGAGGAAGCAGTGGTTTTGATGCAGGTGCTTATGTCTCAGCAAACTATGAACGATGCTTGGAGACAATAGTGCCGTATGTCGTGCGGGCCTTTCAGCAGCTAGGCTCGCCAGGTGGTGAGAAGGGGTCCTGGCATAATGCTGAGGTGCATGCGCATTGTCTCGGTAATAATATGCGTATTTATCGAGTGATCTTGAGCGATGGCAATGGTTTCAGCCGTTTGAAGCACTGCGGGGTATTTAAAGGCATATCTTAAGTGCTTGGGCTTGAATGCTCTGAATTGCGCGCAGGTTGGTCTTGCCGGTGTTAGACATTGCAGGTAAGCTGTACCGTAAGAATCCGATAAACAGCACTCTGTACAGCTGTAGCCATGGATGATATGGGCACTCCCCAATTTTTTCCTGCAAGGAATTTGAGCATGTGGCATGTTGCGATCAGCCGCTTCTTCTACAGTTCACGTGTGGAGTCCACGACAGGTTTCTATCTATTATGACTCCCAAGAACCTGTGGCTTCTGCTGAACGATATGTATTCTTCATTGATCGATATACTGTAAGCAGACATTGGTTTCCGCGTGAACGCTACCACTCGCACATTTTCCGCAGGACACCTCGAGGCCTTGTTTACGAAGATAGCATGACGCCGTTGTAGCAGCCTTCTGAAGGCGGGGCGCGAAGCTGAAGCCTTGTCACACCTGATGTCCAAATGCAGATGTCATCAGCATAGACAGAAAGTTCTACAGTGCTAGGTAGCTGCTCGACTAGACCAATGAGAGTTAGGTTGAAAAGGGTAGGGCTTAGCACTCCTCCCTGAGGAACTCCTCGGCTGCTGTAATAATCAGGTGTTGGGCCATTCGCTGTCATCACGTAAAATGATCTCAGCTGTAAGTAGCTGTACACCCACATATATATCTTGCCACCAAGATTTACTGTTTCCAAAGCACTAAGGATGGCTTCATGGTTGACATTGTCGTAAGCCCCCTTAACGTCTAGAAACAGGGCGGCGCACAGTCTCTTACAGACTTTCTGGTGTTGAACATATGTCACCAGATCAACAACGTTGTCGATTGACGAATGGGCCGCGCCTGAATCCGGTCATGGATACTGGATAGATTTCGTAGTGCTCTAAATACCACTCCATTCGTCTTAGAATCATTCGTTCCATCGTTTTTCCCACACAACTGGCAAGTGCGATAGGACGGTATGAGGCAATATCCAAAGGAGATTTACCAGCCTTTAGAAGTGGAATGAGGCGACTTGACTTCCATGCCTGGGGAACAGTACCAGTCTGCCAGGAGTCGTTGTATAGGCGTAAGAGTGCCTTCCGAGCTTCGTCTCCAAGATTACAAAGGGCACGATAGGTAATGCCGTCAGGACCGGGTGTTGAAGAACGTCTGCACAGAGCCAGTACCGCCTCTAGCTCATCCATATAAAACTGGCATTCCATACGGGGATCACTTGAGGGCGGTGGGTTGTCAAAAGTTCCCGTTCTTGATACTGTGAAATTGGAATCACCGGCAATTCTTCTACAGAAAGATTCTGTGACGTCAATCTCTCTGCATCGAAGGTGAAGTGCCAGAGATGTAAACGGTTGTCGCTGACCCAAGGTTGTGCTAAGACCCCGGACAGTTCGCCATATCAGTGATAGGGGCTTTTCGTGGATCCAACGACTCGCAAAAGGATGTCCAACGTCGCCTAGCCAGTTTATCCATGTGCCGCTGCATTTTCTTTTGAATGCATCTAGCCAGCCTCAAATCATCCATGCACTTTGTCCGTCCGGTACCTTCGTTCTGCACGACGGCGTATTGCGCGAAGTTTCTCAAGCTCGATGTCGAAATCGGTGCGCTTGTGACTAGTCAAATGTGTATGCGTGGTATTCTGCAGGACATCCTTTATCGAGTCCTCTAGGTTATATGATGAGCCGTTGTTACATCAGTCTTCCATTAACAATTTTGAATTTCGGCCAATCGGTGTACTTGAGGCCTCTTGAGGACTTGGAGCTGGTGAAACCTTCTATACACAGGTAAGTTGGTATATGGTCGCTGCCCCGCGTTTCCAGATCCGAAAACCAGTGCACTTTCCTGATAAGTGAGCGAGAAACCAATGTAAGGTCCAGGCAGCTGCTATAGGCTGATCCGCGTAAATATGTAGGGCTTTCATCGTTACAAACGCAGAGTTCGTACTCCGAGGCTAAGGACACCAATTTTCTTCCTCTAGAGTTGTCCCTGGAGCTTCCCCATAGAAAATGGTGGGCATTGAAGTCGCCAGTGATCACCCATGGCCTTGGAGTCGATGTCAGAATACCGCGTAAGCGCTCGCAGTCAAGGCGGCTTGATGGAGATAAGTAAGCTCCGATAATCGTGAAAGCAACCTTATCCTTCTTCACAGTAAGGCACACATACTGATTCCCTTCATCAGGCGAGACTCTGTGGTGAACGTAAGTGAGGTCATGGCGCATGAATACAATAACTTTGCTGCAGTCTCTGTGAGTGGAGGACATAAAGCACTCATATCCTGACAGCTTGATTGAAGCACACAGGTTGGGTTCACAAATCACGATAATGGGGAAGTGGTTCACAAATACAAATTGTCTAAAGTCAGACATGCGCGACTTCAGTCCTCTGGCGTTCCACTGAAAGACAGATGCATTCTTGACTTCCGCTCGAAACGACGGTGCCTCGCTGGCCATGGTTTTACCTTAGAGCTGCAAGCACCGGACTCAGGGTGTCCAGCACATGCAGTGCGGTCTGCGCAGCAGAAGTCTTCATATTACTCAGTAGGACACGCATGGTACTCATCAGCGATTGCAGCAAGCTTATCACTTGATCTTCATTCATCGCATCACTGGCTTGAGGGGTCGTCGAGGGCGGCGGGATTTGATGCAGCTCCGAAGTAGGTTGACGTCGTGGAACAGAGGGCCACTGTTCGGAAGGCGCGACTGCTGTCCCTTTCTTCTGTTTGCATTTGGCAGTATCCATCTTCAGTGAGCTCGGTGTTTGTGGGTCAGCCTCTTTGATAGAGGATGACATCTCTCTATCGGTAGAGGCGTTTTTTCGTGATGGTTTTCGCCCACGACGCCGTCGTCGGCGTAGTGTAGCGGCAGCTTCCCTGTGCGTTGAATTGTCCCGCACCATACGCCTGAGTACCGCGTGCTCGTTTCGCACCCGCGGGCAATCTTTGGATGAGGCCTCATGAGCGCCGTGGCAGTTTGGACATCGTAGTATGGTGGCACTGCAGTCGTCTTTTGAGTAAGACTCAGCGCACCGCGGACACACAACTTTGTTCTCACAGACACCTTTTACGTGTCCCATCTTGAAGCACTTGTAGCATTGCAGTGGCTTCGGTATGTAAGGACGCACTGAGTGGCGAACATGGCCAACTTTGACATACGAGGGAAGGCTGTCTCCTTCGAACACAAGCCTCAAGCAGCGTGAGTTGCCGAGTCTGGTAATGTGCGTAATGCGGGTGCCTTCAGTCGCTGGCTTTATTAGTATTGGCAGGTCATTAGCTGAGATGGAAAGATCCACATCATAAATGACGCCAACAGTGCCATTACAACCTGTAGCGACCATTGGCCGAACTTTCACGTTGCCGATTTCTCTTATGTGCCGAAGGCTTTGCAGTGCGCTACGGCGCATAACGTCTACAGCAAGGACATTCTTTCGTGCATTGATCCTCACGTCTTTGATCTCATTCGGCGCGGTTTCCTCGAGAAGCACAGAAAGAACTTGCCTGTTGAGGAGTCGCAAGTTAGATGCAGGGTCTTCAGGCATAAACAGCATGGTGTGCGGCCACCGCTGTGGTGCAGTCTTACGGTAGAAACACTTGTCGACGATGCCGTCCGCAGCAGTCTTCGTTTTGTAGATCGATTCATGACGACCGTGAAGTCATCATCCGATGACTCAAAGCCGTCCGAATACAAATCGGTTGCCTCACTGTCGGTGTCGCTCGACGCGTTGCTACGCTTCCTGGACGACGAAGTCCGGCGCGACGGTTGCACGCCTGGAACATTCTCAGGTGTGTCCTGAAGCATCACCGCAAAGGAGGGAGCGGCAGCTCCCAGGATTTCCAGGAAAACAAATTGAAAACACTGAGACACGGGCACAAGCGTTCTGTGAGAGAATCACTTCGTCGTC
>WOVY01004512.1:0-12604 GCA_013436015.1 Rhipicephalus annulatus
CCACCTGGCCGTAGGGTGCGGCGTCCTGCCGCCGCGGCGCCGTGAGCAGTTCGGAGACCACCGGTGCAGCTTCTTCTTGGAAGATGACGGCGGCGGCGGCGGCGGGAATCGCCCCGCTAATTGAACGAGTCGTTCGGCACCCTTGAAGCTTGTTTACGGCGGCCCCTTCGATGGATGCAGTCATCAACTCCAGACCCCTCGCCCAGCGACCACCTTGAGGGGGGGGCGAGCCGCGTTCGTGCCACATGGCCGTGCGGTGACCACGCTTCAGTTTTGAACTTTCGCGTGGACCGTGCGTGCTCGTCACCCTCGCGGGGTATGTGTGGTCCGTGATTGGGACGGTTGCCATCTGTACGCGGTCCCCGATCTAGGGATCTGGAGGACAACCCTTTATAATGAGCCCCCACGGCTCATTTCGGTGTTGCTTTTTCGATGGAGAGCTCGCCAGTACGAAGAACGCCACTATATATATAAACTTTCTTATTGACCTCTCTCTAATGAAATAAACGTCTGTTCTCTGTTTTCCCATATAAGCATTGCTTCTCGCTATAAGGGACGAGTCCGATGGGAGCCAGCTACCAACGACGAGACCCACAGGACCCAGACCACAACAAACTGGATGGCAGCAGTGGGATCGAGCTCATCGACCAGGAGGCAATGCTGAGACCTGCTGTCTGGAGGACCTAGAGTCGGACAAAACTGCTTCGTGGCATCTCTGACAACACGGGGAAGGAACGCGTCCGAATTCAGACTGCATAGGGTGAGTTGCACTGCTTTTCTTTGCTGAGATATCACCAGGCTTTGCGTAGGATTGTAAACAAAGCAGTGATTTGGGTAACGGTTGACGGAGTATTGATAGTACGTCAAAGTTGTTTAGTTAAAAGATTTAGCAGCACCAAGGACCGCCATGATTTGAAGGACTAAAAAGCCAGAGTTGTTAGAGTTGGCCCGAGAGCTGGGCAAGGTAATTGTCCGAGACGAAAAGAAAGCAGGAGATCATTGACGCCATCGAGAGATCGGGGCAGATGACGATGAGCTGAGCGAATGCTTGGAGGCTATTACGCAAAAGGAAAGAGGAGCAGAGGCTCCGTGAGGAAAAAGAGGAGCAGAGGCTCCGGGAGGAAAAAAGAGGAACAGAGACGTCGTGAGGAGAAAGAGGAAAGAGAACGTATCGATCGTATGGAAATGAAACGCCTAGAAATTGAACTAGCAAAGGCTCAATCAATGAACGGAGCTAGCGCAGTGGCACGAGAGAGAGAGCGCCGAATGACAGATTTGATGCCATCCTACGCGGTAGGAGGGGACATGGGTCTTTTCTGGTGCACTTTGAGCGCACGTGCGAGAGGGAAAATTTTGCTAAAAACACGTGGGCCCAGCGCTTGCTTACGCTGCTGCCGTGTGAAGTAGCTGACATTATATGCCCGTATGGGTAAAGAAGACGCAGACGACATGACAGATCAAAGCGAGTCTGCTCAAAAGTACAGACTGTCAGCGGAGGCGTTCAGGCGAAAATTTCGTGAGATCGAGAAAGCCAAAGACGAGTCATACCCAGAGTTTGCGTACACCTTAAAGGTAATCTGGAGGAATGGCTTAGAGAGGAGGGTGCGCTTGGCGACGCGGAAAAGACTCTGCAGTGTTTTGCGTTGGAACAATTCTTTCGGCGTCTACCTGAAAACATTAGGTACTGGGTTCAGGATAGACAAGGAGTAGTATACTATCACGAGAGCGGCAGAGCTCGCAGAGGAGTACGTAAATCGCCGTGCCCTCGAAGGCAAGGATGTCCCTAGGAGGGAGATTAGTAAATATCGGGCCGACAAGCCTCCGCGATGGACAAAGTCGGTTCGGTATATGCCGAAGGAGGGTTTAGACTCCAAGGAGCGGTGATGAGAAAAACAAGAGAAAGGAAGAAGCACCCGAGAAAAGGGCGGAAGGGCAACAGAAAAAGGCGTTCGAGGCCAATAAGCCGATAGTTTGCTATAACTGCCAACAGACGGGGCATATTTCTTTGGGTTGTAAGAACCCGAAAGTTGTGTTAATGTCACTCTGTAGTAATGACGAAACATGAAATTGCTAGAACCATACATCCGAGACCTAGTCGTGAATGGCCAACCGTGCCGCGTGCTCCGCGATTCGGGCCGCCACTATGGATGTAGTGGCCCCGTCCTATGTCGAGGAGAGTCAGTTTACAGGAGAATGCGCGTGGATAAGACAAGCAGTAGAGACAAACAGTGCATGTCTCCCAGTAGCAAGAGTCCGCGATCGAAGGCCCTTTCGGTGTTCTAGACACTGAAGCTGCCGTTTTCGGCACATCTCCCAGTGCAATACCCGTATTTGTTCTCAAATAAATCAGAGTACTTGCTGCGACAAAAAGGAATTGGGTTCAGTGAGGGTATCGTACAGGGCCTTAACTCTATCCAAAGCAAGGGAGCTCGCCGCTCAGACAGTTTGTAAAGATCCGGTGGCAGACGAAAACAGCTTCAGCGGCAGAGCCTTCTTTACCTGGCACGAAACTGGACCGCCCTATAATGGAGCCTCAAAACACAATATCTAAAGAAAGATGTAAGAAACCGGATGAATCCGAGGCATCTCGAGAAGTAGAATGCACTATAAAGCTGTTAAATGTAAGTCCTACAGAACTGATAGTGGAACAGGAAAAATGACTCCACTCTCCGTAACTAACGCCAGACGCGAAGGAAGGGGTGGCTAAGCAAAACATTCAGTTCACCAAGAAGGGGGGCGTCTTGTACAGAAAGTACACGAGTCGAAAAGGAGTTCGGTTTAATCAGCTAGTCGTACCGTATCCTTTCCGCAAGGAGCTGCTGCACCTGGTCCACGGAGGTTTGTGGTCAGGGCATCTCGGCATCAAAAAAACAAAAGAATGTTTGTTACGGGAGTTTTACTGGCCCGGCTGCTTTCGGGAGGTGGAGGCATTTGTAAGAAGCTGCGACACGTGCCAACCGCGTTGGCAAGCCAGGGGATAAGGCTAAAGCACCTATGAAGCTGGTCCCCATTATCACAGAACCGTTTCGCAGGCTAGTTATAGACACAGTGGGTCCACTTCCTGTAACGCAGTCCGGGTACCGGCACATACTCACAGTGCTCTGCCCGGCCACGAAATTCCCGGAAGCAGTACCGTTAAAGGAGCTCAGCTCGGAGGAGGTAGTTAAAGCGCTTTTATCTATCTTTGCACGTGTAGGCTTCCCCGCAGAAATTCAGTCCGACCAGGGATCTGTTTTTACAAGTGCACTAACCTCGACATTTCTAGAAAAGTGTGGCGTTAAAATCATCCACAGTTCAGTGTACCACCCTCAGTCAAATGCTGTAGAAAAGGTACATTCAGTCATGAAACGGCTGCTACGCGCCCTTTGTTATGAGCAAAAAGAGGATTGGGAGGCTTGCTTGCCCGCAGCTATGTTCGCGCTTCGGATCGCTCCTCACGAATCAACAGGGTTTTCGCCTGCGGAGCTTGTTTACGGACGTGCTCTTCGCTCCCCACTTCGCATTGTTCGAGAATCTTGGGAGGGCCGGGCGGACGACCCTTCGGTAGTAGCATACGTGCTTGAGCTGTTAGACCGACTTCACGCAGCTCAAGAACTAGCGGAGCAGGAAATGCGCAGAGCTCAAAACAACGCTAAGCGCTATTATGACAAGACAGCCCGGACGCGAAGCTTTCGAGTAGGGGAAAAAGTGATGATACTGAAACCCTCACTGAAGAATAAACTTCAGGTCCAGTGGGAGGGACCTGTTGAGGTAGTTCAGAAATGGTCAGACACAAATTACTTGGTTACTGGACTGGGAAGGCGTAAAACGCAACAGGTGTACCACACTAATCTGCTCAAACCGTACCAGCAGAGGCATGCCGTTGTAAACATGTCGCTCAATCAACCGGAAGAAATGCCTATTGATTTCCCGGAGTTAACAACAGAAAACAAAGACATTGGCGAGACTATTAGTAACCTGGTAGAGCAGGCGGAGTTGGAGCCAGATCAGAAAGCGGAACTGAAGGAACTATTGTTTGACTTTAAAGAAACATTTTCAGACACACCTGGCAGAACCAAAGCCCTAGTTCATGATATTGAGCTGACATCTTTCGGAACCAATTCGTTCTAAAGCTTACCGCGTTTCCCCGAGGCAACGGGAAATAATGGCCGCGGAGATAAACCGAATGCTCGAGCTAGGAGTGATCGAGCCAGGAGAGAGTGATTACACCTCGCCTCTGATCTTGGTTGAGGTCCCAGGGAAAGAGCCGCGACCGTGTATTGACTATCGGAGGCTCAACTCGATTACAAAGGACCAAACTTATCCAATTCCGCATATTGAGGAAAGGCTTGAGCAAGTCAGCAGTGCCAATTTCATCTCGACTTTGGATTTAGTCAGGGGATACTGGCAGGTGCCTCTAACTGAAAGGGCTAGTAGGCTTGCGGCGTTTATTTCCCCGATGGGAACATTTCGGCCGAAGGTCCTTAGTTTTGGATTAAAGAATGCCCCTTATTGCTTTTCTGGCCTAATGGACAAAGTGTTACAGGGTATGGAGGACTTTGCCCTCCCGTACCTAGATGATATTGCTATTTTTTCTTCTTCCTGGATAGACCACATGAAACACTTGCGAGCTGTGCTATGTCGTCTGCGTGAGGCCGGCTTAACAGTGAAGGTTGCGAAATGCCAATTGGGGCGCGCTGAGGTAGCTTATCTAGGGCATGTAATAGGCCAAGGCTACCGCCGGCCGTCAGAAGTAAAGCTGGCCGCAATAGACAACTTTCCCCAACCACGAACCAAGAAAGACATTCGGTCGTTTCTTGGATTGGCCGGTTATTATCAAAGGTATATCCCGCGTTACTCTGACATTGCAAGTTCCTTGACAGACGCTCTTAGAAAGACTGAACCCCAGACCGTAAAATGGGATGGGGCCAAGGAACATGCATTTTCTACGCTAAAGAAGGCACTAAAAGTCAGCCAGTGTTGAGCGCGCCTGACTACTCTAAGCCGTTCATTCTTCAGTGTGACGCCAGCGACCGGGGTATGGGTGTCGTGCTTTGTCAGAGGGGAGAGAACGACCAGGAACACCCTGTACTGTATGCCAGTAGAAAGCTTTCTGTTCGTGAGGAAGCATACAGTGCCTCAGAAAAGGAATGTGCCTGCGTTGTTTGGGCTGTGCAGAAGCTAGCTTGCTACATCGCCGGTTCTAGGTTCACAATAGAGACTGACCACTGTCCCCTCACATGGCTACAGTCCATGTCATCGAAAAACGGCCGTCTTTTGCGCTGGAGCTTAGCTCTTCAACAATACACCTTTGATATCCATTACAAGAAGGGTAAACTCAACAGCAACGCAGATGGTCTGAGTCGTTGTCCCTAGTACCCCGAGGGCTTCAAAACGATTTTCTGCTTTCTATCCTCGATTTGAGGCCCACTAGTTTTCTGTATTTATCCAAACATGTGTCAAGTGTTTTGTTTAATGTCTTCAAAAGTGGCTGATGTGGTGTTGCGACTCGGCGGGGGCCACAGGAATAAAGTTGAGGTAGAAGGAAATGACTTCCACAGGTGAATCTAAGTCTGGTGATTCTGAGTAGGGAATTGCCGTGTGCTTGCTCGTGTGTGGGTGTGCTTTCGGCGCAGTTTCCGCAGTTCCTCATTTGTGGTGGGCGGTAAATATGGTGGAGAGGGGTCACCTCATCCCTGCGAGCAACGCCCTCTTGGTCAATGATCATCGGATCCAGTGTTCGGGACAAAAATAATAGAGGAAGAGCCGACAAGCTGCAATACAGATCCCGCTGCACAGTACCTGCTGGCCACTGCACCTCGGGATCTTCTTTCCCCGGCGGAGAGGCTGTTAGGACCGGCGCCAGGTCTGACAATGGATCGGCGTTCCTTTTGATGTTCCTTTTGAGTCGCCAAACGGGTGGGCGGCCTGTGTCCGCCATGTATTGTTCCCACCTGGCCGGAGGGTGCGGCGTCCTGCCGCCGCGGCGCCGTGAGCAGTTCGGGAGACCACCGGTGCAGCTTCTTCTTTGGAAGATGACGGCGGCGGCGGCGGCTGGGAATCGTCCCGCTAATTGAACGAGTCGTTCGGCACCCTTTGAAGCTTGTTTACGGCGGCCCTTTCGATGGATGCAGTCATCAACTCCAGACCCCTCGCCCAGCGACACACCTTGACGGGGGGGGAGCCGCGTTCGTGCCACATGGCCGTGCGGTGACCACGCTTCAGTTTTGAACGTTCGCGTGGACCGTGCGTGCTCGTCACCCTCGCGGGTAATGTGTGGTCCGTGATTGGACGGTGCCATCTGTACGCGGTCCCCGATCTAGGGATCTGGGGAGGACAGACCCTTTATAATGAGCCCCCACGGCTCATTCGGTGTGCTTTTTCGAGTGGAGAGCTCGCCATGTACGAAGAACGCCACTATATATCTAAACTTTCTTATTGACCTCTCTCTAATGTAAATAAACGTCTGTTCTCTGTTTTCCCATATAAGCATTGCTTCTCGCTATAAGGGACGAGTCCGATGGGAGCCAGCTACCAACGACGAGACCCACAGGACCCAGACCACAACAGTATTTAGAAAATACCTGGCCGAATTTCAATGATCACGATGTTGAAGTCCTTTGGAATAAATTTAAAAATATGTGTTTATTCTATTTGCGAAACTTCGTACCCGATAAAGTTAAGAAGACCGTTAAATATACGCCCTGGATATCTAGATCTATAATTCACCTTAAAACGCAAAGCCAAGCGCTTGCGAAAAAAACGTACAGCGCCTCAACAACTCGCCGAAATTCGTGCTACCCTTTTGAATGCTATTACTCGTGCCAAAAATTTTTACTTTAACACTACTTTACCGAACTTCCTAAGAGAGGAACCACATAAATTCTGGAACTTTATTAGACAGCGCAATGAAAACATAACTGAAATTTCAGTCGACGGCTCTAAATTGACTAATCCTCGAGAAATCGCGAATCACTTCAATTTGTTTTTCCATAGCGTATTTTCACAGTCTCAGTTGAAACAGAGTAATTCAGTAGCTTCATACCCTGATGTCAATATTGTTTCGCACAATGGTGTCTTAAATATGTTACTTCGATTAAAAAACAAATCGACGCCAGGGCCCGATCTCATCCCGAACGCATTTCTCCGTCGTTATGCTGAAACTTTGACGAAATTGCTTGTACTTATTTTTGAATCTTCCCTTCGTACGGCCACGCTACCTTCTGATTTTCTGATAGTACCTATTCCCAAAAAAGGCGACCCACTCTTAATTCCCCGCTACAGACCCATATCTATGTTATCATCCGCCTGTAAGTTACTTGAACACGTTGTTGCTACGTTCATTACACAATTTTTAGATACCCTACAAATCCTTTCTCCATTTCAACACGGGTTTCGCAAGGGATTCTCGACCGTCACTCAACTACTTACAGTTGTTCACCACGCTTTTTCAGTTCTTGATAAGGGGGGCAGGTTGACCTCATACTCTTAGATTTTAGTAAGGCCTTCGATCGCGTATCGCACGACAAATTAATCGATAAATTAGTTCAAATCGGGCTTCCAGCGTTCATCGTCTCTTGGCTAACTGCTTATTTAAGTAACCGTAGACAGTACGTCGACATTAATGGAAGCACTTCTGACGCTCTCCCTGTTACGTCTGGCGTACCGCAGGGAAGTGTGCTAGGCCCTTTACTTTTCCTTATTTTTGTAATGACATTGGTAACGTTATAAACAGTCCGGTCCAAATACGTCTTTTTGCAGATGACTGTATACTTTTTAATGAAATTAATAGCATCGAGGACCAACTGGCGTTAAACTCGGCGTTAGAAAACGTTGCTTCTTGGAATAAAACTACAAACATGCAATTAAACCATGACAAAACAGTTTACCTCCGAATGACTAGAAAAAAACACCCCCTTGAATTCTCTTATTGTACTTGTGACCAACCTCTTAAGCAAGTAGATGAACACAAATATCTTGGCGTAACATTAACCAGTACCTTAAGTTGGAACTCTCACATAACTAACATATGCGCTGCCGCTTTCCGTAAACTTTGTTTATTACGACACAAACTCGAAACCGCTCCCTCTGAGGTTAAATACTTAGCATATACTTCTATAATTAGACCTAAACTTGAATATGCCTGCGTTATTTGGGATCCTCACACTAAAACCAATATAGAATGCCTCGAGAGAATTCAAAGAAGGGCCGTCCGCTTTGTTTATGGTATGTACGGTCCAACAGACTCCGTTTCTGCCCAGATGGAAAGGCATGGTATCCCAACATCAGAATCACGACGTAAATAATTTAGGCTAAAATTACTGTACCAAATAGTTAACCGAAAGCTCTTATTTGATCACAGCCCCTACATTAGTCGCCTGGAAACACGGTGTGGTCGTTATTCACACTCCCTTGCCTTAATTCCATATTTCTCCAAAACTAATGTCTTAAAATTTTCGTTTTTCCCGCGCACAATCTGTGAGTGGAACAATTTACCGTTTGCCGCCCTGCTGTCGACAGATTCTATTGACGCACATGTTTTCCTGAGGATGTAAAAGCGTTTTGCAGTTTTTTTTCTCTTACTTTCAGTGCCATGTTGTTTCCCTTTGTTTCCCTTTGCGATTCACGCAATACCACTTAAATCATCGCTGTTACGATAAGTTTGGTTGCATTGTTGTTGTATGTGTGTGATGATTGAATTATTCTATGCTGTGTGACGTTTGCCTTGATTGCCTTACTATATGTACCATTCCTGCTTGGGCTCCATGCCTGCAGTATCTTGTAAATAAATAAATAAATAAATAAATAAATAAATAAATAAATAAATAAATAAATAAATAAATAAAGCGGCTTGAGGCGCACGTCAAATGCCCCTACAGGTCAAGCCCGGGGCCGTTGAGAGTTCGCAGTGCCGTCGCGGACAACCTCGTAGTCGAGTGTGTCGAGACGTCGGAGAACCCAGTAGATTCCGAAGTATAATTGCAGAAGTTTTTTGCACTTGCGTCCACCCCCAACGCGGTCGCCAGACTGGTATTCTACGAAGCATCATCGAAGATTGTTTTGGTGGCTGTCGGTCGCCTGTCGGTTGTTGATGCGAAGGCAGACGAGTTGCCGGGCTGCTTCGGCACACTAATCCCCATATTATAGAACGTACCTTCACTCAATGCTTCACCTTTACTTGAAAAAAAAAACCGATAGAAGCGCCATCTCTAGGCACGGCAAATCACTGCGTATCACCAATAACCTGCTGCAAGTCTTGAGTAGCGCATCGCCATTTTCAGCCGAGCGGTGGTGCTGTGCTCAACTCTGTCAAGTGAAGGGCGAAAGTAGAGTCGAGGGGCGTTTGTGAATACACGGGTAATGGTAGGATTTTGATAAGACGGATAAGACGGTAGATGGTCACGTCGAGTAAGAAGGTTTTTGAACGGGCTAGTTGGCGAAGATGCATAATAGCTAGCAGCCCACTCGGACGAAGAGGGACACACATCACGTCGGGGTTTTCTTCGTCGGTGGCGTTGAATAGCATGGCGCAAAGCATCGTTCCTGGGCTTCTCCCATTGACAAACCTGCACGGCGTCAATATGTACAGCCATGTTGAATGCAAAGGCCGCTTATAGAAGGAGAAAATCCCACGTCTTGGGCTCGACGTCGACGTAATGGCCAGCATATGTATTCGCTATGGTACTTAGACGCTTTGTGAGGCCGTTGGTCTGTGGGGTGATAGCAACTTGCTAGAACAAACTCCGTTTCAAAGCTCCGCGTATCCGTTAGTGGGGGAGGGTGCACAAAACGGTGGTCGCGAGAACTAGCTGCGGTGCAGTCAGATTTGCGCTATTGTCGGCACACCGTCTGCTGCGGCAGCGCACACGCAGCGACTTTTTTGTTGTAATATTATCTAAACTTAAACGTTCACCATGCTTCTAGTCGGCATTCTAGCGTCAAATGTGTGGACTGCTTACGTGGATACGCACAAGGTCGCCTGGTTGGGCCGTATGCATTGTTCATTGCAAACGGCCTAAGAATCAATGTTCCGTTTTTATTTGAGCTGTCTGCGTTGCCTTTAACCTCTAGGTACGAGAGGTTCTCGGTAAATGAGCACTTTCAGAGTAGCTTTTATGACAATCTTAAACGATTTTAATCACAGCCGTCTTGCCTAGACGAACGACTTCCAAACATCTGTGAAAGCTTTAAACAAGTTGACTTACTGAATACAAAAATACTCTAGAAAAAGAGTATTCGGGTTTTCTACTAGTTACAAAAAAGACTTTCTTGCAAAACAGCAACATGCTTTACGTTGTTCAGCAGATAAGTTTTCACGACGGCTATTAATCGAGAGCAGTGTGCGAAATATGGTACAGGAAATTCACTTTTTTTCTGGCATTTTCCACCTTTTCAAAAAGCTCCTGTAGGTTTTCTTGCAAAAAAGTACATTCTCATAGCAATGTAAAACATCAACACTCTAGCCATCACGTTCTGACTATGGGCAGTAAAACTGAAAAAAATCAGTGGTAAACACTCCCACTTTTGAAGCACAATCCAAAAGGGGTCTTGGGGGATATGGCGTGGAGCAGCCCCGGAAGGACTCGTTTCGGTCGAGGTATAGTTAAGAAAGTCTTTATTTAAAGGTATGTGGCCATTGAGACCC
Source organism: Rhipicephalus annulatus (assembly GCA_013436015.1). Taxonomy (NCBI): domain Eukaryota; kingdom Metazoa; phylum Arthropoda; class Arachnida; order Ixodida; family Ixodidae; genus Rhipicephalus; species Rhipicephalus annulatus. The sequence continues at coordinate 10,625 of WOVY01004512.1, forward strand.
TGGTCGTACTCTGACGACTCTCGTGCTAGAACTCTCCTACTCTCGTGCTGGTGGTACGCCGCGCTCGCGATAGAATGAAACACTGCGATTGAGAAAAATATTTGTTGCTCTAACATGAAGGACATCTAACAAAAACTGGTCACTGGGAAAGGATTACCAGTTATATACAATCGTGTTGGTTCATAAGAAAATATATATTATTGAGAAAAATTCCAGTGTTTTGAAGGTAGAGTGAATGTTGGCAATTGATCTAATGTCAATGCATTGCAACTCTGAATATCAACGACGTTGCTCATCAAGTGCCTTTCGTCTTGCTGTTCTATATCTGGCGGCTTCTCTAAACTAGGAACTGGCCAATAGAGAAACGCCATTGTCGGGGGGGGGGGAATCGGTGCATTGTATGAACATTTTGGCTTCGATAGACAGGGTAGAATTGCTGGGAACAAGCACAGAAGGGTAGGGGGCGAGCTCCCACTTTCAGCGTGAGATCACAAAACCAACAGTGATGGCAGTGGGTTACGATGTCATCATCGTCAAACTGAACGCCATTGGCATGAACTTTTCTATCTTTGCGATGCATAGCTGGCTTTTACCTTTTGAGTTGCATCAGTATTGGACGTCTGTCACGGTAAACACATAATTGGTTTATACCCCATTCAAAAATTATGACATGGAAATGATTCACTTCACCATGCCAGATTTCCAACCTCGACTACAGTAGCATGGTCTCACCTAGTTTCCCTCATCCGGTCACTCTCCCGTGTTATTTTTTGGAGGTTACAGCTACCTTCAGTAAGCACCGTTATCGTGCTCTCAAAATACATCGTCGGATAAACGACTGCCTTTTCACCTATACTTACATTTATGCACTGTATGTTATTTTTTGAGCGTGGTAACGTTAAGAGCTCGCTTCGCAGAAATTCCGGTGTCCGCGTCGACGTTTCTGGTTGTCTGCGAAAGAACAGCATCTTGTATATGACCAAAAATCAAGAAAGCTGCCAATAAAACAAATAATAAAAACTGCAATACAAATAATAATCGAAACCAGGCTGCATGCGTCGAAATCCGGTATTCTACCAGAAAGGTACGCCAATGGTCGAAACTCATTAAAAAACAAACTAAAAAAAAAGAATGTAAATGTCGTAGTTGAAGTTCTTAGCAATATTCTGTCTAACAAAAAAACGAGGCTTTATGTTTACCCTTTTTTTCCTTCATGTAGTAGAAAATCTTTTTGAAGCGTGCAATATTAGGTGGTAGAAGCGTAGAATCCCGCCCGCGTGAAAAGTGTTTCAAAGGCCCGCCTATTACAGTGCGCTCGAACATGTTTTCACGTGTTGCCTTAAGCACTCGCCGTGAGCACCTCGCTGATTACAAAAGGGTCAATTATTGTGGAGGTGGCACTTGAAAATTGTACTTGCGATCGACAATCTACAAAAGTTTGAAAACGGCCAGCATTACACGCACAGTCGCTCGTTCCCTCACGGCATGGCTGAGGCATGCACCGAGACCAAAGCGAGTCTAGGATTTAGAATGTGATTTGCACTTGGTGCGATTACGCTATCGTGTTTTACTCTGGAAGGTGAAGCTCAAGTGCCCACAAGTGTCACACAATATACTTAATACTCAACGCGGCATCACCTCCACCATATCCGCCAATTGCTGCCGCATGTAATAATCATAATAATAATAATAACTAATAATAATAATAATCTAATAATAATAATACTAATATAATAATCATATAATAATAATACTAATAATAATAATAATAATATTGTAATATTATTCATATTATTATTATGGGAAGATCATTTTTATTCGCATGACATTATAAATTCTCGGGTAACGTGCAACGCCAGAACATTCCGCTACGATTGTCCGTCTGCTAGGCCGTCACCATAGCGGGCAAGGTAAAGAGAATGGGGGCTATGTATTTGAGCTTCTCAAGCTGCTTCCTTCCGTCCGTCCGTCCGTCCGTCC
>WOVY01004513.1:0-214008 GCA_013436015.1 Rhipicephalus annulatus
GACAGAATGCGTTGAGTATTCCGTCTGGTCAGGTGATGATTTTACCTTCAGTTTCGATAGCATAGTAAAGGACTCCCTCATAAGACACAAGTTAAACGGCAAAGAACTCAATAAAAAGCCAGTGGCACGATTCTCAGCAGTAACAGAAAACACACTACGAAATTGGTTATCAAAATGGTCGGGAACAACCTCTGGGTCATCAAATATCTTCTTATGTGAAAGTTTATGTACTGGCTGGCACCTTGCGCTTTTTAATGTGATTCTAATACTTCTGTGGGTCATCTTTGATAAAGTTCGGCAAAGTGGTGTTGAAATAAACTTTTCGCCTTTAAAACAGCCTCTCAGAGTATGTACAAACGTTACATAACGCATGCAAATAAGAAGACCATTTTCTCAAACACCTAGCTTTAATGTGTCTGTTCATCCAAGAAGTATGTCTGCCGTTTTTTTTTTTTTTTAAACTTACTGGGTACAAAATTATCGATGCAGTATACGCAAATGTTTTTGAAGTTCTACCAAAAGAGTAGAAGATCGCTTCAGGAAATACAGCAAGTTTCAATAGATGATTTAAAGTGAGCTATGAATGTTAAAATGAGCTACTTAAAATGAGCTATAGTTTCGAGAGGATATTAAGTGAGCTTGTCGCTATACTCTTCATTTATGGCATAATCACCTTACAAGCAGATATATACGTAGTATCTCCTTGTGCTGATTTTAGAGTGTAGTCATGTTTTTCAATAGCTGAAGTAATAATTGAAGTAATTAAATATTAATTACTATTATTTGGGGAAACAACAGGTAAAAATGAACTGGGGGAAAAGTTATCCTTAAAGTACAAATGGAGACAGAATTTATAAGGACTGCAATTCTTCAAGCCATTATCAAATATAAAAACTATTACCAATACTTAAGTAAATCTGCTAGGCTATGTGGAATACTGGACTTTGATGCACTGCCAGTGCTTAAGCAAAAATTAAAAAAAAACAGTAGAGAGAGACACTCAGACACGCACACAAGCGGCACAGTAAGAACGCTCTCTGTTCTTGTCAGCATGTTTTTTTTTTTTTCTCAAGCAATGAATATGCAAACACAACCAATTCAGCAGCTTTCCGAAGTGCAGTATTTACCGCACAGTTACTAGCAATCAAGAGTAAAAGCAGATAACAAGCTCATAGAGGAAGAAGAAAAAGATTCTGCTGGCATCATTTCAACCTTTACGCATTTAGCCTCATACTGCTACGGTCATTTTCCATCCTTATCGCTTTTTATGTAACATGCATAACTAGTGCATAGCAAAAGACACTACAGCTGTAGCTGTCATAGGGCACGAGAAATTGCCATACCAACAAGCAGGGTGAGTACAGATTTTGAGAAAATGCAAGAAAAGAGATGAAGCTCGTTTTGAATATCAAATAATGGATATCAAAATATTTTTTTGTTTGGCAATTAGCAGCTACCAGGTCCTACTGCTGGGGAATTCAGAAGCAGCACGGCATTAAACAGCCTAGCTTTCGTACCTTTCTTTTTTTCTTTTTTTTTCAGTTGAAAATAGCTTGTCTTGATAACATACATTGCTGCCGGAGCCAAAATATCAATCTGAGATATCAAGAAACTTGGCCAGTATTTGCAGAGATGTCTGTAAGTTAACACAGTATTATTTTCCTTAGATTTTTTTTCCACGACTTTTCTAGTGGGACCTACTTCAGGGAAGCACTAGTTCAGCACATTTGTAAATGTTAACAGCGGCCCAAGGCGAGTCATTCATGCCGCATTGTCGAGCGCACTTCAGTCTTAGTCAACAGACAATAAACCTGCCAACCCACTTTAATGGCATTTCAACAGGTCATATTACAGCTCTCTAGTGGGCACCACGCACACCATAGTACAGTGCAGTCCACTTATAACGATACCACATATAACGATATATCGGTTATAACGATGGGTCGACTTAACAGTCTCATTTTATGCATTGGGGCTATGGGGAAAAAAACCATATATAACGATATGTTATCCACCGCATATCGGATACAACGATGAAAAGTTTGCCGTGGACGGCATGTTTCATTCATAATAATCATAACATTTAGATTGATAAGTTCCTCTGAAACGAACTATGCCGAGACAAGACGAAAAGTTAGCGTAGGCGAGTCCCGGCCGTTCAAAAAGCCGAGGAGAGCATCGCGAGTTGGCGCGACGCGCTACAGATGGCGCCAGCTGTGTCACGTTTTGCGCCTCGCCGCGCGTCGACCGGGGGTGACGGTCGACCGCGGAGAGGCTGAGAGAATTTTAAAAAAAAATGCGAAAAGCAAAGCGCCGCGCTCCGCGGCTCCCCGCCTTCTACAACGGCAAGCCGGCAAGCTACTCGTAGCTTGCCGAACGAAAGCGGGAAAGAGAGAGAAAATAAAAAAAAGCGAAAAGCAAAGCGGCGCGGCGGCATCGGGGCGGGGCCTCGTTGGCATTCCGGCTGTGTACCTCTGGCTGTGCTTTCTTCCTCCCACTGCTCCCACCCCGCCGTCGGTCAGTCTCTCTTCCTCAGCGAACCCGTGATGCGTTCTTCGGAGTAAGAAATAAAGTCTTGTTTTTGACATCCTACTATCTACAATATTTATTAATTGGTGAAAATAGCGAAATGAAGCCTGGAGCTACAAAAGGTACGTCCGGCGACGATGTTTTGGCGGCAGTCCAGATATAACGATCACCGGTTATAACGATCATATTTTTAGGTTTTCTCGATATCGTTATAAGTGGACTGCACTGTATAGTAAATCTGACTTGCATGGCATCACATCACTGTAGAAGAAACTCCTATGTTGCTCTTTTTTTTAATTTTCTTTTTTGTGCACTGCACTATAGATGCGATCATACATCAATCTACCCAACTGTGTTTCAGCTAGAAAACTGACTAAAATAACAGCGCACATTAGCATTGCACAACTTTCATATAACAGACGTATGCGCAGTCCCTTTACATGCAGTTCTTACTTGGGCAGGGCCTCCTTGTGGCTCATGTACTCGCTGTACTCCTCCTGTGTGTCAAAGTCCCATCGTCCAATGGGACCCTTCTTGTTGCCCTGCACAACGCATGCATGCACCCACATTGGCCACAACTCACGCCATCCACACAATCTAGCAAGCAAGCCGACCAAAAGCAAATACATCCGTGTCTAGGACTCTCATTGGTTGACACCTACTCAGCATACTAACCGCATTAAACATAGCTGATGCTTTTGGAGAAAGTGCAGGGTTTGTCTCCTACCTAAGTGGCTCCTTTTTGTCATATACTAAGCTGCTGCAAACTACTCAGTACAAGACAGCCAGCACTACAGTATGTGTCCATTCATACGAAATACACAAACTTCATGGCATGCCTGCATGTTGTACACACGAACAAGTTCTACATTTTGTCCCAACTGCTTTACCAAGCACATTTTTAGCGCAAAACAACACCACAAGAAAGAAGACGGAACAAGCACTGTGTTCTGTCTTGTTTCTTGTGGTGTCGTTTTGCGCTAAAGAAGCACTATGGATTTACACCAACTGGTCGGCCAATGCATTCTGTTGGTTTACCAAGCACTTCTGCTACCTCGTGCCTATTCTTTATCCCAGCAATGTCCATTTCTTCATTACTACTCCAATGAATAAACATGAGGTATGCACACAGTGCAATTAGTTGGAATGAAATTTCATGCACATATGCACCTGCATTTTGTAGCAATAATTTTGAACAAACAGACACCCTCTGGTGAACACAAAAAAGCACATCTTGAAAACAGACTTTCAACCAACTCACAAGGTCCATCTTTGTGTAGTCCACTTCATCATCACTGTCTGCTACAGCATCTTCATTTTCAGGGGCACTACGCAGGAAAAGAGGATGCCCAAGTAGAGCGAGGCGTTGGAAGAAACATAAATGCCACAAAAACGTATCGAACAAGGAATGAGATATGGACATGATTTTAAAAACTGAATTTTACGCTAATAATCTGTCACGCTTGACCCAGTGCTCTCACGCACGATACATTTGCAGAAGTAGGGTCAAAGATACGTTTTTGACACTATGCAACTCTGCTATGCACTGAAGCTTACCAACACTAAAAAGGAAATACTTTATTACAAGCACTTGCAGCATTGTCTCAACAAAATATAATTTATACCAACTCATTTATAACGTACTAATCATTGAACCATGCTTCCGCTAAACTCTTGACACATCCTACATAAACCTAATGTGTTTGCTCATTGTGCTGTATTGGCTCGTATGATCTGTCAAGCAGTTAGTGTGTTCTGCAGTCAGTTTTATTTGTGAAAAAGAGAAGTAAGAAAGCACACAATTTTGTCACACTATATAACTTTTCAGTTGATGAGTTGTCATGGTCCCTACAAAGTCCAAAAATTCTGACGTTGACTGCCTTCACAGGCAATAAAATGTTGCTCTTGAGTACTGTGCGTTTGAATTCCTTGTAAACTTGTAACTTGAGCGTGTAAAACTTTGAAGGTGCATATGGTGATGGGTGAGCGGTTGACTGGAGTGGTGGATAACAACAGCATAGCTAGGAAGAGCACTGTGTAGCATGAATGCAAGCTAAAACCTCGAAGTGCAATGGAAAGCGCTGACTACTTCCAACAAACATGCTCCCCATGTTTGGACATGAACTGCCAAAGAACTGGAAAATCTCCACATCCTATCTTTCGTCGGTATGAACGAATGATGTTCCGTACTACGCCGAAGAATTCCCCCAGACGACAAAATTCCCTGCATATTTCCCTGCCCAACAGTACTAATTTCTGCCCCCATCCACTCATGCACATACTATAATTAGACGTATCTGACGTAATGGCCACTTTTGAAATCATGACTAGCCCCTCCACTGGGGCACAACAAAATCATGACTTTATTATTTCATGTACTGTTAGTACACCGCACATTGCGGGCTTCAAGTCTAACACCAATAGTGAACTAGATATCACTCCACGTAAATATCAGAAACAATCTCAAGGGCTATGCTTGCGTGGTGCATGTGCCAGAACTGATTACAGCAAATGAAGGCACACTGTGGCCGTTAATTATCGGTTGTCATAGGAGAACTTAACCATATCACGAAGACTTTTTTTTCCATTTGGCTTAAAATGAAAGGCGAAAATTGCCCGAAAGAAGGAAAATTTCCTGCATGGAACATCACTGTTCGAGTGTCATCTATTTTGCTACAGCACTTCTTTACTATGAGCGTTGCAAGTGCTGGTGTCGACAACACAAATCAAGCAACTGTTCGAATATTGCAAATAATAATGACATTTTCTGGCAAGCAAATGCCATCTCTTTGTCAAGAACGGCAGGAAATAAAAAGGTGCCTCCTTCTTTAGCTGCCATGTTTGTATAAGCGTCCCACAGCAACGCGTGGCAACCGATCCTATTGAAGTTACCCACTAAGGATACATTCCCATATAATTCCTAAAACAATCTCAACATTATCTGGACGTACCCTCAAAACGCACATACTCAATCTTAAACCATTGCTTGGTGCATTTAGTGCAATACGCCAGCATAGCAAATAGCCTCCTTTACAACAGGCTTGGCAAGCTTGAAATTTGATACAATGCACTTAAGTAAACACAGCTTAATAAATATTTGCACTTTATATCATTCGCAAAAAACCTGCAAGCAGCAGCATGCTTTTGGAAAAGGAAAAGTCTAGTCCATCAACATGGGTGGAAGGTGCTCGCAGAATTAGTGTCACAAAATAGGTATGCTCATGTGACCAGTGCATCATTAGCACTCACAGTAAACACACGATGGGCCACGTACTAGAAGCCCAAAAAATTACATAATCTGACGTGAACTAGCTGTTGCTGAAATAGATGAAACAGTTTAGAAAGTGTAACAGATCAAGTGCAACTGCACTGCAAGACATGTAGATTTGTAACATGTACTGCAAGTTGCTTGCCACACATTCAACACAGTGTGTGGATAAGCAGCTCAGACACACTCGTTTCCAAATTGCTTGTGAAGAATACTTTGAAATAACAGATGTTAAATCAGTTTTGGGTGGAATCTGTGGTGCTAGTGAATGAAAGACATTTCTGTGTGAGCAGTCAACTATTCTCTGTTCCTGCCTACTGCAGTATAGGTAGGCAATAATAAACTAGGGGCACAAATATCAAATTTTTAACTTCAAAATGAATTTCAAATATAGAGAGCCAAGTGCACCTCAAATCATTTAATTTTAAATAATACATTTAAATATGCCTTGTACAACTACTCACTCTAGTAAAATAAAACTTTTTTCTTCATTTATCAGACACAAGTTTGTTGTACAGTGAATAATATAAAGAAAATACTACTTCGTACAACACTATTCCTCTTACAGCCCCATATGTGCAGTTAACTAATGGATAGCTACTTCATATGTTGAAGAAACAAGCGACAAATCTGTGCAGGTCACCCCATATAACGAAAACAGCTGCCCACTAGACACACTGGCGATGATGTGCTAGTCATTTGATGGTTTACTCCACTAAGCTCATTTTCTCAATTGGGAGGGCAAGTGATCGGCACGATGTTCAAAGCGGCCGCTTCATAACAGCACGAGTTTGAGACATTTTTGTCATAATCTTGTGATGGTTTCCCACTTGTTTTAGTGGTTTGTCCAGAATCATTCTGGTACTTTATTAAAGCGATGCCCTCAGCCTCAAACAAAATGCCCTTCTCTGGATATTACACCCGAACACTGCTTTCATTGCATCTCTATAGGTCTTTCAGCTTGGAAAGTTCTAGTCTTGTATTGAGAAATAAGTAACTAGCTTATTATTGCAGGCTTCCATTTGTGCACAGAGTGCTCAGCATGGCTAAAGACTCCCTGTTCGAACACCATTTTCCAAGTTGTACGTGCTGGCTTGTCGCGTGAGAGCACACTTAATAATAGCAGTCTGCTTCCATAAATGAGCTGTTCCAATTTAACCTACTCGCGACCATCATTCATGATCCATAACATGAGTTCTAAAGCAAACTGCTCAGTTTCATTAAAAACCCTCACCTCTGTCACTCGGAGCACACACACTCGAAGAGTGTAGCAGAAGCTGGTTTGCACACAAAAAGAAATGATGGCGAGTAGCATCTGCAGTGAGAGCTTGCTCAGTTACTAACTCGTGATGTTTGCATTGCTAGATTGTCCTGCACACTTGAAGGAGTGTCGTCGCGCTGTTTAGAACTAAGCTATGCCCCATCCAGCAGTATTGAACAAGCTCCATCTAACATGGAGGCGTGGGGGAGTTCAAACCCTTCCCGAAATTTTTCAATTTGCTTGCACACATACTTACGCACACATACAAATGCACGCACAAACATACATAAAGTATGATTGAACCGTACACTTTTATTAAATTAATTCTATCTAAAGCCGCGTTTACTGCCTGGTAGAAAACGCATGTATGGCCCTTAATTCAATCATTAGGCATGTAATCCGTGCCTTATTTTGTTCGGTGACGGAAAAGTGTCGAAGTTATTTTTTCTCGGTAACTGTAACTGTAAAAAGTTACTTTTGTCAATGCAGTAACTGTAACACAGTTACTTTTTTCTAGTAATGTAACCATAACTGGTTCGAACATGAAAATACATATACTTCACCGCATCACACTCTGGCATTACGGCAAAGCTGCCTTTTAATACAGTCGTAAACAGATTGACTTGCGAAAGCTCCGATTCAAAATTCAGAAGTACCTGGCAGAGGTGGGGCTTTAATTAGCGCGTTTCGAACCAGAACGTCGGACGAAATCAAACAGAGGTTTTTCAGCATCCAAAATTTCAAATGTTTTTTGATGTCTACAAGGCAGATTAGCAACTCATAATTCAAAGAGAGCATGCCCTTGTCTATCAAATCATTCGGGATTCCACAGAAGTTGAGGCGGGGAAAATAGCATCTTTATCTTTCATGTGTTTAGTGCAGTCGACACCACATAGGTTGCATTAAATCCCCTAAATGATCACAATTTGTTCTTTGCATTGCCTAATCCTTGATAAAACAGCTAGGGAACACCATTCCCTCCAGCACTTCACTAACCTGGTGAAAAGAAACACTTCCATGTTTCTGTCTTCTAATAATGTGTTTAGGGATCATCTGCGACCTTTTTTCTCTAATTTCGCTTTGAAGTATTCGAAAAATCTTGAACGAATATTCAGCAACTATGCAAAGAATATGTTATTCGATTTGCACTACAACCTAAATATTGTAAGCATTACCGTAAACACCCACGTGCTGTATAAACCGGACTACAGGTCGAGTGGGAATATAGGTCGACCCACCAAGTTCAGGTTACCAAAAAAGAAAAAAAAGGAAAACAACCCAAACTGCCGAACCACATTTATTCGCGAATTGGGTGCACCACAACCCGATCGTCGGAGCTCCCCTCAACCACCACCATCGCAACTGGATCCTATTCGTCTGACGAAGTACCATTGTCCTCCAAGGACGAGAGTTTGTCGCTGGCCGCCTCCCACAGTGTGGGGCCCTCCGTGCCATCCAGTGAGTTGCTGAAGCAACATTTTTTGAAAGCCTTTTCCACCATGGAATCTGGCAAGGAACGCCAGGCAGAAAGCACCCAGCCATAAACAGTCACAAGCGGAGGCGTCTGTAGGCAGCCCGTCGGTGTCTGGGATGTCGCTGGACATTTACTCTTGATACTGCAGCCACACCCGATCCTTGAACGGCTTGTTCAGCGCAACGTCGAGCGGCTGGAGGGTGGACATCATACCACCTGGTATCACGGCGAGGTCCATTTTCCCGTCCCCGAGTGTGCGTTTCACAGCGTCGGTGAAGTGACCACGAAACGCATCCAACACCAGCAAGCTGCGAAGACGCAGCAGTGCACTTGCCCGACGGTTCCACACTACTCTTGACCATTCGAGCATCATGGCCTCGTCCATGTATCCCTTTTTGTTCACGCGAAAGACAACACCGGGCAGGAACACTTCCTTCAACATTGTCTTGCGTTTGAAAATGATGAAGGGGGGAAGCTTTCTACCATCTGCCAGTCATGCCAGCATGACGGTGAAGCGCGAGTGCTCGTTGCCAGTGGACAACAGCTTCACATCCTTGGCGCCGTGCTGCGTGATCGTGGTCGACGAAGACATGTCAAACCACACCGGGGTCTCATCGGTGTTGCCAATCTACTCCATCATGTAGTCCTTCTGCTCCAGAAGCCGGTTCACGAAGCGCTGAAAGTTATAAGCTTGTCCTCGAGCTCCTCGGGCAACTTCTGACAGATGGATATGCGCCGCCGAAGAGAAAATCCTTTGCATCGCATAAATCGACGCACCCAAAAGTTTGGTGCACGAAACTCTTCTCTCGTGAGCCTAGCTACTCGAGCGAGTTCCACGGCTTTCTTGCGAATGGTATCCACGGTCACTGGCAGCGAGCGCGCACGAACTTCCCGCACAAAGCGTGCTAGCTTATCCTCCAGCTGCGGATGAACGGCACTTCGTCCACAAAACGACATTTTTAAAAGATCGCACATCTGCAGCTTCTCTTTCTGCGCCCCCCAATAGCGCACGCTTTTTTTCCGATACACCAAAGCGGCGCTGAGCAGCCATATTCCCGTTCGCTTCTGGGAACTCAACAACATTAAGTTTAAACGCAGCTGAGAACTGCCTTCTCGTACCCCTACTCATATTGACTGAAAGAAATAAAAAAAAACACTAAAGATGCAGCGCAATTTCAAGCGGAGCAAAAACTCCGAACAGATCGGAAGCAAATCACGAACACAAGAAAACAGAGAGAAAAAAACAGCCTGCGATTGGATTTGGATGCGGTTATGGCCGCCTCCGGCTTCTCAAGCACATGCAAGCCACATGTTGCCAGACAGCGGTGCACTTTCGTCTAGACACCACTATATAAGACGAGGGGCGACATTAAGTTAATATTTCATTAAATATATCTCGACTTAATTCCGGTTTATACGGTATATTTACAAGGTTTTTTTCCTAATATTAGCGTTCCAAATTTCCGTTTGGTACTATGTGCGAATCGGAACAAAAACTTGCCGGAAAAACGAACTAATTGATTGATTTGTGGGGTTTAACGTCCCAAAACCACCATATCATTATATCATTATGAAAGACGCCGTAGTGGAGGGCTCCGGAAATTTCGACCACCTGGGGTTCTTTTAACGTGCACCCAAATCTGAGTACACAAGCCTACAACATTTCCGCCTCCATCGGAAATGCAGCCGCCACAGCCGAGATTTGATCCTGCGACCCGCGGGTCAGCAGCCGAGTACCTTAGCCACTAGACCACTGTGACGGGGCTTGAAAAATGAACTAGTGCTTGAAGCTTCTGTATCCTAACTGCCGCTTGGCTACGACTTGGCTTCGTTGCCTTCGCGCTCTCGCGTGGCATAAGTGAGCACTAGCACCATTTCTTTCTTTGTTGAGTTAGTAGAGCGTGTACCTTGACAGCGGACGTGTGCATGTGTGAACCTCTCTGTGTTCTGTGCCTCGCTTCGCAAAAGTGCAACATGCCAGGGCACCGAAACCAGTACTCGGCAGCATTGAAAAGAAAGGTCATCGCAGCTGTTGAGGAAATCGGCAACGGTGTGGCCTGAAGACAGTTCAGAATCACCGAGGGAAGTGTCCGTGGATGGCGACAACAGGAAGAAGCGCTTTTCGCAGTCCAAAGAAAAGGGCTTTCCCAGAGATTGAACTTGCACTGACAGAGTTCATTCCAGAGCAGTGGGGCGGCGCACGTTCCAGTCAACATGAAGCTGATGCAGATGAAAGCGAGGGAGCTGGCGAGAGAAAAGGGGATGTTGAGCTCAGACTTTGAAGCCAGCAAGTACCAGATCTGCCGTTACATGTGCCGAGCCGGATTTTCCCTGCGCCGGCGAACCTCAATTTCTCAGAAGCTCCCTGAAGCCTTTGAAGAGCTTATCTCATTTCAACGTCATGTGATTACGTTGAGCAGCTCGCAGAACTTCCATCTGGTACAAATCGGCAATGCCAATCAAATGCCACTTTACCTGGACATGCCATCGCCCCTTACAGTTCACGAGAAGGGCTCGAAACAAGTTAGTGTCCATACCACCAGCAATGAAAAAACGCGTGTCACAGTCATGTTATCATGCACGGCCGACAGCCACAAGCACCCACCTTATGTCATCTTCAAGCGCAAGACAATGCTGAATGGGGAAGAGCTGCCAAAGAACGTCATCGAGAGATGTCACGATAAAGGCTGGATGAACGAAGACTTTGTTCTAGACTGGGTAAAGTCCGTGTGGTGCAGACGGCCGGGCACCCTGCTGTCTTTTCCATCCATTCTGGTGTTGGACACGTTTCGCTGCCATTTGGCCGATTCAGTCAAGAGGCTCTTGCGCAACTGCGGCTTGGAACTGGTTGCGATCCCAGGTGGGATGACATCGCAACTGCAACCTCTCGATGTTGGTGTAAATAAGCCATTCAAGGATGCAGTTGAGCGTTACCACGCCGAGTGGATGCGCTCAGGTGAGCCTGCAGTGATGGCGACCGGCAGCTGAAATGGGCATCGCCGGCCACGCTATGCAAATAGACCATGGATGCTTGGGCAAGCATCCCAGAGGACCTTGTGCGTCATTCCTTCAAGAATTGCGACATCTCTAATGCCCTCGATGGTACAGAAGACGAGCCCATTTTTTAAGATTTGTCTGGCAATGAAATGTTCGACGAAAGCGCAGTTGAAGGCAACAGTGAATAACATGGCGGATGTGTGATCAATAAATGTGTTTTCGGCGACCTTTCCTACGTCATTTTATACGCAGGTTAAATTTTTTTTGTCATTTCGCACCTCTAAAAATTTGCCTCGTATTACATTCGGGTTCGTATTATACGCGGGTGTTTACGGTACTTTTGCTCACTTAAATTATGCTCACTGATTTAAATTCACTTCAAACCCAAAATTTTTCTATTCGCACAGCTCTAGCTTTCAGTCGAAATATTTTGAAATGAGAAAAGGAAGTTAGAAAGTGTGATTTTTGACATTTTTTGCAATGTGAAAGATAATTTATTTTGGTGTTAACATACATATGACCGCTCATATGAGTTGGCTGCAAATGGTGACATCGCCATTAGTATGGAGTGGGTTCGGGCACCTCAAGTGATGTTCCATGAGTAAAGCGAGTATTGTCACAATAACTGGTGCCCGATCAAGGCTAGAGTACCTCACCCTCAACCCCCTGTTTTCGGGTACTGGCAACATCAGCCAGTGGCTTTTCAAGTTCCACAACAAAGCACATTTTCTGCTTTCTTTATGAGGATACACCCTTATTAGTCTAGAAGACTGTGTTCGGCAGGCATGCCATTTCAAAGAACATGCCTGGTCCATCACCAACACCCATGTCTCATCCTTTCCGACAAACAGGTCCTATATTCAACCTCACCAAAGCTTGAAAGCATGTGATCTTATGGCTCTGCAGTGGAAGGGAGCGCTAGCTTCTTACAAGTAGTCGTTTTGAAGCGATTGCAAAAACTGGTCAGGCCTTTACAATCACTATTGGGATTATCAGACATAAAGCTAGCGATTTAAGCATAAATGTCAAAAACAAGAATTGACCATTTGCGGGAAAACTACTGCGCATGAGCAGTAACGGCACAGATAGCGCCCTCTACAGGCGTTTTGTTTTTGGTTGGAAAACATCAGCCTGGCCAGCCGCCAGTCATACATTCGTTAGCCGTGGTTGAGCGGCCTTGCTTTCGTAGTTAAAGCTAATATGCCAACACAATGCGTGAATTATCATACCGAGATACAAGCGTGAAGAGCTGGGCTTGTTAGTTCATGTTAAGGTGCGAACAAAACCTACGAAAACTACCGGTGACTGTGCATTCGGTAGTGCCTTCATCGTCCTCCTTTTGAGTTATCGCTGGCTTTTGTCGGAGCGAAACTGAGAAATTAGCGCGAACTTTGACAGGCTCTCGTCCGCGAGGCTACGTGCTGAAAAGAGATGCATGGATAACGGCATGCGAAATGTTGGCGGAGGAGGAGCCTTTATTGAAAGAGAGGAGTGTGATGCACGCGGCTCGTCCTGGGTATACCGAACCAGCGCCTGCTCTGGCCCGGAACTAGCACTCTCTGATCTCTTTAGTGTACCACGGCAGCACGCTAGTCGCGCTCATATCCGCGTTACCGCTCAATACTTCTGTTCATACGTGAAGATGCACTCCCACGTATCTGCGCGAACCATTTTTCTTAGAAGCACGAGTAATTTGATAATCACAATAGTGGCAGTTGCATCGGTAGCCCTTTTATGCACAGTAGGATAAATTCATGTTACGTTATGAAATAGAATGTAGCGTATTAAGAAAGTGCATATTCATTATTACATCGTCACCAAACACTTTGACGATTTTAGAACACTTGTATTAGAGTGTACTAGACACGCCTATAGTATGCTCTACTTGTATATATATGAAAACTCCCTCCCAGTAACACAATCACAGTGCGTTCTAACGATGTGACCTGTAAGTAACGGCGAACACTGTCGTTTTCATGCAAACACCGCACCTCACAGAAGGTGCACAAGCCGTCCTCACCGAACATATAGTTAATCGACAAACATTTCAAGGTTCAACTTCAAGTGTATAACATAATGTTCTTCTTTGAGGAGCAGGCGTGATGAGCCTGGCGAACCGTCGAGGTAGCGGAGTGCAGGTATCACCTCACTTGGTTATTGCTCAGGCTGAAACTCGAGAAATTCTTGTTTTACACCGTGTATACAAACGTAAGCAGAATGTTTTCCTCTTTAATTACCATCTTGTTTCATTAATGGGCACGCGTTTTTGGTCCTAAAGCAACAAAAAAAGCGCATTTGAACCGCTTAACACTGCATTGAGCATGTTAGTTGACGAAGATGTTTTCCAACCAAAAGCACGAGTAAAGCTTTCCTGTTTGCACGACAGGGGGCGCTCACTTTTCCCCATGTGGTCAATTTGGCTGTCCGGGGTCCTGATGGTTCTCAATTTCTCTTCCTAAATAAACCTGTGTGAACAAAGCTCATGCTGTAGGTCTTCGGTTATCAGCTATTAACTAATCACAGCATTGAAAATCAGAATGAACATTTATCAGTGTTTTTTTCATTCTAACTTTCCACCTATTAAAAATGAAATTTACATCCCAGTGTTTTTTTTTAAACAAAATTTTGCATAATGCATCTATTTTTTTAGCCTATTTTTCCTTTTTTTTTTGGTACTCAGGAGTCATGAAGACTTTATGGCTGTAGCAATCATGCTCACCCTGGGTAGCACTCTGCATAGCTCTCGGGCAAGTCCCGTTCCAGCTTGCTGGTCAACTTGGCCTTGAGGCGGCCACTGTCCTCCCGCTGCTGGGCGGCTGCGTCGATTGCGCTGGACCAACGTGTGTCATGACTGCGGTGTCCACTGCTGCCACTGCTACGTGTTGCCGCTCTCTCATCTTCCAAGCTGGGCTTCTCGAAGTAGGATGACCGCTTGCGCTCTCGGTCACGCTCGCCCTCCCTTCGGCTGCCATGCTTGCCGCCTTCTGTGCTCACCTCGGGCACGTACTCGCCAGCGTCTTCAAAAATGCTGCAGCACAGACAAGTGCCATCCACATGTACAGCAGATTCATGAGGGTGAGTGACATGACAGTCATGCCCAAACATGGTTATTTCGAATTTTTATGCCCTCTGAAACAATTAAAATAACTACAATGCACAGAAAACTGTAAACATGACAATAAGCAAAAGTCGCCACACCAGAGTACAAACAGCACAAATAAAGCCCTTTGCATTTTTTTGTGTGTCCAGCTTTTTCTGCACAGTTTTATTTTTCCTAAGTTATATTACTGCCTGGAAAACTATGCCAGCTCATAAGTTGAATGCCATTGCTAATGATGATAAAAGTTCTGCACTTGTAAAGATATTCTACTTTCCGGGCTTTCACATGCCAAAACACAAAGTACGATTTTCAGTTGTGCTGTAGAGTGGGACACCAGATTATTCTGACTACCGGGAGTTCTTGAACGTCCACCTAAATTTAAGGACGCACACACATATCACTGCACTTCATTTACTTTGAAATGTGGACACTGTGGTCAGGAATCTTATGAGACCTCTAGCTTAGCAGTGCAATGCCACAGATGGCAAGCCAGCAGATTATTATGTCGGGCCATGAATTTTTTTTTTGTACTGTGGTGTTTTATCCAGTGTTTTTGGATACTGTCAGTTGGGTGAGTGCGTGTGGTTGCAGCCGCGAAGAGCGGCCCCCTTCTGTATCCCGCACAGCGTCGGCGGTGCTGTCGTTTTGGGATTGGCGCAGGAGCATCGTCTGCTACTTCTGCATGCGAAACAGCAGGAAATTCGTTTCCAAATGCGCGGATTGTAGTCAAAGCAGCTTGATGAGGGTCAGAGGAATACTACTTAGTGATAAATAAGAGCCGCGCCTGTACCTAAGAGATGTATGATTATTTCTTTGCCTGCAATGACTTAGTGGTCTGTCCAGCAGGTGGCACGTCACTGCCATTCTCTCCCCCCCACCCCACCCCCAAAAAATCTTTTCGCTTTTGTTTACAGAGCAAAAAGTGACCCTCGACCACACTTATCTGTCCAGCACGCTCTTCAGATCAAGGAGGTGCTCCTACCCCCCCGAAAAACAATTCTGCCTGCGCCTCTGCAATAAATGGGGTTCATATGCGCCTTCAGGTTGCGAACGATTCTAAGCGAAAGAGCCTGTCATAATTACACATTGTGTAACTTGCGTGTGAGAACATATTTAGAAACTGCTGCGTTTTTTTTTTTTTGAACAGCTATAAAAAATAGACAGGCCCCACAGCGCCACAATCTTGCTGTGCTTTATATCAGTGAGCTTGCAAGCCTCATGCTGGGACAGCTGACATATATGGTATAAATTTTATGTAAAGATGCATTTCATACACAAACTCCTTGGATTGCAGCTGAAATTATCAGGAGTTAGGGCTTCCAAAGTTATGGAAGACTAATTTAAGAAAAAATAGAACACAGTTTGATATATGACATACAGCCAGTAATTAAATAACTTTTATTTGGAAAAGCTCTTTCACATTTTGTGTCTCACACTTGACACGACTGATCAAGCATGCTTGAGTGAATTAGCAGTTTAACATAGTAAACATGCCGACCTGTAGCACGCTGGGCTGTCGAAGTTGCTATGCCTCCGAGGAAAACACTTGTGATCAGCGGCACTTGTTTAAACTCCTAAATAATTTTGCAGTTCTCAAGGTTTGGACAGCTGCTATTCCACGAGAAGCCTTCCAGGTGACAGTCAAGACCTACATTTTGAATCCGAGGACCTAAAGTCTTGCTGCGAGCACATAGTAGGAGGAAACGTTCTCAAAATTCATTGTGGTACGTTGGCATTAGAGCACGGTGCTGTTTCTCAAAATTTTTCGAATATTCCTGCACACTTGGCTAAATTAATGGGATTAAAGCGCAAAAGGGATCCCCCGAAACTAGAAAAAACCGTGAATTTCCAGGGCCGTGTGTCGGCCGTTGGTGGCGATGTGTCTGACGTTAACATGGAGTACTGCCTATGTTGATGAAACTACTGGCGTGCCCTCCGATCCAGAGTTATGTTCAGAGGTAGGTACTTGGTTGCCTGCAGTACAAGACCGAAGAAAGTTTCAATCCAGAAATGTCGAGCTTATCCAGGATGTTCTTTTTTTTTTTCTTTTAAAGTTGTTCAAAACAAAGGTATCCTCGAAATCGAAGATGCAGTGGTGGTAACAAAATACTTGCTCAGTTAGGGGGAAGCTTGTTCTCTCGTGTGCACTACAGCGAACATGGTTTGGGAAGCCAGCTGAAACTCACGAGCTTGCAGATGATATTAACTTTTCTCAGTTATGTTGATCACCTGAGATACACACCAGCTGTCATAGCGGCCAATTCCCTTCGATTTCGACCGCAACATCAGCCCTGAAGATTTGGGACGTGTGGAGGATCACTTTTGGGCTGTCCAGGAAAGACTTATACCCACCATGCGAGAACACAAGGAAGAACCGGTGAGCTCAGTAGGAGAAAAAAAAAAAGTAAAATCTACAAGACCAACGAAGCTTCACGAAAAATTACGCTCGTCTACTAAAAACTAAGAAGACGGTTAATGGGGCCACAGTTTTTGAGTGTAGAACGACATTTGGAAAGTGAAAACACGGCTTTCCAAAGGTTGTACCAGTTGTGGTGTGCACGTATCACGAAGGAGTACGGCCACCAGCGTGGGTCCGGTCTTAGCGAGCCGCAGGGCACGCGTTAACCGTCGCCGTGGTGAGAACACGATACTGCTCAAAGTCGCAACACTTTATTGTGGCAACACCAAACGCAGTACAGCCCGTTGCAAAGGCGCGGCGGGAAAGCAAATAGGCTTATCCACGCCACGGGCACCAAAGTACTACACAGGGTGCCACGAGCACGTCTCTGTGGTAAAGGTGATCCACTGAGACACCGGGACCAAGGCCCGGTTGCTCAAGTGAGGGCAAAGGCGCTCGCGTTGGCCTCGGAGGGAGACGGGTCGGCGTAGCTAGGCCACGCACTAGGACACCGTACCGCCCTTCGGCCGTGAGTACGCAGTGGGGCAACAAAAGGCGAGCGTTCGCCTCAAGCGCGAGGCGCCGTCAGCGAAGTCCGACGAGCCCCGAGCAACGGGAGTCGACGGACGGAAAAGATTGCGTGGCTCACCGTTTGCTGTCTCGGAGAGTACTGACCGCTCCCGACGCAGCGCGCGAAAACCTCTCGGGAGTCCCCGCGCGCGGCGCCACAGTCGACATCCGCTACCGGGTGAGGGAGTTAAACGCCACTCCGCTCACCCACCACGGCAGACAGCAAAAAAGGGCAGACATGTCGGGACATTGGAACGGCAGAAAAGGCGGCAAAGCCCGCGCAAAGGCAGCGGGCTAGCCTCAATTCCCACACAGTCAAGTGGACTAACTGATGACCGACCTTTCTCCAGCACAACAACTGATGTTGCTGACCGAAACCTCTCTGAACCTAAATTTGCAAAGCATTCCCTCGATAATTTATTTGTATAAGGCTTGAAAATGTCGGCAGAGGCAGCATGTTCACTTTTGACATCAACCTATAGGCAGCAGCAGGGCTCGATATTTTAAGGAGCAGGCAAGCAATCAGTCACTCGGCTCCATAGCGCAACTCTCTGGCTGACTTTGCTTTGAAGCTTTCAGCGCAGCACAAAGAGCGAATTTGAAAAAAAGAAAACTTCTACCTGGATAAGCTCGGCCTTCCAGAATTAGGACATTGTTCGGTCTTGTAATACAGGGAACCAAGTTGCTACCTCTAGACACAACTCAGGATCGGAGGGGACGGCAGTAGCTGCGTCAACATCGCTGTTTTTTATGTTAACTTCGACACATAGCCACCACTTGCAGACACACGGCCCTCGAAATTTGGGGTTTCTCCAAGTTTCGATGGTTTCCTTTAGCTCTTCAATGTTGCTGGTTTATACAAGTGTGCAAGAATATTCGAGAAAATCTGAGGAAACACTCCGGGCTTAGGTGTCCACATACTACATGACAGTTTCACGTTTGATGTGCTCGCAGAAGTGGTCAGGTCCTCGTATTCGAAATGTATGTCTTGATTGTCACCAGGAAGGCTTTTCGTGGAATAGCAGCTGTTCAGGTCCTGAAAACTGCAGGGTAATTTTGGGGGTTTAAAGAAGTGCCGCCGATCGCAAGTGTCTCACAAACTTTGATATTTCACAATTCATTCCGCCCAAATTAACAGCCGTTTTCGCGCTTCCGCACACGCGCGGAAGGCATGCCAACTTGAGTACGAAGTGAACGAAAACAAGTCCTAAACACAAAACGAATTGCAAATTATCAGAGTCAGTGGGGTAGTGTACACGCGTGCACTAGACGCAGACGATCTGATACAGTCGGTGGCCGACGATGTTGCAAAATGGTCTGGTCACTCCAGGCCGGTGACGCCAACGACAGTACCAGCGATCAAAAACAGGGGAGATGGCCGACCAGTCTTCAAAAGATGGGTGCCAGTGTGAAAACACGGGCCACGTCTGGCGATGCGGGGTGCTCAGAGTAGTGGGGGGACAAAGGACGGAGGGGTGTGTAACAAAAAGCGGTCGGGGAGAGCGGCAACGAGAGGGGTGCGGAGGCAGGGTTGGCATTCAACAATAAGAATGTATGGGCACCTCACCGATGCCTGAACGGCGGTCGAAAGTTGTTTCCCGAGATGTCGGCAGAGCGCCGACTCCGTTCACTGTAACCGATCAGCAGCGCTCAGAGACGTTTGTTGTAAGTGCGATTTTGTGCCATTGAACCAATGTATATTTTCACGGTCATGCGGATATTATTCGTTTTAAGTGGGGCCGTTATATGTGGGCTCGACTGTGTTATCATTTTTTATGGCATTGCCTAGTGGTGAAGCTGCCTTCGAGTTATCTTTCTTTTTACACGATCAGCAAAATAAAGGAACCCCACTGAATTGAGAGAATCACGCCATTTTTTTCATAAGGAAGAGGAGGCCTCTACGAATTGAGTGGGAAAAAATTTCGATAATGTTGGCAAGCTTTGCTTTTTTTATTATAGCAGCAAAACAGTTAATTCGCCAAATTACAACTGCGCAGCTGTTCAACAATGATAGTTGCCCAAGGTCCTTGATATGTCGCACTTGTCACCCTTTGAAGCCACAGACCAAAAGCAGCCTGTTTTGAGCAGCACGTCAATGCTTCATTTTCATTTTTTCGCATTCACTGTGAATTCCCCCTCTCATCTAACGTGATGGACTCCCACTAATCAAGAACTCCCTGTGCATGATTTTGGATGAAAGAGTAACTTGTTTTCTCTTCTGTGGGAATCTATGGATCCACTAGTGCATTACTATGCCATCCAATTAAGGGGGCAGACTGGTCTTAGACATTTTTTTTGTTTATTTTTTCAGTGATCTTGATCAAACTGCACAAAATTATGCAGTTTTTCCTGCTCATTTCAAATATTTAATTAGTTTTCGTGTAACTCTTCTTGTTCCTGAGATAACTTAAGTTCACCCCCTATTGTTTAAGGCCGCCATAGAAAAAAAAGTGCTTAATAAAAAGTGATATTTAAGATATCGCTACACAGACTAATGACTATATATAGAAATTATGCAAAAGTATTTGTTTTAGGCTTTTCTTGGTTATTTTACAGCAAAATTAACTATACATTTTCAAAAGCAGTTGAAATCGTGTTACAATTTTGATGAGTAATTAATTAAAAAGGCTTGTGCTCTAAATTCTGCTCCCATACTTGCACTCTACACACATACAGGTTTCCATTACAAAAATAATTATAGTAGTACCTGCCCTAGCTGCAGAAATATTGAGGCCTTGAAATTGAACAGTCGTAAATTTACTTTTTTTGAGAAAATTGAAAAAAACTGAAGACACACAGCTTCTTCAAAAAGCAACAATCATGGTGCCCATGTTTTGCAACCCTCATAAAGGGGCTATAAATTTGTAGCAGAGCTTCTAACGCAGGTGCCAGCAAATTATAAAGAAGCCTTGAAGTCTGTTCCCCATTTTTTGGCAAGTTCTGCATGCAAACATCACCAAGAATCTGGACAGTTAGAATGACATTACAAAAAAATTACCACTTCCTGGTGTGTGAAAATTTCTAGAGAGATAATACTTGCGGAAACTAAATATGTCAATTTTGGAAAATGAACTTTTTTGTCACTTTTTGGTCCCAAAGACCAGTCTGTCCCCTTAAGTCATGACATGTCTGGCAAGCACAACTCACTCTTCATATTAGTTTCTTCCAACACTTCCGTTCATTTCATGCATGAATTCATTGCTTGACTCAAAGGTAACTGTAGCAGATTTAAAAAGCTGGTGAGTACGACCCTACCCATTTTTGGCCAGTGCACATGCGTAAAATACACATGGAAAGAAGTTCTGCTTTCCTTCAAATACCCCTTTCAGTAGTTCAACCAGCACTTGTTTGTGTGTGTGTGTGAGTATGTGTGTGCGCGCATCCTGTTGTATGTTTTTGCACTGCCCAAGAATGGAACAAACCAACCTCTCATCATCTGAACTCGGCACCAAAAAAGCTGCCCAGTAGTTTTACTATAGCATGCCAGACATTATAACATACGGACATTTCCCACAGTGTCTCTCTCTCGCCCTGCTTTAGCAGTAATACGTCAATATGAGTGTATGACAATAAGCAAAAATCACCACACCAGCGTACAAGCAGCACATATAAAGCAGATTCACCCCTGGCTTGTGGCCCTGTTGCCTGCTGTGCTGCCCCTCACTATGACTGACCCACGCTGGCAATGGGAATGCTCGCAGTGAGTTTCACACAGCTGCCTCTGTACAGCTCGCAACACACGGCAGCTGTGTTGTCTCTCGACGCGAGAGAAACACTTGCACATGCCAACCCATTCCTGCATATGCCCATGCACAGCCCTGAACCATAGTCCTGACAAGGAGCCGTGGTGTCGAATCACCAGACATATAACTTGCTTGCAGAGCTGCTGCTACAAGCAATGAATGCTGGCACTACACCTCCAATGTCATTCAAACTTCCTTACAGAGGCCTTCACATTTTTTTTCTCGATCATTCTTGTTATGCAGAAGCATGTGCTTACACATCATCTGGTGCCACTTCCACTTTGCCAGATGGCTTGTCAGTCCCCTTGCCTTTCTTTTTGCCCTTACGATTGTGCATTCCTTGGCGCAGGTACGACAGGATCTGGGTCAGCTTATTGATCACAATGTCGTTGGTGGTGAGGGTGGTGTGGCTCTGAAAGGATAGAAACGCCATCTTCAGACCACAAGAGAATGCAACCAATGCAACAAACTTCATTGAGCAGTCAAAAACAAGCCATAGAATGCCCCATTACATACTCCAACAGTGTAGTTACCATTCGATGATTACTTATTACTTGGATGAAAGTTGCGACGTCACATGAAAGAACCATAATGACATGATGCTTTAAAACCAAATGTCTCGCCGTACCCAGTTTGAAGGTTTTTATATGCATAATTGAATCCCACCTAACGTTTCCTTTTCACCAGCACATTCGAGAAGTGGTCACGTGACCACACAATTTTTTTTTTAACAAATAAACTTCACTAAAATTACTCCCATGCAGTTAGCATTCAGCTAAATTTTTTTTAAAAGTGAAGCTCCTTAAAGGGACACTGAAGTCAATCATTAAGTCGACGTCGATTGTTTAAATGGTGGTCCAGAAACTTCGTAGTGTTACTTTTGTGTCAAGGAAGGGCCTATTTTGAAATAAAATCATGTTTTAGTAGTCCACATCGGGTTAGCGCACTTCAAATTACCCGCCTTAAGAAGCGGATCGACCGGACCGTCTCACGTCACTGTTGCCGTGCACAACGTTGGCCGGCTTTACTGCGCTAGTAGCAGCAGACCGAAAGCAGAGGAACCACAGCAGCAGCAACGGCCATTGATCGATTTCCCACCACTAACTTCGAGATCGCAGGCGCTTTTGTTTCAACTGCGCTCCTCTAGATGGTACCACCTGTCTCGTGTAACCACGCAAAAAGTAAGTTTTTAAATTACTCGCCCCATTGCCCATAGTAACAATCAAACAGAAACGAACCAGCAGCATTTTATTGCATCTTTTAATGCATAGAACAATCTTTATTTAGTGCAGTTAGATCAATTACTAGTGATTAATTGTAGGTGGTCCGTCTGATGTCATCAGGATTATTATGAAAATGTCCTACTGCGGCACTTGTATTCTTGTGCATTTACTTTAATTTCTCAATAAGTATGGCACTGCTGTTGTTAATATTGTGGTTTTAGACGTCATACATTGACCTTCAATTCTGACGTAAATTGTTATTTGAGTTTAGTGTCCCTTTAAGGCGTGGGCTGAACGTCCCGTCGAAATCATATGTAGCCACCTTTCATTAGTTCTTGAACCGGCTATTCTGCTTGCACGTTCAGAAAGTTGTCGGCAGATCGACAAGGCTGCAGAGCAGCGTTCGCGCAAGGCGGCAGCGGCTCGCGCTTGAAGACGGAACCCCAATGTGCAAGTGCACGAGGCAGAAGCATGCTGTGAAGCTGCGCGGCAGCGCCGACAAGATCCCGGTGTACGAGAACGAGAGGTTGAAGCAGCGCAGCAGCGGCGTGCGGACCCAGCTTCGCTCCGCTCTTCATCACTCACCCTGTGAATATGCTGTCATTTTTTTCAGCAGAATCGTTGGTGGTCTAATTTTGGGCTGGGACATTTTACTTGGAATGACCCCATTCAGTATTACTCTGTTGATATCTTAAGTCTCTCTACAGCACATCACAGTCACATCAGTTTTCTTAATGTTCATACGAGGCCTGTTGGACCAACCAAAGAAACTTTGCAGTGACAAAATTAATCTATGCACGTCGTCTGCGGGCACACTGTGCCACCAGGTGAATGTGAGATTGTTTACTTTTTGTATGCACCCTGCCTTCGTTACCAAAACATTCTCAAAGTTCCAAGCTTAAGTCAATTTATACTATATAATTGTATGACAAAAGAAAATACAAGTATTGTCTAAAAGGAGTGGGCCTTTCAGCTGCGTCATAACTGCGAAGACAAAATTCCAGCATCGCCTGCAGTGGCCACTCCGCTGGGTGGCCTTTCTTTTATCGAGGTGGGGCAGGCTCTACATTAAACGGAGCAGGCAGCTGTTAAGCGACTATGGTTGTATGCATGATGAAACTACCTATGCGGTTGATCATAGTCAATACAAAAGGTAGGCTAAGAATGCGTCAGTTCCCTATCGTTATTCAGAAAACAATTGCGATTTCTTGATGCCACCACGTTTGCACATGCCTGAAAGTTTGCCATTTTCATGTATATATCCAGTGATTTGACTTTCAACTGTTGAAAATTGGCACTTCTGTGTGTGTTTTCCCTCCCTGTCTCATCCTCGTCGTTTCAGGGCTGTGCTCAACTTTATGAACATGTCATACCAACAAGGCCATGAAGACTACAATTTTTTTTTCCCCAGAAATGCGCAAGCATACCCAGCTCATCTGTGACATGGAAGGTTTGTTTAAAAAAACAAACCAAAGCTCATTTGTCAACAACAAATAAGTGAGAAGCAATTGCCTCCAGGTTTGGGCAGTCCTTCTTGCTGCGAATGAGAGTTGTGGGAATGTCACTGTCGGCATATTCATCATCCAACTCGATGACGTACGCCATCCGGTTGGGCAAGAACAGGTCATTGCGTTCAACTGCTCGTGGCCGGAAAAGCAATCGATAGATGTTCCGCCCTGCACACAAACAGAAAGTTCTTCCTGACAACAACCTTTCAGAACAATGGCACTGCGCACATGACTGCTGCTAGGCAATCAACTTTTCTATATGCCCCAAAGTATTCTCACTTCGCTTCAGGTAATTTCATAAGTTTCCAGCCTGACATATAGGGTCATTCCACAGCAAATGACCCAGCCAATTTGGTAACCATCTCAAATGATAAAAAAATCATGTTGATTCACCGTGTTGAAAACAGTGAATTGCTAGAATTATTTCAGAGTTTAAAAAAAATGTTGGCTACGTGGATGACTTCTGAACTTTTCAAAATGTTGTCTGGGTGTTGTTTGGCAAAAAATGTAGTTCAAAAGTACCGCTCCTTTTTTTTTTATTCTAAATTTGGTGTACACTTTAAGTGAAGGGGCTTGTGTAAGGTCTTTAAAGCTCAGTAAAATCAGTGCAACTTTACTGGCACATACGTCTTCGAGAATTTAGCTGAATTGTTTTTTGTTTGCATTTCTTCTATTGCAATACTGCACTTTGCATGAATATCTGAGCAATGAATACTTAGTTCGCAGAAGGTATATTTTTCGTAAAAAATACTTCAAAATCCCTCAAGCTGCTCAGATTCAAGAGAAAAAATCACAAAATCGTCATTTTTGTACAGATTGGGATGCAATTCGCACTATGGAATGGCATGAAAAAACTTTATTTCAGTCCTGCAGGATGCATTTAGTGGGCGTCTCCCACGTAGGGACCGACTATGCGATGGTCCAATTATAAATTAGCTTTACACTTACATTGAAAGCAAATAACCAGTTATTTTTGTATGGCAAGTTTTATCATTACAATTTTTGTTTTAAGGAAGAAAATAATTTTGAAGTTTTCCATTGACGGTCATCTTCCCATTTGGTCATACGACAGCTTCCCCCTTGGAGTTTTCCATTGCCATCAATGGAAAACTTTAACAATTATTTTCATCCCTAAAACAAAAATTGTAATGATAAAACTTGCCATATAAAAAGAATTGTTTACTTGCTTTTGATTTAGGTGTGAAGCCAATTTTTATTTGGACCACCACATGGTGCAAGTTGCGTCTAAATGTGGACAAAAATAATAGTTTTGTGAAATTCGCGATTTTTTTCTTTTGAAATCGAGCCGCTTGAGGTGTCTAGAAATAACTTTTTATGGTAAGTACACATTATGTGTGGTAAGTGCTCATTGCTCAGATATTCTTACAAACTGCAGTATTGCAATAGAAAAAAATGCAAACGCAATTTGGGTAAATTCTTGGAGGCATATGTGGCAGATAAATTGTGCTAATATTATTGAGCTTCAAACACCTTACACAAGCTCCTTCACTTGATATGTAGACCATAATTGGTATATACAGAAGGAGCACTACTTTTAAAATAAATTTTTTTCCCAAACAACATCCACACAATATTTTGAGAAGTTCAGAAGTCACTTACTTGACCAAAAATTTTGCTGTCTCCATAATTCTACCTATTCACTGTTTTCAGGCACGATTTTTTTTAAGTACATTTGAGATGGTCACCAAAATGACTGGGACATTTGATGTGGAATGACCCCATATACAGTGCAGACAGACCACTTACAGTGTAAATACTCAGAGTGGAGGACCGGATACAATACAATCTTTTTAAACTCCCGTTTATTCTTCCATAAAACCCCACATATATGCATACCACTTATTGTGCCGTACCCCAAGATGAAAGACCAGTTACAATGCATTTGCCAGGAAATCTTTGTGACAAGTGCATAGCGAGTGCTCTTCTGAAAGCAGATGCACTTGATGCACCACTGGGCAGCACATGATGAGGTCTTTACAGAGGAGGAGGTGACGCAGAGTGAACAAACGAAGAATGGAGAGAAAAAAGAGAAGACTAGCAGCTGTTCAGTGTACGAATACAACCAATGAGCAAAGCTCCTCAGAAATTAGACGCAAACAACTATGTGCGTGATCTCGCTACTGGCTTACATAAAGGTGCGAGGGTGGGGCGCTCGGTGGCGGGAACGATTCAGCGACTGAGTGTCCTTCACGCACAGCACAGCGCGAGCAAGCGAGCCAGCCCAAGCAACGTACCAACCACTGGGCAGACGACAGGGCGAAGCATTGGTTGCATGCAGTTGGCCATCTTGAGGGGAGAGGGCAGAGGCAAAGAAAGAGGGCTCCCGCTTTCAGTGCAAGAATGCATTTCGCTGCAGCCGGAGAGTGCACCTGTCGTTTTACTTGGCAGGCTGAGTGCCTGAGAAGGTGTTTGACATTATGAATCGTTTAATTGTCTTTTTGCGCCGGCACCCCATTTATGTTGGACGGAGCTTCAATGGTGACTGCGGAGTGCGATCCTAAGGAGCTTAGCTCCTAAAAAGACCGCAGCTTGCTACGCAGGCTCCCCTAGTGAGGGAGAGGGCGGTTGCCTAGGCGACAGATGATCTTTGCACCGGCGCGACTACAGTGCACTACCGTGGCCAGTGTGGCTCCAGCCACTTGCTGCCGACCGCGTGCGGCTCAACATGGCACCTGCGACCCGTCCTCAACTGCGCTTAGAGTTTCGTCATACACTCCCTTTTTCAATGGTTTCCCGTCAGAAAAAGCGCAGTCGTTATCGGGCTTGCTACAGATTTGCGTTTGCTATCTCGCCCATAAATTTAATACATTTAGGGCTTTATAATGAAAGCTTTCACCTTTGCTGCCAGTGTGCGGTCTTACATAAACTTGGCAGGTTCTCGTCATGAAGCGTGGAAACTTGGACAAGTTGGTAGGACATTAACTGAATATACGAACAGCGAAACTTGAAAGTAGTTACAGTGTAGCTATGGAAGCGAAGAAACAAAAATAGAAAACAGCGCTGACTTGCAGCAGCACATATTCAGTTATATTCTCGTTGTCTTTAATCTCTCGGCTGCGAACGCTTTTCATAGTTCAGAGCAATATTTTCGAGCGTTTGTTCTTCATGCCTTGGACAAACTTTCCGCAACAACATGCCAAACGGCAGACTAGGCCTAATTAGCGTTGGTCACAATTCGGTAGCGGTCGCATGCAATCTAAGTTTCGTATGAAATCAACTCTTTACGGTGGCAGCACTTAAAGGGAAGGGATACATCTCGTTAATGAAAACGATGGTGGCACATGCAACAGTCTAATGGTGGTTTGCAATTTGATTGTGATGTCTTGAAATTGGGTGAAATCAAACAAACGGTGTCTCTCAGCATGCAAAATTTCTGATGCGATTTGACATAGTTTCTGTGTAATGCACATAATCAAGGCGGCCTGATAAGTAGTCGGCGAATTCCTGCAATGATGCTTTCTTTTGTTAAGATAACCCCCCCCCCCCCCGCATTTTGCATTCATTTCGTTGGCAATGCAGGTCTTTGGACGGCAAATTACTATTTAAACATTCAAAAATATAAGTGGTTGTAAGCACCACGCATCGCATGTTTTTGTTCTAGGACGCGCGAGCCTGCATGCTCAACACGTTTTGCACAAGTTCGGCCATTGAAATGGTTGTTTTGGTTATAGTGCAGTACCACTTATAGTGTGAATATTCGCGACTCCTGCGACTGAAAGCTTTGCTTTTTCAGAATGGCTATATAGGTACACAAAACCGTCTATTAGAAGTCCTCTGTATGAGTTTCCAACACAGTGTTTGTGCTTACATAAAAAACAAGGGAGTTCCGATCAAGCCGTTTGCTTGCTTTACAACACTGTGGCAAGTTTTGCTGTAGTGAGTGAAAGACTGGTTTTTAGCAGATTGACAATACACAGTGATAGAAGTGACTTCTTACTTTTTGGAGCATACCTTGGAGCAGCAAAAGTACTGCTTTGGAAAATCCAGAAGTGTTTTCAGGGTGAAAAAAATGATAGTTTGGAGCTGTAATAGTGCTTCAGGGGCAGATACAAAATTTGCCATACACCAAATGAAGTACAAAGCATTGTCTAAGCATTTCATGAATTATTAATGTTGATTATGAAATATATTTATATTTCAAGAAGCAAACAATTAAAAGAATGGCTGGTTGTCAAAAATGGGCTGCAAAATGAACTATATGTATGAACTACTAGTATTTGTGCCGGAAATCAAATCAAACTAGTAAAGCTGAGCACCACATTTTAGAAGTAAACACAATCCCCCGTACCTGTTGCCAAATAAGCAGTAGATAATTGGCACGAGATAAAAGCAATCCTGCTCATTTTTACATTTCATCACTCTAGCCTGCATGTCTAGCTGGAAAAAAAAAAAGAAGAAAGCTGCCAAGTGAGCTATGGCAGTTAATATGTCAGTTCTTTTTGCATAAACGAGATTAGAGCTGATAATGCCACACACTAGTAGCATACTGGGATGATAGCACACAGATTCTGACACGATATTGTACACAGATTCTAATATACACGAGAAATATCATTCCTTTTTTAGATGACTAAAATAAAGGGAAAATAAACAAACACAAAAACTAATACATAGTGGCAAATAGAAAGGAAATGGAAAGTATGTGCTAGTGTTCTTCCTCAACACGGAATAAAACATCAAGAAATTATATATTTTTCAAGGTCTGTAACAACAACACAAGAACATTCCATTGCAGATGTTACATTCCTGCTAGGACAGAGTGATGTTGACCAGATAAGTTGCACCAATACATTACACTGCCCCCAAAGGGATAATGCAAGGCTAAAGACGCCACACAGCTGATCTAGAAGAATGGTCTGAGGGGCTAATTTTTGTGTTACAAACTACTGAAATCAATAGGCAATTAAGCCAAGAAAAGTGTAGGGTACACTACTTGTGGTTTCCTCACTGTATCGTAATCATTCTCACCTATTTTCAAAGAAGTCAACATGGACAAAAATCACCCTTTCTGCCGGTGGAATCCAGATCCACAACTTGGAATGAAGCATTCGGTGCTCTACTATGTGAGCTATAATGAATAGTGCCCCCTCATACACTTTTACATAGGGTGATTCCACGAGAGATCGACATGGGTCCAAAAACTGATATTTTAGATTTCATTGAGTATTTTATATTTCGTGCACCTCTCACCAGGTAGCCCGAAAGTCAACTTCGTTTTATGATTAACGGCATAACTTACGAGAAAAAAATATCAAACTTCACCAACACGGAGGCACCAATTTCATCACCTGTCATTTTCGAAAATTGCAGATGCTATAAAAAGACAAATATTTTTGTTTCAAGGAAGATATTTTTTACCTGAAATGCATGTCTAATGAAGAATGAATTCATACGGTTTCAAGTTTGTAGACCTTAAGAAAATAGCTTTTTAAAATGTCAAATTTTGTGACAGTTTAAAATAAGTTACATGTTCCCCATTTTTTCTTTTCCCCGAAAGTAATGCAAGCAGCGTTTTCAAACTTGACACGTTTTAAGGATATAGTGTGTTCATTAGGTACATAAATTATTGCTGCCGTAGGGCAAATGTAAATTTTTATATATTGCCTCAAAGTTCTCATATTGGCAAAAGTGTACTCCACTGAAATTCAAATAATAAAAAACCCCATCTTCGATTTTTCTTAAAATCTCGTAAATAGACAATCGAAGGCCATCATACAGTAATATAGAAAAACATGTTGCATTATTTTGTTTTTAGCGACAATAATTGTAGTACAAATCAGAGCTTTTCAAGAATGCACTGATAAGTTGAGAAATCTAGAAATCGGAACGGAAAAGCGGCAATGAGCTTCAAACCCGAGTAAACGTGACCGCATTTGGTGAAGAAAGGCTGTTTTAGGCAGATAGAACTCTAATATGTGCTGATGAGACTTCTAATTTTAGCAGATGAGACTTCTAATATGTGGTGCCTCTCAATTACTGACACACAGATGGAGCTGCTGTGACGGCCATGTGTTTGCAACACATTGCGTAAGAGATTTGAATGTTGAATGAGTTCATAAACGATTTATAACAAATTTTTATCATTTGGGGCACGAAGACTACCGCATTAGACTGAAGAACACGCTTTAGGGCAAGTTGTCATCTGTCGTCTGCTCCTCTACTACTCCTGACCACTACTCCTAGCCCTGGCAGAGAATGTGAAACGCTCCATGAGAGTGCCACTATAGTTTACCAACAACCCTATAACGATAAGAGTCTTCGGCAATCTCCTAGAAGTGCATGTGGTACAAAAGGCACGTTTACACCAACGTGACAGGACATCGATTTCGGTCGGCCGCCTGTCTTTGGAAACACGTTTTGTCCCATACCGATGGTCTATAGAAGATGCCGTCTTGTTGTGCTCGTAGCCTTTCATCGACCCATTCTCTAGTCCCACTAGAGGGGCGCAAGACAACAACATAACTTGCCCAAAGAAACTGGAAACCACCTGCTCTACTTGTTTTCAGCCATCCTCCCTCTTAGGCTGCATACCCCACAGTGTGTGGACAGTGAAGTGAAGAAAAGATGTCCGTGCAGTGCACAGATACCCATTAAAGGAGTAGTGACACCAAATTTAAAACACGAGATATGGCTTTCATTTGCTTGCTTGGTATGCACAAGTTTTTTTTTAGCGAAGTATGAATCATGTCCGTTACATACAAGTTATTCTATTTCAAGCGCAAAGAGCGTACTAGGCTCATCGGCGCCTCCCCAGCCATGGGACATCGACAGTATTTTGACGCGTTCAGCAAGCTCCTACATTACACCTCAGGCACCAAGTGACGATAAGCGAGCAGAGACGATGTCGACAGTTTTAGTGTTGTCATCGCAATGTCTACATGAGGTGCCATCTGGCGGCGATGCTTGGCTACCTGGGAACGGCTTCACTTGCTTCGTTTTGCTTGGTTTGTACAGCACGTTTGTGTGAATCCTGTGTTTGCGTTGCGCCACATCGGTTGATTTGTTGTGCATTCATGCGGGCAAGTGAGCGTGAATAAGATTATCGGACGCTAAGGTCATCACCAACAAGTAATACGCACGCAGCATTCACATGTCTTACCAGCCAGCCTGGCCCAAGCGTGTGTCTTCAGCTGCCTCGTCGCTGCCCAGTTTGGCGTCAATTTCAGAATCACTGCTCAGGATCGAACGAAAATGATTTGCCACTGAGCTAATTGTTGCGATTTCATATTCCTCAGTGTTTTGATCATCGTTGGTGAAGGCTGATCATGGAGGTGACAACAATGGGTGTGGTGAAGACATGCCTATACAAGTGCGCGCCGAGCAGACGAAATGTCAACTGAAAATCGTGTCACCATTTCGTATGGACCCGTGTTCAGATGGGGCGGGACCGCGGGAGGTGACCGTATGGCAGCTCTGGCAGTGCTGCAAAATTGGCAGGCTTTGCATCAGTTTTGAATCGGGTTCAATAATGGTCATACCGATTGATATCACATAATAATTCATCCCTCTGTTGCATTATTAGTACCAAATCGTCACTAGGAGATCGACAACTACGCGACAACTACGTGTCCACGCAAAAAACGAGACATGCGCCAAGTTGATGTCACTGCTCCTTTAAGATGCCTCTAGGGTCTCATGCGGGGCTTCTTTATCTTCCCCCGAATCTCCCCCTTCGTCATTCAACTCAATGACACGGGCAAATTTTCGCTCGACAGCGAATCTCCTGACAATTTGCCGAACACAAGTCTGTCGACACGTTTTGCTATGTCTAACAGCGCGAAAACAGATCGAGACTATATGTGGACCCGGCACAGCGCTTTGCATTGTCCACTTCTACTCTATGTTTGTGTTTTCGTGCTGTTAGATGCAATGGATCAGCACCAACTCGCCCAGTTTTCCATCTAAACGTTTTGCTGGTATTTTCGGTCATCATGTTGCACTACGATGACATGTTATCTTTTGAGGCATCGTTGTCTGTCTAGTGTGACCAGATGGTTCAGCGACATCGTCGGCGGGCAACTTGTCAACCAACTGCCTGCGTAGGTGTCGTGTCGCTCTAGTGTGAACGTGCCAATGTTTACTTGCCAATGTTCCAAAATTGGAACATACAAAACACGATCTTTCATTTCTTCCTCCATATACCACACTTTTAAAATTTTTTTGGTATACTCACTGATGCTTGGAACACGGAACAATGTTGATATTTATTATGAACCCTTGTGCAGTCTTTGGAAAAATGTTTAACAACAGGCATATTTTGTGCTCCTTCACCACCACGTGCTTGTTGTGT
Organism: Rhipicephalus annulatus; assembly: GCA_013436015.1. NCBI lineage: Eukaryota > Metazoa > Arthropoda > Arachnida > Ixodida > Ixodidae > Rhipicephalus > Rhipicephalus annulatus. Next base: position 32,383 of record WOVY01004513.1, read on the forward strand.
TATTTGGCAAGAAAAAGTAACGTTGCAGTAAGCAAACCAGAACTAAAATATAGGAATATAGTTGAGTATTAGATGGCCAAAAAGAAACAAAAACAAAGGCACTCTAGTTGTCAGGTTCGAGAGTTTTATGCAGATGTTCCATTTTTGGAACATTGGCATTTTGCAATGTCAAAAACAGCGTAGGCGCACGCAAGCGTTTTACCTTGTTCTTTTTGTTTTAATGGCTTGTTCATAGCGCCGTCTAGCTGGCGCTTTGCAAAAACAAACATTTGTTATCCTGGGCGTCATTATGAGACAGCCTGGCACGTGGAAGAAGCAGCATTCAACTGAAGCGCACAGCCACATCAGTCCCTGTAAATGTAAGTAGAAAATTACCTTGCGACGGATTTTATTCTTATAGTAAATTATTTAAAAACGCAATACCTTTCGTTGTAGGTCATGGCAAAGCGCTTCCTAACTTTGGAGGCAGTGATTGACCTTCTGTTCAGCCTCCCCGATGATGAGCGCAAAAGTGAGTCTATATGCCAATTGCCACCCGATGAAGATGGCAACATTACTGACGAGGAGCACGTCAACGAAAACGATTTTTCTGAAGATGTTCCCGATGATGTTTGCGGGCAGGTTGAAGTAATGCAGCGATGAAGACTCATTCGTCTTCTAGATCTTCGAACTTTGAGCCAAGGCGGAAGCAACCGGCATTGAGGCAACTGACTGCTGCAAAAGGACACAAAGCATCAACGAAGGCTGGCAAAACAAAAAGGCTGAAGCACTCTCATACGCCAGCATGGGGTGACCATGCTACGTTTAACAATTAACAAAACACTTCTCAGCGACAGGCCTCCGTTGTTGCTGGAAGCATTTCCGGAGCTTGCGAGCATGAGTCCCTTTATACTCTTCAGCAAAATTATTTCTCCAGAATATCTTGCTTCACTGGCTGAACTGACTGCAAGATACGCACTCCAAAAGAGGGAGGAGGTGGATGTCACAGAAGCGGATATAGGTCAATTTTTTGGCCTCTTACTATTCAGCGGTTATCCCTCGGTTCTGTCAGAGGACTCGTACTGAAACACAGCAGAAGACCTTTGTGTGCCTATAGTCGCGACAGTGATGGCCCGCAATCGGTTCCAGCAGCTGAAAAGGTTTTTCATGTTGTTGACAACACTCAGTTGCAAGCAGGCAAAAAGATGGGTAAAATTCAGCTGTTTTACGAAGAAATCTCTAAATGTTTCCACCAGTTTGGAGTTTTCCATGAAAATCTCAGCATCGATGAGTCAATGGTGCCCTATTATGACCACCACTCGTGCAAAATGTTTATCAGCGGAAAACCCATTCAGTTTGGCTATAAGATCTGGATGATGTGCTCATCGAATGGGTACCCCTATGCAATGGAAATATATTGCGGAAGAAATGAAAAGGATGACAAGACACCCCTCGGAATCAGGGTTGTTAGCAACATGATATCGGTCCTGCAAGCCCTTGAACACCTGAACAGCACGAGGTCTACTTTGACTTCTTTACTTCACACAGGCTCTTCACGAAACTGGCTGACCAAGTTATTCGAGCGACGGGGACTGTGCGAGATTCAAGAACTGGTGGCTGTCCATTGAAGAGCGTGAAAGGTGTCGAAGAAAGAAAAAGGAAGAAAGAGGATCTTTTCATTACAAGTGCGATGGGGCAGTCTACACATGCAGGTGGAACGACAACGCAGTCGTCACAGTTTTTTCAAACCACCTCAGCCATGAGCCTGTTGGAAGTGCGAAACGCTTTTCACGACACTCAAACAAGAAGGTAGACATTCCTCAACCACAATTGATAAAAAAATACAATGAGGGCATGGGGGGAGTAGATGTCATGGACCGCCTCCTCGGCAGCTATCGACCAAGATTGAGAAGCAAAAAATGGTGGTGGAACCTTTTCAGCAATGGTATGAACATGGCTGCCATTGCAGGATGGCTCCTCCACTGCGAGCTTCACAAGGGAACTGATGCCGCCATGACACACATCCCATTTTGACGAGACGTCACCATGTCCTTGCTGCAGCTCAAGCAGAAACTAGCTACGCGGCCGGGACCTCGGGTTCATCCACGCTGTGGGGACAGAAAGACTGATGGCCATTACATCGTCTCAGGGACTCAGGGGAGGTGCGCTGAATGCAAGAACACAACCAATCAGTGCCAAGAGTGCAAGAAGCGGCTGCACAAGAAATGCTTTGCTGCTTACCACAGTTTGTGAATTGCTCACTGTAGTACAGCCTTCAGTATAAAAGAAGAAATTTTTGAAGGTTTTGTTATTTATACGAACACTTTCCAGAAACATTGTTTGACGCTAAATATTATTCTTCAGTTATCCTGAGCAAGAAAACCCTACCTAAATGTCAATAAATGTTTTTCTTGACAGAATTTGTGTTTTGCCTATGGAAAACACCAATGTTCCAAAAATGGAACATGAGAAAAAACGTACTTAGTCATTATGAATGTGGCTAAATTTTTTATCACAGTTCTTTAAAAGGCCAATGCATATTATGAACAAAATTATGACTTTTTTTTACTGTTGTTTCTTAGTGCGGCATTTAAAAGGTTAAATGTGCAGCACACATCCAATACGGGACATCTCGCTGTGCTGGTTCCTCCTTGGTCAGGACTGTGGTGTGGGCAATGGTTATGCTGCATGAGCGTTGTTTGTAGAAACGTATAATTGCTTGTGAGCACATTGACCCAATGCAATAACTGTGGTACCTGTGCATGGTCAGGAGTAGAGCAGGTACAAAGAATACTATCACGGTGAATGCATGAGTGCAGTTCAGCGAGTACCCCAGAAGCAATATTGCTTCAAAAGGGGTGAGAATAAAAACATATCCATCGTAAATTTTCATGTACATAAATCAAATGGCATACAGTGTGGTGCAGGCAGTGGCCGATTTCACTGCAACTTTGCAGGACTTAGGCTGTGAAATGCTTTGCTTACGTGGACTATTTCATGGTTTTTTCAACGAATTAATGTTTCACAGAGGATAAATAAGACAAATGCTTGAAACTGTTCAGACAGACAAACGAAGGCTTGAAGTCTCGGATGCCAAGACTGCATGCGATTTCTAGATTTGCAGCCATCTTTACCCTCGTCCCATACTTGCTGGGAATAAAGAACTAGGAGCAAAAAATCCCTGCTTCTGTATGACTCTGGCTATACGAACCTTAATTATAAGACCACAGCTTCTTCAGGCTTAAAACTGGCAGTCAGATGATCATGTGACAACAAGGTCAGTGATAGCATGCAGAAAGAAGCCACGACGCTTAAAAACAGCGGATACCCAGAATTTTTAATAGCTTCGGTCACTGAAAAGGCGCTAAATAGTTTCCTTGACAGCAGTAAGAAAGCACCAAAACAATGTTGTTGGGGTTTAATGTTCCAAAACCACCACATGATTATGAGAGACGCTGTAGTAGAAGGCTCCGGAAATTTAAACCACCTGGGATTCTTTAACATGCACCTAAATCTAAGCACACAAGCCTCAAGCATTTTGGCCTCCATCGGAAATGCAGCGCCACGGCTGAGATTCAATCCTGCGACATGCGGGTCAGCAGCCGAGTGCCTTAGCCACTAGACACTAGCAAACTAAGAACATATGTGTCTCTCCATCCATGCACAAGACTTGTAATATTCTCAAGAAGATCGGGGAAAAGCATGGTGCGAAAATTGTTTGTGTCTCTTTGAAGCTTAAAGGCCTTTGCAAAAGACAATTTCCCCAAAACTACATCTGCAGAAAAGTGCACCATCAAGCATGCAAGCCAATGTATTTATTGCAATGAGGGCATAGTCTATCAAATTTATATCACATGTGAAAAATGCTCTACAGGGCAGACCGGGAACTGCATAAATACAAGGTCAAAAGAAGGTAGGTATGCCACAGAGACGCTGCAATCATCAGGGCACCTAAGTAAAGTCATTGTGCAAGATGTGGATGTGATGCCATGTTTAACCAAATGCAAAAGTTGGCGCATTACAGGTCTAAAGCAGCATGCGAAACTATGGAGGCATATTTCATGTTTAATCACACAATCATGTGAGCTCTGTATACAACGTCCTCAGGGAGACAGCTTTTAGCTTTATCGATAACCCCCTGATTAGTTAAGTCTACATACACGGAACATCATAGACCCAAAATCATTTGCTTCTATGAACATCTTGTAACATAGTCTCGGTTATCTTCAATGTTTTCGTGTAAATCCGTGACGAGCTTTGGCAAAAATGAACAGTTGAAAGCTTGGGCCCCACCTGTCCTATCCTCTTGTTTCAAGTTAATTGTTCCTGAATTTCACTCAGTGCAACTACATTACAACACCAAAAAACATATATCTACAACATGCACTCGTGTTGCCAAAAAATTAGGCCATCATTGCACAAACTATGAAACAACATGCAAGCAAATGAAATCTAATGTGCTTACCCAAAACTGTCTTGAACTGCATTTCTTCCTCCTGTGGTTCATCCTTGCTGCAAAGCCAATGCACAGGTCGGGTCTCTATGGCTGGTATTTATGAGAAAACAAGAACCTTACTTGTGTCGTGTCAGCGTCTGCTCTAACTCCTCGTCCTCTTTTTCCTTGTTGGAGATTTCACTGCGGACCTGGATTACAAATGTTACTTAATGAACAAGTGGAAATGCCCACAATATGGTATGCACACATGCACAGAATAATGAGCGGTTCTTGCCTTTTGCAGAAGAGCATAGTCGAGACCTTTCACCAAGTGAGTGTGCTCCATGTCACCACCCAAAAACTTGGACTCCTGGATCATCTGGCGACGCCGTTCAGCAGCATCCAAACCCCTGCCGACGAGTCATTTGTTTTTCTTAAGATGGCTATGCAACGCCTTTTCAGAGCACTGTGATCCTAAATGGTACTGAATCCCCACAGCTACCAATGAGTGTGCAAGCAAATTTAACAAGAAAGAATCTGCTTCCTAGGGGTGCTGAGATTCAAAGTAGATATCGGCAATTAGCAGCAGAGATCTTAAATTGAACAAACACCAGTTTGGAGACAATTTGTTACCACCCATATTCAATGGAATGTCAATGAAAAATTTCATACTAAATTAAATTCCTTCCCTTACATCACATGAAATAAAACATGGCATCTACACTTTTGTCTAGACAGCTGAGCAGACTGGCCATTATCTAATAAACATAATTGTTCACTCATAAACACATATTTTTAGGACATTAACTTTTTCGTTAATGCTTTTTCAGTTGCTTTTTCCAGTTTTTCCAGAATGCTTTTTCCAGTTGGCAAATCACTTCAGTACACATTGTATTATACCAAATTATGCATAATGAAATGCTATTTTTAAACGATATATGTTGTAGAGTAACAAAAGTATGCTAATATGTGTAAAATCTGAAAAGTGAGAAACTTTCTTTTGCTAACTGATGAACAAGTGCAATAAAAAGCATAATTTAGGCAGAAGCATTCAAAACAACGAGAATTCAGAATAAACATTCGGAAGATAAATGTTCCAGGAATAGTATTAAAAAAATTAAATGTTCAACACAATGTTTCTATTAATATAGACAATAATTATTTGAACCAAAGTACTGCTTCGTTGTTCGTGCCATGTATGGAAGAATTTCCTGGTTTTTCACGAGAACCAAGCACACCTGTGCACTTTTCACATAAAATTTGCTTTTTTCACGTGAACAGCCTCCTTTTGTTCCAATACAGATGAACGCCCGCAACGTGAACAACGCCTACGTAATTCAAATGTCCTCCTAACTTCACCTGTTCGTAAGGTGGCACCTCTTTCCGTGCACCACCTCTCTCTGCATATGATGGCGTTCTAAAATATGCATCCAGAACATTATTTTGTCTTTTGCAAATAGTATTGCAAAGAAAAACGAAATTGCACACTGTCCTATAACCTCTAGCGCCACTTTTTAGTGCAGGGGCGTGATTTGCTTTGGTGGCCTTTTTGTCATGAGCAGAAGCTCGGCAGCCAGTATCGGCACATCGCACCCTAGCCACATGTGGAGCTCGCACGTAACCAGGGTAGCTATAAGATTGTGCACAAAGGTTAGCAGCTACGCACATGTGGCGCAGGAGTTCACCTGAGGCTGTAAACGAGGCCAACTCCTGAATAGCGCATGCCCCAGGCTAACGCAAAACACTGTCGCAATAGGTGCTTGAAGCTGAGGTGCTGTCATCTTGAGACTGAAAGCTCGTTATCACTCAATTGAGGTGCTGTTGCAAGATAGTTTCAAGCAGCACGCGTTTCTAATGGTGCAGTTACACATCCATGGGCGCCGATGCCATGGGAGCAACTAGTGACACTGGATGTAGCCCTTTGTCTAATATAACAATAAAAACGAAACATAGCTGCTGCATACTGGCGAAAAAGGCTACCTTCACACGTTATACATGCAGCGAACCCTCGAAAATAAAATGACCTTTTGCATACAAAGTCTTCCCCCACTCCAAACAACAGCTCTCTAGTGAATAGCTGGAGTAAATTTCAGGCAATTACTACCGCTCAACACTGTGAGACTCCGAATCTGATGTCATATAGTTTGATGTTTGACTTGCAAAGGTTCTTTTAATTACAGAACTTTCATGTTACAGAAGCATAATTACGAGTGGCACGCATATCTTTCAAGCTCGTCAGCTCGAGTCATTTTCTTAACACATACACATTGGTTTGTAAAAATGTCTGTCGAAAATCATGATGTAGTCAAAACAGCCAAATTCAAACCGATGCTGAAAGTTAAATGGCTGGACTAAGTACCAGAAAATGCCAGGTACTCGAGAAAATTAACATGCAAAAATCATGCATTCAAAGTATAGATGACCGGTGATTAATTTGAATAGGCGTGGTAATGGAGGAGCTAATTTGCAGTCACTTAAAGCTTCCTTTAAGCATCGAAAATCGTAAATAAGCACACTAAACTAGTCACAAATCATAATTTGTTTTGTGTTGAACATGTAAAGCCCATTTCCATGGCAACAAACTGATGTGGTGATGTTCAAAAAACAGCGTGCTATGCAAGTACTATTACAGTATGGGCTTTTCTGCAATCTGCATATTGCACCCGAGACACTCAAATATTTTTTGTTACACCACTTCAAGTTTAACACGTGAATCTTTCCCCATTGTGTAGTAGTAGTAGTGTATTTCACAGTAAAGTTCTCCTGCTTGCTGGAAAGAGAACATATAAGGGACACCAAAGGCAAATATTAAGTCACAATAAATCTTGAGATAGGTTTCCAGAAACCTTGTAGTGCTTGTTTCGTGCTAGGAAAAAGCCAATTAAAAAAGAAAGATCACATTTTCATGTTCTGCATACTATTGGAACACCTAAAACTCCCCTCCATAATGGGGACGTGCCCCACCCCAAGCCCAGCTGCGGACAATGCCATACCGGTGCTTTCCATTCTCTGGTAACTTTGTGCCTGCAGCAGACACACATGCAAGAATACATCACGTTGTATTTGTTTTTTTTTACGGTCAAATTTCATTATAACTAAGTCACATCTGCCATGAAAATGCTTCACTATATTGGAAAATTCATTATAAACATAAACATATAAGCAAGGTGCGGCTACTTGACTTGTCCAGATTTCCAGTAAGTGTGCGATGTACCCCGAGTTATGCCTTTATGCTCAAGTTGCATGACCTCAGTTTTTCTGTTTTGCCAAGTTTTCCGTGAACCGAAAAATGATAAAAGATATTAGGTTTTTACTCTGGAACGAAATAATAAATAATGTTCTGGGTACGCTTTTGTTTCTATCAAAAATATAGTTGTTTTTTTTTCTGTTTCACATTTTTGGTTTTTGTTCCGTTGCAACACACTGGACAGTGGTGTGATGTCCATTAAATTCGAACTGCACTTAATTGAAACAATTTTATAGTTGTGTTCTAGTTCGAATTAACTAGTTTTACTGTTAGACTTACTCAAGCTTCAGCCTTTCACTATAGCATAAATTGTTACTTGCCTTTAGTGTCCCTGCACCTTCAATTCATACAAAAGGCTTGCTATCAAAGCGAGCAACAAATTAGGCATTTGCCTATTATGGTACAATAAACTCATATCTACAAAGAATGTATTGACCACAGCAAAATCGATGAACTTATGGTTTGAGGGAGAGTGTTACTGGCCCACTAAAGCTATAGGCAAGCTATGAAACGGGCTCCTCAATTTAACTTTTAACCGCTGCTGCTAATACGAGACAGGATGAATACACTGCCATCGCTGTTTTGTCGCAATTCTTATTCTACTGGCTCTGTAAGCATTAAAGAGAACAACATGAACGTACGATTTTGCATCAGGAGCAACGGCTCTGTAGCCTGCTGTCGATGAAATGGGGTCTTCATTTTGGTAATCTGGGTTGACGCCTTCTCTTCTCTCCCGAGCCTGCACATTTCAAATACACACACACACTATAGAAAACAAAGCATATTACACAAGAGATGCCGCTTCTAAAAGATCCAGGACTGCAGTTTAAACAGCCTGTGGTTCGACTCCACTTTTTTTTTTTACGCCAAGAAAAGGCCTGGCACCAGCCAAGAAGTCCGGGTTAAACTTGTGGTCACAGTGATTGCTTTCAATCGTATTGACTTGAACAGAAGCGCCCTTACTCTGTCTCGGTATTTTTCAGCCAGCTCAGCCAACTTGTCCTCCTCCTGTTTCTTGAGTGAGGCATAAAACCTAGAAGACAGAGGGAGCTTCTGAGGCAGTGCTCACACACTGGTGCATGCAAGACGCAGAGACTCTTCTTACATCTTTTTCTTCCGCCTTTGGTCACCTTTGTCATCATCTTCAGCTGTGGGTTTTCTAAAAAAGAAAAGTTCTTTGAGCACGCTGTCCGGTGCATTTAAAACGCCCCAACCGAGATCCCCAACCAATGCACTACGAAGGCCTGCGTGCCATTCACAATTCTGGAATAAATAGCAAAATCTTCCAGACTATAAGATGTATAGAAAAGCATTCTTGCACAATGCTACATATCACTTATTCAATAACCAAGTTCGCATGTTAAATCTAAAAATGATGGGGAGTTTCAAGGAGCTTGTTGCATTGCTAGACACAACCAATGAAACCAACAGACAATAGTGTAATTATTGAGAGCTAAACTAAGGAATTAAAGTAGACTTAAAACTACAGTAATTGAAGGCTGTGAGCTCAGATACCACTTGCCTGTTTCTTCACTTCACGTGACACACTATACAAGTTCAGGTAACAAAAACTAACTTGCCTAATCAATTTTAATGCATCTCGAGCTAACTGGTAGTTCATCACAAAGCAGAAAAAGAGTACACTTCACAGGAACATGAGGCACAGCCTAAGTGCCCCCTATGTCCTCCTTTGTAAAGTATGCGCTATTTTTTAGCAATCGTCAGCACTATTTCTACAACGGTAGGTCCTTCTTCCTCTGAAATATGGCAAACACCACAAGCAAATCACAACAGCTCAGTGTGCTCATGCGTTGAAGTTCGTGCCTTCGGATAAAGCTAACTTTACAGAAGGGACAATATCAATGAGAGCTAACAGACAATGATGCCTTCTTCTGTGCATAAAAAAGAAAACAAGCCCATAAATTTAGACTTCTTTCTTTCATCCAAAAGGCAAGCCACTTGCAGGAAGGAGTGATGTTCCTGCAGAGCAGTCTTCGACGTACAATCGCTCAGATACAGCGCGAACAGTTTCAGCGACGCATTACTTTAGTGAAGCTGTGGAGAAAGATGTATACACAACGCGCTTGTTAAACTCCGGCTCGCAAAACCGTAGTTTAAAGCTGCGGTACGCCGGCAAACCGTTCAAACAAACGTGACCATAGTGGCACGGAGAACATCACAAAAGCTTGGGAATACATGTAGGACGTCGTCTCACCGATATGTTTCTTCTTTCGCTGGAGTAGGTGTCGCCTGAGGAGCGGCGCGAGGTGTCATAATAAGTTTCCGAAAGTCATCGTTGGTCATGGGATGATGGCTAGGGGAAAAAAAACGAGTACCTCCCATTGAGTCAATCCAACATTTCGTTTAGTCTGTCAGATAATCAGTTTCAATGTATACCTTTCCGTTGAGGACACATTTAAGCCCGGTGGAGCTATCGGGTTCGAGTACGACTCACCACCTGCAAAAGTAAGCAATTACGTGCCAACTAAGCTTACATTTATTCCTCTAAGGTCACCTCACACAACACGGCTACTCGTACGGCAAAGAAATACAACACAAACGCTGTCTACGCAGCAAAGACGTAGTGTTGAACGACGGAGCATGGAAGTGTTTGAGAGATCGACGCCTGGAACGGTATATGTAACAAGAACCGAAAGCAAAAGTAACGCGCATACCTTCCCCTCGTTCAGGCATTGTATCTTTCAAATAGCTCGTCCAAGGTGCAAAAAAACACAGCCGACTGACAGACGGGCACACTGCGGACGAAGATACGCCAAACGAAACAGCGCACTGAGAGCAGCTATGGATAGCGCAGCACTGGCAGCCTGGAGCATGACCTACTACACTCCTGACCTGCCCAGAGAGCACCTCTTCCAGCGCCCACGTTCTAGTTCATACCTTCTGCCGCTAGGGCCGTAACCTACGAGCGGCGTGGCGCTAGGCAGCACCTGCTCGCTGACGTCATCTTCACTCTTTGTGGTCAAATTTTGACCAACAAAGCACTCGTAGTGCGTATTTATGATCCAAAATTTAGAATTATTCAGAAATAATAATACTAAAAGACATTCAGAATTTTTTTGCAATAAAATGCACGCGACCACGCATAGGCTGCCCTACATCGTGTAAATCTACGGGTTCCCACGTTTGTCAACCAGTGTGCTATAAATACTCAAGCGCTCTGAACACCTTGCTTAACCAGCAATGTATGGGAAGAAATAGTCACATATATGCCGCCAGTTCACTGCAGAATGCAGGCATTCTTATACCAGCGCCTACAAAACAACCGTAAAGAAACAGACGAACAGGTTATAGGTAGCGCCACCTACGGCGAGCGATTGAACGAGAGCGGGGACACGCGCTCCCATAGGAACCCCGCTATCTGAACAGGTCAGGAGTGTAGTAGGTCATGGCCTGGAGCAGGCCGTGGGCAGCCACGTGGGGGCAGCACCAGCCATAACCTCCTATATATATATTTTTTTGCCTGCCGGATGACTGCGAAACGCTCGTCATTTATGGCGGCGCTACCTACGTAGGGTTAGGGGTCTTTGTCCTTGGCCAACAATTTCGGCGTTTGCTAAATTCAGAGGCTATGCCTTGTGTTGAAGGGGTTGCCTGTTGAATGAGCGCAAAACGCCCGTCATCTATGACGGGCGGCACTTGCGTAGAATTAATTATAATTACGTTTACGCCTTTTAAAAACTTTTTCACATCATTTTGTTGCATACAAGCTCCAAAAATGTAAAAATTTATTTGAAGCCAACCCTACTTAAGTAGTGCTACCACTACAGTTCCGACGACGACCGCTTCCCAAGCGCACTGAGCGCCCGTAATCTGGCAGGCAAGGGAAATCTAGAAGGCTGTGTACCAGCACTATTGTAAGCTTGGTTGGCTTGCTTAGAGTTTCATAAAATAAATACTATGCTCCACGGAGTTCATACATAGAGAAAGAAGAAGACAAGAGCGGACACTCCGCAAAACCTGGCCTTAGGAAGTGCGTCACGACTACGTAACGAACTAGTGCTCCCACCAAACTTCAGAGGGCGCAAGCGCAAAAAAAAAACACACAGTTATAATCAATGCAACAGAATTGTTTTCACAAATTAATAATTACACGCCCAAATTTGGTATGTTCTTTATACATAAAAACGATTTATTCAACACACCTTACGCGATTATTTTTCTTCAGCCGTACTGTCATAAACACCATCTACCCAGCGACAAGCCCATGCATGACTGACGGCGAGAAGCTTTCGTCGCTTTCGTCAACGTCGGCTGCGTCGGCGTTTTCAAGCGTGAGATAACAGGTGAGGCACGTTTTCAAGCGAAGCTTGTTGAATTACATGTTGTTGGTCTTGTTGGGTCATTTTTTCAGAAAACGGTTACGCCTGCGCGAAAAAGACACCATGCAACAAACATAGAAAGATGCACACACACACGTTGCGCTTCGTGTGTGCGAGTTTCTTTCTTACGTGGCGTCTCATTCACGCAGTTGTAACCTTTTTCTGAAGCTTGTAAGGACTGGGAGGTTCGCTAAAAAGAAAGTTTGTGGCTCTATGCGGCGGTTAGACGGGAACATTGTGCAACGTATGCAGTATAGCAAAGGCGGCACGACGTCAAGCCGAGGCGACGCGTGCTGCGTCTGCCACGGACGCGAGCGTCTGTGCGCTGAGCATAGCTGGGCAGCTAGGTCATAGGCTCGGTGGCTCGGTGCAAAATATTGAGAATCGTTCGCTGGGCCTCGCATGCTTCACGACGTGTTTCCCGAAGGCTCAAAACACGAATAATTCTTGGTGTGCCGGAGGCAAATCTGGACTAGCCAAGTGGCCATCATTTTCGTTTCTTCGCTAGCCTTGTGCCACTAGTGCAAGCTGGCCACAAATTTTTTTTACGTTTCCAATATGATTTTACCGCACAAATTTCAACTACAATTTTTCTTCCCAATGTACTGCTGATACTGCGTACGCACGAAGGTGTTCTAAAGTTTCCAGGCCGCGATACCATTGCATTACAAGGGATCGCGGCCTGGAAACTTTTGAAGATCTTTGTTCGTGGTCTTGACGTATATCTTTGTAAGTCAGAGTTTTATGGGTCAGAGATGTATCACTGGTTTTGTATTGTGCATCGATTAGCTAATTATTCAAAGGGGCTTGCTGGTACACTTATGACGTGCACATATCTTTTTCGTAATTTGACAGCGAAGCATCCACTTACTAACATTTTCAGACCACGCAGACGCCATGCCGTCCGGCGGTCCAAGCTACGGCAAGCTACTGCTGTGTATCGTGGTGCTTCAACAATGGCAGAACCCACAAGAAGCCTGGGACAAGTTTCTTCCGCGTATACCACGGGACGGCAGGTGTGTTAAAGCTTTTGTATGGTTTGCATATCTGTAGGCTTACTGTTCGTACTTGCTAAGTGAGGGTAACAATAAAAAATCACTATTCAAGCACTTCCCCTTTCAGCTGATAGTTCATTGCCAATGCAGGATCAAAGCATGGATGCAGTATGCTGGACGCGATGATCTCCTGAGTAAGCCGGCCAGCCTATTGTACGCAACGTGCAGGGTCTGTAGCGACCATTTTACTGCTTAAAGTTTCATGGACCCTGGGTACACAAGGCTTACAAGAATGGCTGTTCCCAGTGTGCAACCAGCTGCACCATGTAAGTGATTGACTGAAACTCAAATATGTGCAATAGCAGCCACTTGTATTGAATCAGTGGCGACAGTTAACCGTGAAGATCTTTGTAGCCGATGGAGAAACCTCAATACAGAAGTAACACTTGGAAAGTCTTAAATTTTGTGAATTGTGGGCCATTACCTTCCTAACAGCAGTTTTACATTTCTGTCATGTTTTGATGCTCTGGACCTGCGCAACTTGTTTTGAAAGACTTTAAAAGGGCTATTTCACGTTATCTTCAAGCCTGAGTGCACATGTACGTATACCTTTCATCAGTGAAAGCTGCCACTGTTGATAATTCCAAAAATCACAAATTACTTGTTTTCTAGTTGGTGCCGTCTCTTTTCTTCCACGTTCGACCAATTTATGCGTTTGAAAGAGCTGTTTAAGTTTCCCCATGCTACAAGCTTTGTAACTTGTACCAACTGCACATATATGCAGGTTCTCTGAGCATCGCTCCAAGTAGTGACTGTGACATGGCTGCAGAAGCTGCACTGCAAGGTGTGGATGAGCTTCAGTTTGTGTTATTTTAAGCTTCTTACTGACACATTGTCGTAATTTCATTTCTTCAGGACCTGCGGTAGAGGCTTCAAAAAGCGGCTCCCACACATTGAGGTGCCCCGATGAACAGGGTGCGTTCAGTGTCGCGATTTCTTTTTTTTTACCCAAATTGACTGTTGACCAAACCTCTGCAGGTGGCAGCTCCCTTGTAGCTGGTGAAAGAATTTCTACTGATTTCGTCTTGCCGGAGAAAACCTTAACCAGTCGTTCAGCTGTCACAAAAGGAACCTGTGTGGCCGGTAAGTTGTATGTTCACTTCAACACCAGAGTGGATTGATATAGAGACTTCCGCAGGCCGCTCGCAAGATTGTTTCGACAGCACTGTCCGAGGCACTGAACAAGTTTCACAAGACCCTCCAGAAGACGTCTCCGCCAACAGCTCCACGCCTGAGTGCCTTAGAGATAATGGTGACTATGCTTTTATTGCAGCAGTTTTTAATGTGCTATTTTATGTTTAGGACATTCTGAGGAAACTATCCTCAAAAGGACAATACGTGTGCACTTACAAAATGTAAGGGTGGGCTCTCAGAGATTTTCATTTTTTTGTGCACTGTCAACATTGTGAATGGTTTGTTTTTAGGTAGTGGAATCAAAAACTTTGTACCACAGAAAGTTGTGCACCTTGGGTCTGAAAGAGCGAGGAAAGTGCTCGTATGGGATTAGTTGTTCTTCGCTTTTACATCAATTTTTTTGTTTATTGCAGTGCGTTCCTGTGTGCCAGCGACAATGTCTCCATCAATGAAGTACAAGCAAACCATTAAACATCTGCAAGCCAAAGTAGCAGCACAGCGGAAAACTATCAAAAGACTGCAGAGACAGCCTCACCAAGCACCGTCATCGACTTCGAAGGCCCTTGAAGTTATCCGACCGCACGTCACCGAGGAGGTTTTTAAACTTCTTTCTGCACATGTTCGCTTGAGGCCCAAACGCAAGGGCAAGCGGTTTCCCGTGTGGTTCAAGAAATTCGCTCTTCACTTAAACTTCCGAGGTCCGTGAGCATACCGATTTCTGGCTCCATATTTTTCTTTGCCCTCCCGGCGTTCATTAAGGAGGTGGCTAGCTAATGTAAAGATGACTCCAGGCATAATTGCAGGAATCCTTTCTTCCATTGCAACAAATACTCAAGCTTGGAATGAACGGGACCGAGTGTGCGCTTTAGTTTTCGACGAAATAGCACTCAAAAAGAATTTGTACTATGATGCTTCAAGAGACGTTGTCCAGGGTTTTACAGATGATGGCACTCATCGCACTTCAACCATCGCTGATCGAGCACTGGTTTTTCTGCTTGTTGGTGTTTCGAGAAAGTGGGTTCAACCGGTTGCTTTT
This sequence comes from Rhipicephalus annulatus, assembly GCA_013436015.1. Taxonomy (NCBI): domain Eukaryota; kingdom Metazoa; phylum Arthropoda; class Arachnida; order Ixodida; family Ixodidae; genus Rhipicephalus; species Rhipicephalus annulatus. Next base: position 47,609 of record WOVY01004513.1, read on the forward strand.
ACTATAGGGCACACATCAACACCATCATCTGTTATGCATAACTTGCTGGTGTCACTCATTTTGGAGCTTAGGAGCATTAATATTGCAGTGAAAGCAGTCATTTGTGACCAGGGCAGTTCAAACGTAAGTCTCGCTAACCAACTAAGAGTGACTGTAGCAAAGCCTTTTTTTGAAGTTAATGGTGAGCTGGTATATTACATTTTTGATGTTCCGCATTTAATTAAAACTACGCGCAATAATGTCCAAGCACACAAGTTATACATTGGGGATGACATCGTTAACTGGTCGCACATTGTAAGCCTTTACCAATCCTCACATGAGTTGCGGTTGCGATTGGCTCCAAAGTTGACTGAACGGCACGTTCATCAGAAACCTTTTTCTAATTTGAAGGTCAGCAGAGCAACTCAGGTCCTCAGTGCATCAGTTTCGATTGCTATCACGGCAATGGTGTATGCGAAGGTGCTGCCTGCCTCGGCCATCACTACAGCTCAATTTTGTGATCGTATGGACAGGATTTTCGATGCCTTGAACAGCTCGAGTAAAAAAAGAACTTCGCAAAAGCTGCGGCATGCAATCATGAAAAATGATTCAGAGCTGATTGACTTCCTCCGAGGCCAGCTTCCCTGGATTGCATCATAGCAGTTTGTTAGCAGACGTCAACCACAAACCATCGTAGGTTGGCAAATTACAATTCAGGCAATTTGTCAACTATGGGACGACCTTTCCGAAAATTACAATTTTGAATACCTGTTAACACGCAGGCTTCAACAGGATCCTCTGGAGAACATATTTGGCCACATTAGGCAAAAACAGGATTGCAACACCAACCCCAATGTAGCACAATTTATTTGTGGCCTGAAGCACATCTGCATAAGAAAACTCTTCAAGCTGTCAGAATACGGAAATGTCGAGGATGGTGAATGTGACCTCCTCCAGGAGCAGCTCTCGCCATTCTCCCTCACCAGTGCGTCTCTTGTGGATAATGAGTGTGCACAGCCATAGCCTGACGACTTTCCCGCTCTAGACGATCTCTCTGAACTTGCGACCAACATTCACTCCCATATTAGCGATGACTCCCCTGCATATTATGTAGCTGGTTTTCTCATCAAACACTTCCTTCGGAATGCATGCGACGGTTGCAGTTGCCCACAGTTACTGAAAGACGACAGTGAGACGCTTAAGGGTACCCACCAGTATTTCACAATGCTCAAAGCATACCAAGTCCCCAGCAAACATTTTGGGAGTCTCACTGTGCCATCAGAAGCAGCTTTTGCATACGTACAACAACTTGAATCTCACTTTCTTGCCATAATTGAGGCCATTGCACATCACCTGAAAGTGTGCGATGTTTTGTATCACCATCTGTCAAGTGTTGGCGATTTTCATTTCTGCTCTGCTGGGTGTCGCGCGAAGATTCTGAAAATGTTTTGCCGGGTTCGTTTATGTTGGCATGTGCGTTTTGTGAACCTAAACTTAGATAGGGTTAGGTTCCAGTCTTCAATCTCAGGCATACAGCTTGACAAGTTCAAAGGTTAGCAATTAGCTGCGGGTTTACACTAAAGTATTCGAGTTGAGCCGAATCCTGCAATAGTTATGTTATTACTTCGTTACAGCAGACTTCATTATGGTCTTATATGCTTATATTCAGTTCAACTGGACTAACCACTCCGTTGCATACATTGTTTTGGTTACCCGCTATGAGGAGTAGGGGACACTGTGTATTCGCTCGAAGTGATTTGCATAACCTTAAAAAGAATGTTGGGTATCCTGTCCGTATTTTTTGTAGCAAATGCAGGTGAACTGTACACTTTACTGTGGGTCGCTTGGTCACTGTGCATGCTCTCCAGCTCAAGTAATATATCGATAACAAAACCGCTTGTTGAAATGTCTTCGAGTGGGTAAGGAACACAGTACGAAGTGGGCATGTTCACATTATCACGCTTTTCGTATTTTAGCTTTTCATCAACCTCTTCATCTCGCCCATCAAAATTTTCAAAAGAATACCCAAACTTGTAGCGTTTGATGGGGCTGCGGACGCTGCCATTTTATTTTTATATAGCTTGTGAGTGATAATGTATGATGTAGAGCCTTTGTGAAAAATAATGAGCCAAATTGGTTTCCTTCTGCTATTTATTAGCCCTGTAATACCGCTCTCGTAGCACCAATCAAGGTCCACAATTCTGGATAAGTGATGACTACAATCTATTTTAGCTCGCAAGCGTCACAGCAACACCCAGACGCAAATCACTTGGGATCTTAAGTTTTTGATGAAGGCGACGCATAACAAAAGCCACAAGACCTGCCAGTGTTGTAGCACAAAGTTTGTCTTTCACGTAGTGAGCAAGCTGCAAAGCCCTACCTTTCTGAGGACAAGCAGGCATCAAGTCTGCTTTTTTTCATTTTGGACTAGCTGTTCTTAAGCACAGCCAGCACACTGCACCTTTGCCTTTCTGCTATATTGTGTCGTGTGGTTTCTGTGCGCTCTTTTTTTCTATGCATTATTTCGGTTAAGCCCAGGCGTGATTCGCGACTTCATTGCTGTGTATAGGTCACTTCTTCCTTCTTCATCAGCATTGTGCGCTGTGTTTTTGCCATAGATCCTTACTTACCCACTGGCACGGTGTGTCATACTTCACCAGCTTCTCGGCTTCTGCCAACTCTAGCGATGTGTGCGTTTTCTGTGTTCTCTATGTATTTGTTACAATATTTGTTACAATATATTTCTAAGGCGAGATGCATTTGTTGTCTACCTTGCCTATATAAATTGTGCTTTTATATTCTCATACTCTACCTTGCCTTTGAATAAAACATTGCGGATGCTCTGTTTCTTTGACTGATATATACATTGATCACTTCTTCCAAAAGAAAAACACAAGCGCGATAAATAAAACCGTAGTGAATTATCATTACCTGCATCTCTTTTTATTAAAACTTAATCGAAATAAAAAGTACGTCACGACCGATTCGCACGAACCACTGAACAAAACAAAACAGGGAATCGCTAAATCAAAACGACCTACAAAAACTATCCATTTGGGCGATTAATAGTGGTCTGAAATCATGAACTTTCGTCATAGCCAAACGTCGGTTATGCAAAGTAATTCAAAATTTGCGCCAGTGAAACCGAAACCGGAAGCGCACGCCACTTGCTCTCATCAACCACTAGGTGTGCTAGAGTCGATTGGGCCGCTGGGGTCTATAAGAGTGTCCACTCTTCACCTTTTTTTATTTCTCTATGGTTCATACTAACGCTTATAAACATGTTTGTCCGTACATAAAAAAAAAAGTCATGGCTGATTTCTTAAAGCGAAACATGTCCTCGCAGAGGTAGTTGCAATGAGCGTTCACTGTGCATTGTTTCGCCACAAGGGCGAAGAGATGAACGCTACAGCAACAAATTGAAATGTCACGCGAAGAACGGAAAGGAGCATAAAACTTCCAGAGCACACCTCAGGCAGAAAGCATGCACGAAATGAGCATACACGGGAGAAGCACGGACAAAACACTGCTCAAACAGAAATACGCACGAAATGAACGCACTAATATACACAGGACGAGTGCGAACAACTGTCACAGTTTTTAATTCTTCGTGACTGAGCAGCGTGCTCCTTTCATAGCCGCGGCCGCGAGCGAAGTGACCTTCGCGCGTTCTTTAGCTACTGTAATTTCAAAGCAAACTTGCGCTGGAAGCACAAGAGGTACGAAGCGCCCGAATCCCGAGGTAGGCGCACGCGCGAGTGAGCACCAAGATTGACCTTATGAGCACTACGGCCACGCCATGTGGAGGCGCGCGCGCTCCCAACAAGCGACCGTCATGCCATCTCGCTACTGATAACAAAAACGAGCCGAAGTTACTAAGGTTTGAGGTTTACCGGTGGTACATGTTGTATATATTGTTATGGGGTAAACTGACGGGTAGTGGGATACTAGAGGAGGAAAGCCGCAGGACAGAGAACAAGGAAGACGAAGTGTTTTGATAGCAGTCGATTTCATTATGGTTAAATGTCAACAAAAGTGCGCTCTTGGTGCTTCCGCTTGCAGACCCAATTTCATTTCTATATAAACAGGAACCCATCCAGCAAGTAGACTCTATAAAATATTTGGGAATCATTTATAATGAAAAACTTAACTGGAGTTCACACCTAGAGTATATAACTACCAAGGCACAACGGGCCTCAGGCTTACTGCACAAGCTATGCAAACGGGAATATGGGTTACAGAGGCACACCTTGATAATGTGGTACAATATGTACATGCACCCCATCATGAAATTCGGATGCATACCATTTTCGGGTGGCCCTGCTTATAAAACAAAGCCTCTAGTTGTCTTGGAGCGAGAAGCACTGCGAATGTGTCTGGGACTCCCTAGGTTTGTGGCTATCAACGTACTGTACCAGGAAGCGCGCCTGCCTACACTACTTTGTCGATTTCGCATTTTGACAGTACAAGCATGTTTAAAATTTTATAGCTTACCGGCAAGATCTCAATATGCTTTTATCGCAAACCCAGATGCCTTCTTTCTTGCTCATTGGCTACGATTTCACACACCCCAGATAATGCTTGTACAAAAGAATCTACAAAGTATAAATGTGAATGTTAGAAATGTAATTGAGACAAATGAGTCGAACTGTCATGTTATAATCGAATATAATGATATTTTCCGACAAAACGCCAAGTTACAATCTCTCAAATGTTTAAATAACATAGCAATGGATTACTTGGAGCATGCAGAAACTAAAAATATAATAGCCACAGATGCTTCAGTAAATAATCAAAAGGCAGGTGTAGGCATTGCCTCTGATTCGCTTGACTGGTACTTCTCAGTGAGACTGCCTGATTTTACTCCAGTTATTGAAGCTGAGCTCATGGCAATTATTTTATCTCTTCAAAAACTTCTGTTAAATCAAAACAACGCAGTCATAATGACGGATTCTCTTTCAGGTTGTGCAGCTCTGACAGCTTCTGAGAACTTTTGAATTCTAAGGACATTCAGAACATTAGTACCACTGCAGTTGAGACTCCTGAGGTTACCATGGGTTCTGCGACGCTGTGGATTAAGATTAAATGAACTGGTTGATTCCTTAGCACGAGCCGCACTTGATGGCCCAACTTTATCCGTACGGCCAGATGTTGAATATATTACAGCAATAAGATATCGAAAATCAGCAATCTGCAATGATATGATAGAAAAAGTAACTACATGGACAGAATATAACCACTTCAAGTTTCCATGGCAACCTCACTGGAGCCAGTCCAAATTTTGCTCGAAGTTTTAATTAATAAATTCTGATGTTGTGTCCCAGGTACACCAACTATTATTACAGGTACACCAACTTGCTTTGCCTGAAAAAAAAAAAAAGACGTGCGGACGAGTCCAAACAATTGTTTGTGACGTTTGGACGTTTAATATTTATGATCCACAAACAAATGTGAATGATTTGGCTGGTCCGCATCTATTTTTGTTATGTCTGGCCCGTACGAAATTCTGTCTTGTTCTCGACAACCTGTTCAGCGCATTATTCAATAATAGACTGACAATGCAGGTTATTGGTCCAGATAGTCTGTAAACACGCTTTCTGATATTTATTATCAGCAAAAAAAAAAAGAAAAAGAAAGATAATTATGTACCACTCCACTCAAGCCTTTTGCATGTCATATGTGGAGCTTCTCTGCTTCTAGAATCTGCCCACCTCTGACTGATTGACAATGTGAATTGACGGTGTAATGATGACATCCATTTACTGAACAAAAACATTGATTGATATGTGGGGTTTAACGTCCCAAAACCACTATATGATTATGAGAGACGCCGTAGTGGAGGGCTCCGGAAATTTAGACCACCTGGGGTTCTTTAACGTGCACCCAAATCTGAGCACACGGGCCTACAACATTTCCGCCTCCATCGGAAATGCAGCCGCCGCAGCCGGGATTTGAACCCGCGACCTGCGGGTCAGCAGCCGAGTACCTTAGCCACTAGACCACCGCGGCGGGGCTACTGAACAAAAACATCACGGTTGCCAATTTCAGTGGTGCCAAGCATGAAGAAGGTGCAGAGCTTTGTGCTCTTTGTTTCTCGTTCATTCTTTTTCTATCATCTTCTTTTGCTGTCTTTTTTGCCTCTCGTTTATTTTTATTTATTTCTATTCATGTATTTGTCTGTATCTTTCTATGCTATGCTTTATTTTCCCCCTCCTCCTCAGCCTCACTTCTCTTTCCCACCTCCTTGCAGTACCATACAACCTAAGCCTATGCAATGCAAATCTCGTGTGCATGGATAGCTGAATCGTTATGCCAGGTGACAACGCTCGCCCTTGAGTTGTCTTTCGAAGGCAAGCATAAAACAATAGGTTGAATTCTGCCTCATCAAGAAATTTGTGCAAGGTGACACCACATCATGGCACCACTGCTCACTTGGAGGTGGTCACGTGAGTTTTCAGTCGGACAGAGGAGAAGGGGTGCACAAATCATGCAGGTTGACAGCTCCACTGTAAAGAGGCAGACTCTGCAGTGATTGCGACTAGTGTTTTCTGCAACAGCCCATTGTGGTGCTCTAATTACGCTTAACAGGCCAAGTTCTCAGATTCAAGCTGTCTTCCATAAAGCTTCCAGCAAGAAGTTATTGATTATTTCTATGCTATTTTTCTTCTCAAGTTTGATAAACATGGCACAAGTAACACCCTAAATAGAATGGTTTGTCCTCTGCAGCTTAACCTCCAAAAAATCTTTTTTTTTTAAATCTTGACTGGGCATATTGCAATACCTTTAGGTGATAAAAGAAAAGGCCACAAGACACACGGACAAAAAAGTGATCCTCTTCACTGTGATTCCCAATAAATTGCTCGTTAAAATAAAACAAAAAGACTGCCACCATACTTTAGTTCCTTTTTATCCATGACTTTGTAACCAACTATATCATATATCTTATTTACAAAATAACTGCATGCCCCAGCCAGTTATTCGTTCTGCAGCGATTAGTATAGGTTTTATTAAGACTCACAATTTTAAGCTGAACACAAGTTCACACAATGGCAGATGAATCTAATCAACAGTGTAGTGGTAACAGCCAAGTGATACAATCATACTGTCTCCTATAAATGAGCACAAATACTTCAAATACTTGAGTCACCAACAGAACAAGAATGTTACTCATATTGGAAAAAAAAAAAGGAAAGAAATAAACTAGCACCACCTTTAGCGACTTTTTCATGCACTGCGTTTATGCATTTGCCTTTTTTCCCAGCACAGCAAGAAAATGGGGAAATGTATTCATAGGAACAGGCAAAAGACTGCAGCTTTTCCCGAAGCACAAGGTATTTATTGTTGCCTTGATTTCTTTAAGCCTTTTCTTTTAATTGCACAGCTGCTTGCTTACTTAATTTTACCTTGAGGAAGGTAAAAAAGGGTCTCACTTTTTTTACTTTTCATTGCATTTATTTATTTATGTGTAGCAGCGACATTCTGATTTAAGGAACCCAATATCTTCCTAAAATGTCTAGTATTGGTTTAGTATTTAAAGATTTGGGACAGGTACCTGTCACTATTATACCTTTGCAGCGTAGTGTTGTTATGGGAAGAACGCCTTAGGCTCTAGGATTGTACATTGCACATTGCCCTGCACATTACATGCAAGGTACCCACTATACACCATGACAGCGAAGAATACTAAGCTACTTAGTGTTTGAGAACATGCAAGGTACCCGAAGGCGCTGCATACGCTGCGGTGTAAATGGGCATGTGAGAGTGTTCCAGACCATGGAACCTTCTCTTTCTGCCATGGATGAAAACAAACATAAGGCGCGAGAAGCGGTGGCAACGCCGATGACAAGCTACTACGCCAGAGGCGAGAGCTCGGCAAATGGCAGCTTTGTCACTCATTTACATGTGTGAGTGGGCAATGTCATGGGTGACTGACGATAAAACCGAAAGATCCCACTGCTTTGCCCACTAGTCATCATTGACTTCATGGGGATGCAGTGATTTTTATAATGGCATACCTTCATTTGTATGCATTGTATTAGCTGCTAAAAATTTTCAAGTGAAAAAAAAAAGTGCAATTATGCATGTCTTGGTTTTTCTTCATTTTTCTCATTACTTATATAGATGCAATAACTGTTTTCTTTTCCATTATCCTATTTAGCGTAGAAATGATATTATACACAATGTGTCTTTTTGTTAGCATTTTGCAACTCCCACTCCTGCCTAAAGCCTGGCACTCAGGCCAGCAATACTTGAAAAATATAAAACTGTTGTTGAAACGTTGAAGTTCCCTCACTGAAAGAGAAACACCGTAGACTTGCTCAATGTGTGTGCCGCAGAGAAGAATGGCTCTCTAATGTACAAACAGCACAGGACTTGGTTATAGCATTGCCATGGTACTCACACCTTGGTCCTCTGTGAAGCACAGTGCTCTGCAGTTGCTACGGTTAGAAGAAAGTGCCCATGCTAGAGAAAATGAAGTGCTCGAGTAGTCGTATCCATCCATCCAAAGGAGGAATATTAATGAGAACAGACATTACTAGTAGTAATTGTAATGAAAATGTAAAGAAAGACAGGTGGACGAAAAGATAACTTGCCGCTAGCAGGGACCGAGCCTGCGACCTTCGAGTAATGCATACGATGCTCTACCACTGAGCTACGGTGGCGGTGATCCTGCTGTCCACTTTATGGGGACCTATACACCCCATCATAATAATGTTCCATGACTCAACTTTTCAATTATGCGCTTAAGATCAACACTCAGTTGTAGAGCAGCTTCACAAGCCCATGATTGCACTGCGCGGAACATCTGGCCTGGTCCTTCTTCTGTTGCTAAGAGGGCCGACGAAATATAAAAAGGCCATATGGCGGAGTGTTAGTATGTTGCTACACACAAACTACGAGCTTTTAGACGTGTCATTTAGCAAAAAACACATTAAAATAATTACTTTTTGCTAGTTTCTGCACGAAGTGAAGGTCGTTGGTGGCTAAAATTTTTTTCCAGTATTTCTTTAGGCATTAGATGCATACATAGGTTATACAGTACAGTCGCATTTTATTACACACTCTCAAAAAGCATGCTCATACTACAGCAAAACAATTTGATAACATTAAAACCGTCTTCGTTTTGTGATGTCTGGTTTCCAGTTGATTGGGTGGGTCTCCTCAGTCTGAAACAAAAGACAGATAATGTTACCAACATTTACGTAATATTGCATCATATGCAGTACTGCTGAAGAAAGCATCATCCAAAAGAACACTAGTCGAACAAATCACCACAAAAGCTAACTCGTGCAATAATTGAAGCCTGCATTGAGAGCAACAGTGAGTTCATGAGACTTCATTCAAAGCTGCTTCAGCAACTTAAAGGCCCAAAACATTTCAAGTAAACACGTGGCAGCGCTACAAGCCGTGGGTGCCCCACAAATTTCAAGAAATAATCCCTTCTCCTCTCTGGGCCTTTCTAGCTTTCCCGGTGACATGCGCTACGCCGACATGTGCATATGTGATGTTGTCCACAATTTATGCTGTACTTGGTCGAACAAGAAGTTACGCCTTCTGGTTTGTCTGCAAGTATCTGTGAATCCTTGCTATTATTTGTCATGTTGCGCGTGTGTATGCGTTTGCAAATTGGAAACTGTGATGCTTATAGCAAATTGCTCGCATACAAACCCAGGGTCCATACCAGCCCGATTTGTTCGAGCCCGCTCTGGTATGGCATCAACAGCGGGTAGCTGCGCAGCATGGAGTTGACAAAGTTGTGGTAACCAGAGTAGAGTGTCGGCGATTGCATATGTCATGTGATATTTGAAAGGGCACTTGGCGAGGAGACCAGTGAAGGAAACAGAGAAATCAGCCATTGCAGCATTTTGATCATCAAATGCACATAACAGTAGATGACCGTTTCAAAAATTCTCCCAGATATTAAAGACTCATGCACCACACCAAAATTTTCTATCTCTGGGTGATTTTGGGGTCCTTCAATACCACACCTGCGGCTCCTCTAAATAGTTTCTGGTAGGCTCCAAGGACCTACATTTCCCTTCAATCAAGTTACCTATTTCGCCTTCAACAAGAGATTACAAGCTTAAACCTTTGGTAGCACAAGAATAAAAATTTGAGCGAGTTGGTAGGCATTCATTTTTGGTTGATGCAGTGCCTACAGGACCAGGATGAAGAAATAGCACAGAGCAGGCACCAACTCACAAATAAACTTTACTGGAAAAAACAAGCTTAAGTCCATGTGTGCAGAAGTGCAGAAAAGTACTGTTAAGCAAAACCATGAAAGTGTTCCTGGTAACTGGAGAATCAGCTGCGCTTGCCAATATACAGAATGCAAGGAGGCCATTCTCTATCAGATACCATTATCATGAAGAACTATGCCAAAGAAGAAGGTGCATTAATGCTTTTCTTGGCAAACACGAACATTCACAGTTGGACACAAAGCCAATTTCTGGTAATGCAATCACCAAAGCCATTCTCCAGTAATTCAAAGCCCAGACTAGTAATGGTAAACCTCATAATGCAATCCCTGATGTAACAAACCTGTAGTAATGCAAACCCTGGAATATGATGATTTTGTCTGCAACTAAGAAGTTTTTCTTTCTAAGAAATCCCTTGTGGCTTTGTGCCTATTCTATCTTTCTTAAAGCCATTGCCTCTCATTGTCAGGAATGTGGCTGCACATCCTTCTTTGGAGACACCATAGTACTGTCACATCATCATAGCAGATAGCAAGAGAAGTCACTGAGGCCTGCTACATTCAAAAGAAAGGTGATAAGTGTATTTCCCCCAGTGATGCAGAACTTATGTACCTATGCAGTACATGCAAAATGTGATACCTAAGTGTATGCGTATTGCCTTGCCTAGTGGCCTTTTGTTATGATGTACATCATCTATACATGTGCTTGTTTTTCCCAATAAAGCTTAATTGCGAGTCACAGGAGTGGAAGTGCACTTCGATGTTTTGGAGCAGCTCAGGGAGCATGAAAAATGCTGTTTTAGAGCAGCTTTGAAGTGATAAGAGGGGTGTTTTGGGGCAGGTTCGGAGCAGCCCCAAAGGTGTTTTTGAGCAATGCAGATTAGTTTTGGCACAGCTTAGCTTTCTATAGTCGTTGTCATCGTTATTTGAAATTATAATTTATTTCTGGTGAACGAAAAGAAAATCCAATGGCTTTCACTAAACATTCAGCACTAATAAGCTGACGTAACTTAGCACCCAGAAGTATTTATGTGTGTCTTCCATCATTTGCCGAAAGAAGAGAAAGCAATTTTTAACTGATTTTGTTAATTTATTGTGAATTCCAGGCCGTGTGCTGCGCTACAATATTTAGCTCACCTATTCTTGAAAGCCCCTACTACCAAACGGCAGCATTTTCTAATCATGCTCAAAATGTGTTGCGGGGCCCCTTTAAAGCACTCAATAACAATGACACTATAAAAATTCAAATACACTCAGACCTCGATATAACGAATTTGGATATAACGAAACATTGGTTATAACGAATTAAATTAAAGATGCTCTCGCAATGGATTCAGTGTCAGAATAAACCTTTATAATGAATTTTTGGATATAACAAACCTACTTTCATGTAAGATGCAAGTGTGTTATAGTGAGGTTCGAGTGTAACACTCAATATCTCAGAACAGTCCATGTACATGGCGAAACCCACACTGCCTGTAGATTAGCTCCAACCCATTGCTAGCCCTAGCCGCTAGCCCTAGCCGCTAGCCCTAGCCACTAGCCCTAAGCCAATATGGCGTCAAAAATGGAATGTCCTTGCAGTTTGTTGCGTTGCAACTCGTTGCCCCTGGCATTGGCGACGTTTCGTCGAGTCCTTCATCGCTGACGGGCTGTTTTACTTTTTACGGTCGCCGTCTGTTGCTCCTGCCCCTGTCTCGCTCTTTTTCATCACCATTGTCCCGGTCCTCTTCTAAATTTTCGGCCTAGCTAGGCCTCGCTACTCAGGGGCTCCCCCGCTGACGCATCTACTCGGCTGACTGGTGTGGGCTGCTCCCATTCTTAACACGATGTGAGGAAGCTGCAAGTACAGCAGGAGCTACTGGGTAAGATGCGGCTAGTCTGGGCAGCCTCACTCTGGACCATCTCCGAGGTCGACGGCCACTTCCCGGGCTCTTTCATGCTGACATCCTAATAACCGGGCGGTCATGCTGCTCCCATTGCCGTAGCGACACTTTTTTCCCACGACTTTGCAGCTTGGTGTCCCAAAGCACAGTTCTAGCTTATCCTCTGGGATTTCCCCTCCCAGCTGGGGTCGCGTGCCACAAGCCTTCCTCCGACCAATCTCTTGCGTCTGCGTAGCTGGTGCGCATGCACTCGAGTGACTCTCCTTTGCTAGTGTACTGTTGCCGCGCTTACACATTCGGCACGCGCCTCGTGCCTCTCCATTACTCATCAAGGCAACTTCCAGCTGAATTGATGGCATTTTGATGCCACAACACGCCTCCAGTTTTTAACGAAAATTCTTAACTAGTGTAGCATCAAAAAGCGTGTAAGTGCAAAACATCTGAAACAGAGCAGGTGCTAGACATTATTCCCTGCACCCTAAATACATGAGATTTTCGACCTAACTTTTTGTCTTTAAATTTTTCTCCAAGCTGCTACCTGTCATGAGCAGAACCCTTCACTTAACCTGAACTACATATTAAATAACTGAACGACGAAGAATTCAACTCGAGAGAGAAGGTGGGCATCAATGGGTTTTTGCTGGAGAGAGAAGGGTGTGAAATCCTCCAGCTAAGTGCTGTGGACTGCATTGAAAACTTATCAACACCGTCATAACATCGAGATTATTTCATTCTCTTGACATCCACATCGCAAAAAGTACACAGGCGCAAGTTTCCCTAAATCCGGTCCCAAAAAGTCATCTTACATAACACAAAGTTTGGGAGTTATTGATTTACCAGCACATTCACTACAGGAAATTTGCAAATAATGAATAATTGCATGAGTAAGATTGGTGTGCGTAGATTGCAGCACCGATAATGTTAAAATTTGCATTAATGCATGACGAAAATCCATGGCAACCGTAGGCTGGCGTGCCATAGTTGTATGAAAAGTTGCAGTGGCACCATCTTGTGGCATCCGCGCGAAATGGAGTTGCTAGAGTGAAACTGTACATGCCACTTCATCCATTCAAGTTCACTATACCTCACCTATTGGAGCAGCACTTTCATATTGCTAGTAGCCAAAGCTCAGTGTTGCTCAGTTGACTATAATATTCAGCTAGATTTGATGGTTTACACTTTCAATTGAGATGCGTAGCAGAAAGTGATGTTTATGCACAGCAGGTATGATTGGCGCAGAATGGTGCAATTCGCACATCTCTTCACAACCCATGGAGTCAGCACCTGTTCCGTGCTCCTATTTTTTCATCCCCATCCAGTGCGCACTGCGTCAACCTTTGGTTGCAGCTTTTGTAGCTAACGAAGTTTGCTTAAATATGGTTAAATTTACTTGTAGAGACTTAAATATACTTTCCTTTATTCTAATAGTGAAACTGTCAGGTTGATGACACAAAGAACAAACATATCAAAATTTAATTTAGCTCGACCATAATTATCGAACATTTTGTTTTCAGAATGCATGCAAGTACAGTAAAACCTAGTTATATTATAGTTCGCTGGACCGGAAAAATTATCTGAATTAAGAGATTGCTAGATCATTGAAAATACCAAGAAAACAAAGCATCAATGACTTAGTCACATTGATTCACTTTAATTTTCTTGAGGAATACACAAGTCCAGTAATTATTTTGCATAGGAGCAGTGAAAAAGTCGTGATTTCTGTCATTTGTGAATTAGTTCCCAATGTGAATGCGGGTCAAGGTCCCCGTGTTATCTGAAATGTGCTCGGAACCCATACCCCATCACCAGCAACGTTATGTTGGATGGCGAATGTGCCTTTCTGAATGGCAGCAGTTGTTTCAGATATCTGTGAACGCTAGTTTTGTTTGTGTTGCAGATCATTTGTCGCACACTTCAAATGAACCAGGCTGCAGCCGAATTAATGTGGATTATTCAATTTCTTGAATTAACGAGTTTTACTGAATCATGTAGGACTTTTGTGAGCTGATAGCGATAGGCAATAAAGTGTTTTTGAAGATGCCAATTGGAAAATCACGATTGTTGTACTAATGCCTCGGCATCGGTAACAGCAGTGTCTCCCAGCAGCTGGCAGAACATGCACCACAATACTTGGTCAGACTAACTGTTGCTTTTTTGCTGCTTGCTTTTTTTTCTGCTGGACATTTATAGGTGAAGAGGGCACAAACAGACACGTGACACTATGAGCTGCTTCCTAACTGCATCTAAAAAAAGCGAAGTGACAAAAAAAAGAGCTCGCTACATTCTCTAGCACCTTTTGCACAATTTTGAGATCAATTTTTGCTGTCCTTGCGAACAAAACGATTACTTTTAGCTACTCGGAAAGAATTGGCAGCAAAATCATTTTGATATACAGTCAAATCCCGATACAACGAACGCCACTTCAACGTACTATAATAACTCGTCTAATGAACGCACCAGCATAATAAACGTACCTCCAACATTCATCTGCTCCAGTCCCGTCAATTGACACTTGGCGCCTCTTTACCCGTTAGATCTCTTCCGCTCTCTATTATTATGTCGACTCCCCTCGGCCACCTCGACTCGCTCCCTCCCCCCCCCCCCCTTCGCTCATTGCTCCGTGCTGTATTGTTATTCCTTCTATTTGTGCGCGAGACATCTAGTGTATTTTTTTATCTGAGCGTCACAGCGGGGTTCACGAACGGCGCGAGTATAGAGACATCGCAGCTGATAAGCACACAACGAGCGAAGGTCACGAAACTGCTTGCGCCAACCGGCGGTCGCTTCCTGCAAATACGAAACTTTAATGCCCAACCCCATGCAGGTGATTTTCAAGCGACGACAATAGAATTTGCTGTTGCGAAGGGTTATTCGTCGCTATCGCAGGTTTTTTGAAAACCAGAAAAATCGCTCGTCGCCCAGAAAAGATTGTGACAATTTCTGCGACATGGTAGCACCAATGATTCTCGCTTCGCTTGTTCTCTGCACGTACAGGAACTTTTCATGTGGGAACGAGGCAGCCGCCATATTTTATCGTTTCTATTGTTATCGATGATTTGTTTTAATGCTTCGGGGGTAGTTTGCTGCGAAGTCGGCGAAATGCGTCGTAGCGCACGCTTCTGGGCGCCCCTCAAGATCACAGCAGATACCACTGTGGCGATTGAACGATTGCGAGAAAACATAGCAGCAAAATACTTTCAAGGCGTGCTCGGGCAGCCCGGGTACAGCTTGGAAAAGATAGCGCCATCAACCACCGAAGATGAGTAAAGTGCAACAAAGAAGCTGTTTCCAAACAGCGCATGCGTATGTCAATTGCGAAAGGCTAAGCAACCTAATTTTTTTTTGCATTCCTGCATATTTAGCTCATGTCGAGAAAGCTTTCATAAAATTTGTCCTGCAGAATAAACACACCCCCAACTTTTCTCCGAGTTTTTGAGAAAAAAAGTGCGTCCATTACGCGAGTGAATATGGCAATTTCCGCTACAACAAAAAATTTCGTTTCCCATCAGCAGTCTGTAGGAGTCAATGCATAAATATTCTCACTTCAACAAACACTTTTTATTCTGCCTTTCCACTTCAGCAAAATTTGATGATGCAATACCCACCACACATGTTTTATTCTGAGCAGTAAGCACGATCTTGAACGTTTTGGTGCATTCTCAGAACATAAAATTACATCTCTACAAAGCCAAAAATAAGCGTTGGCATCACCGGAAACTGCCGCTGTTTACTAAGCATGGGAACCATCATTGCTCGATAGCAATGGCAATGAGACCGCCCTGGTTTTGCCACTGCCTTGCTTCTGAGCTGCAAACAATTCAAAGGTGAAGCGCAGTCGCACAGTTTCCGACCCGCTGCTGCTGGGTGCAATGGTGGAACGATGCCAATTCTTTTAGTTCCTTTCATGCTTGGTCACACTGGTCAGAGCGGCTGTTTGCGTTATCAACTAAATCAGCCAGCTGCAACTAGTGGATGATAAGAATAGCAAAGAGAAGGCATAAGTCACCGCTCCACGATTCCACGCCTGTTTCTCAACGTTGTTGGATACTTTTTGACGGCGGACAGCTGCTAGTGTTAGCATGTTAGTGTAACTGTTAGGTCCGTTTATAAAAGCCATTGTGGGTGTTGTTTCAGCACGCTTTTCAACGTGTCGTCGCTATGCATGCATTACGCTGCTGAGAAAGAAAAGGAAGCAGCCGACACATTGTGACGTCCCCGCAAACACGGACTGAACCTCGGTCCTTTCAAGATGTTTTCGCTCGTTTCTTAAACCCACGCATAAAAATAAAGGGAAAAGAAAACCTTCGGTGTAACGAATGAGCATTCCGGAGTGGAGTACCGGAATGATTATTTCTACTGTTCTCGCGGGCCCCCCGCGCAAACACGAGGACCGGGCGGCGCCTTGCCGTCGACAGTGTACGGTAGAGGTAATCCGCGCGCACCCTTCACATTTGTGGCATGGGGGAGCAGCAGAGCACCTTTTGTTGGTTCGGGGAATGCGACCTTGCCACAGCGCCTGTGCCGGGTCCGGTCTGACTTCTGTCAGCCTCCGTGGCTCCAGGACTCATTACTGCATTCTGCGCCGATAGCCACCCGCGGCCTTGAATGACGAAGAAGCGGCGGCTACGGAGAATTTCGCGGGAGACACCGAGCTGCATGGAAACGTTGAGACTTGGTTTGGACATCGGCTCGCCAAGTACCGAAAACATCGGGACCATTGTTCGCCCGTAATTAAAGTGTCATTGGACGGCTCGCCCCTCACTCTCCCTGAGGCTCGAGTTTGTACCTCGTTACTTGCTCGGCTTTGTTTGGGAGAGGGTTTTCTACTGGTGTGGGCCGCGGGGGCGGCCGTCGAAGATGATACACTCCGACTGACAAGAAAATATGCCGGGTCGATAGTGGTGATTGGTTTGGTGCCCCAGTAGGGCGGAGTCGGGTCCTACAAAAAGGGACTAAGAGACGATACGAGGGAGTCAGAGAGACGGAGCGTTGAGATTGAGATGGTAGAAAGACGGAATGGAAAAGGAAGATAACGGTGCGAAGAGATAGCGATGAGAGGCGATGAGATGATGACTGGGGCAAGGACGCCTCGATGAGGAATGAAAGTTAGGGATAGGAGGTGAGTGAATGGAACGTTACGAAAGAGGGCTAAGATGGAAATCACTGAGAGGCACGACGTAGGCGACGAAGACGATGAAGACGCTGACGAATTGAACAGATCAGACCTCGACGCCAAGAACCAACCTTCGGTCCGTATTCGAGCAGCCAACTCCGAGGCCCCACCTACACGGACATTCTGTGAGACGAACTTCACCTCCCTTACTTAAACGAGCTTTGCGGGAAGGGATGCGGCATATTGAGACATTGCGCGGTTTTATTAATTAATGACTTTATCATTTGTGTCGTCGTGTGTCTCCTTTATATATGCATATCCTTGTATTGTTGCAGTTACTTTATGTGCCTGCCCTGTGTCGAATGTCGCAAATGTCCAAATCATGTGTTATAATTTTGTGTAGTGGTTAATTTACGCGGTATACAATAATAAATTAAATGAATCAGTAAACAGGAACAGGTCGTAGCGTCTCTTACTTCCCGGCCCCAGCACGAATCCCTGTATGTGGCAAGTGATTGAGACACGTAGCCAAGAGGGAACCGGACAGAAAAAGGGTTGAGTGTTCTTCCCTCTCTTTGGCAATCAGTGGCGTAGCGGGGGACGTCTCACTTATTGAATATCTCAAATAAAAGTTCCTTTGTTTTGCTAGCTCAGCTCAGCTACATTTTTAAAAATATCACTACAATAAAATTTTTCGCATGCTACACCAGTTTCGTTTTAGCGGGATTCAACTGTAGCATGGGTGACACAATGCAAATGTCAACAGACATGCTTTCCTGACACTGATTTTTGTAGTGCTTTTTGCTATGTCATACTCTGCATTTCCTCTAAAAGTGCTGATACTGGGAGGAATGAAATCATCCCACAGCTTTTATTCATCTTAAACGAAGCTTATCTGAGACACCGAGAGCAGAAAAATGTGAAGGACCTTTTACGTGGAAGTTGAACCTAATAATGTTTGGTCCTTCTTTATGTACAAGTTGGCTTGTTTCAGATCACTCCAACTTGGAATAATACAAATATCTTGCATGGCCCTGAGGAATCTGACTGTACCCATGCGTCAGGGCTCCCGCAGCTGCAGCCAAAGGTAGGATGTAGGATTGTTCCTCTGACAGGGAGCTTTTGTGCTATAAGCTAACAAAATGCTACTATCGAAGAAATGCTAAATGTAACCAAGAAAAATACATACAGCGGTGTCATCTTCCCGGAATATTTTCACAGTCTTGTCAGCCTCGGCTGTGATGAGGCGACTGCCGCTCTGGTCGAATCCACAGGCAAATATGCCCGCCTCACTGTCGATGGAGCCTGGCTGTACTGGGGCTTGGAGCCGCTGGAAGTTGTAGCCCGTGCGCCAATCCCAGAAGAACAGTGTTCCATTGTCCCCTGAGTTTAGGCATCCACTTAAAAATCAGTCAACGTTGCTGCAGCCAAAAAATAAAAGGACTAGGCAAACAGGAGCCGGCCAATATTCAAGCGAAACTGCAGCACCACAGCAACCTGTGTAAATAATCCATTAACTTAAACAAAACATTGTTGCACACAATACTTGTTCTTATGCAAATTTTACAAACAAGCTCACATTCACTGGTTTGCATGAGGTAGTCAAACACTTGGAGTAGCTATTTACAAAGCAAAACTACTTTTTGGGCAAATTGTTGCAATTCAGAAAACACAATTTTATGGTGCTGGAAAAGCACAAGCAATGGAGAGATGCACAGATGTGAAGAGCACCAATTACAAGTGCAAAGGCAGAGTTGTCGCATCATATCTTTTTTTTTTACAACAGCGCTAGCATTTCACTGTGACCCATCTTTGCAAACTCCCTATCTTCATTGAGCGGGCAGGCCAATGTTCAACAGTGTTCCAGGCTGTGCTACAAGCCGGACTCTTTAGCGTTCTGAAGGGTGTGCAAGTAGAAGGCAGGTTGGAATTCTGCTACATGCACAATGCAACAAGCATTACAGTAATGAACACAAACAGGCATACCGACTAAAGACTAAGAACTTTGTCGTTGAGTGCCTCTGTTCAGGCTTAATCCTAGGTTTGTACCAATATTCTAATGCTTTGAATATTTTAACTAATATCACTCTATTCAAATTCGCTTTGATTTTAATTTAAATTGTTTGAAATTTCTAAGTACTATAAATGAACAATATGTGTATATTAGTCTGCATGCAAACTCCTGTAAAAGTGGTTTCACTGCAGCGAAAAAGTGCTAAGCCATAAACATAAAACCACCTATCTGTATATACATTAATTCGCACGTACCTCATTGTAGAGATGATTTAACTCTAGTAAAAGAATGCTAAGCCCTGAAAACACCTATCTAGGGGAAATCCACACTGCCATGAAACACCACTTGAAGCTCAAATGAATATATTACTACAGCTATATGAATAGCAAAATTCTGGCTGCAAGTCGAATTCAAATATTTATTAAAGTTCGAGTGTGAATTGCATAGAATATTTTTCGTAGGATTTTCAAATACTTTTTGAATATTTAGAAGTAACAACTATAGAAAAAATGTTGCAGAACATACCTAAAACAGGGTTCGTACAGGTTTCCAAAGCGAAAATTCAAGGATATTCAAGGACTTTCCAGGACCTGTTACAAGTTTTTAAACGACTCAAAGCGGCATGCTAAGTTAAAATAGTTCATTCTAAAATTTTCAAAAATGACCAATTTTATTGCACTTACAATGAATATATGAATATCGCAACTAAAAAAAAAAAAATCAGTCTTCTTGCACCCTCTTCCTCCACAAAAAGTGGGCACGGTTCCGTGTCAGAAATTTACGTGC
Organism: Rhipicephalus annulatus; assembly: GCA_013436015.1. Lineage (NCBI taxonomy): Eukaryota > Metazoa > Arthropoda > Arachnida > Ixodida > Ixodidae > Rhipicephalus > Rhipicephalus annulatus. Next base: position 67,585 of record WOVY01004513.1, read on the forward strand.
TGACGGGCTGCAATGCGTATGTGTGGTCAGGCCTTAAAAGGGTGGTGCCACAATACTTGTGGATTACGTTCTCATTGGTGCAAGCCTTAATTATAGCTCCAACAAGCACGATACACGCATCAAGATTAATTTATTCTCGCTAAGTAATTTATTGCCCTATCGATGTGGACAATTTTCAGTTCCCGGTTGTGGGCGTCTGTGATTACAAAACTTTGCACGCCTCATGTCGAGTATCATCTGCTTTTGCACAAATGTGCCACACAAGCACTTGCCAAACAAACGCATCAATACCTGCAGCAGCCGCGATGCTTTGCCAGTACGTATGTGATGAAAGCCCACAGGTCACTCAGCTCACTATAGATCTACAACTTTCGTTGCCCTTCCTATAGAGCTACGTCAGTGTTTGAAACGCTCATGATGGGCCTCGATTAAGAGAATGAGCCTTTAGGTACACTTGGGAAGTGACTTATGGGGAGACACGGGTCTTGAAGGCCGAAAAATTCCCGAAAAATCGATTTTTTGAAGTACTTTTTAAAATTATATATAGGGCCTACAGAAAGTATTTCTAAAATGCTATTGCCATGTATTGCATATTTGTTGAGTAATTCGATCTAAAAGTCAGTTTCGTGACCATTTCCCCTCGCGAAACCACCTCAAGATCAGTCATATTCGATGCCGCGGCGCCTGAAAACCACGCCAAGTAGCGCTGCCATTTTGGTCTTTTTTGAAAGCCGTGTTCCTTTGTCTGTTTCTAGCGGAAGACCGCTTTTTGTGTAGCAACAATGCAGCTATTGCGAATAAAGAAAAATCAAATACTTGCACATCATTGGTGCATTTCTATCACCTGGGGCAGTTCCCGGTTCCCCATCGAATGTCAAGAGATTCGTCTGCTAGACAGCAGTGCACAATCCCCCATTTTGTGACGAGGCCTAAGCGATGGCTGTGTGATCGGTGCGATGGCAGGCGGTGATCGAAAGTTCCATACTGCTCATGCGTTCGAAAAGAAGCGAAAACGACGTCTGAGAGCATGCAGCATCTTATCAGCGAAACTCTGTGCCGTCAAGAACACGGAAAAAGATAGCCGTGCCAACGCTATCACGAACGCGGCTCCCACGATTACGGATGCGATAGGCGGGGCCAGCACACGCGAGATCTGCGCGTCGGCACTCCCCTGGTTTCCAACGCTGAAAAAGTGGCCCTTGGGTGTCGTGAGAGTGACATTCAAAGAGACCTTTTGTCGACGTCAGGCTTACCACGCGAGCGGTCTGTTTTTCGAGACTCGGAAGGGACCGCGACTACTGGACCGCCGTTCACCGTCATAAGCTGCTTCAGTGTGTGAATTACGGTGTGTGTGGTGGGCCTGGCAACATTTCCGAGAAAGATCGGGAATATGGCATCGTTACGAAACTTGTGCTGATGTGTGATGAGTGCGGGGAACTGAAATTCGAACAGAGTTCGTTGAGAGTGGGGGAAGAGGGGGAAAGCAACGCGCAGTTCGTTTGAGATCAATGTGTTCGCGGTTTGCGGGGCACAGCAAACGGTCAAACTGCGTAGAATTGCACTTTTTTAAACCTTGAATGTTTCACAGAGATGCAAAGACATATAAAGATTACATGAAAGTGGGAATGATTCCTGCCTCGTAGAAGGCTGCCGCGTACGTTAGTGATGACTGCGCGAGCACCGTCAAAATGCTGTATGCCGATCTGAACTTTAGACACCCTGGCAACATCTGGCGTGCAATGAAAAGAAGGCGCACGGAGAATGATGACGACTACACTCCTGGTGGCTTCTAGCATCATTACTGCACTGATTTACACCATTCAATGTTGAATATACATGCTCACCGTGTCCCTAAACTTACTTTCTCGTTTTCCCAAAACAACATTTTTCATCAAGCTCGAGGCCTTGTGCCCATAGTATCTTTTGCTCTAGTGATTGGATTTTGATAAGCTTATACATTGATGAGTGCAACAAGACCAAAACATTATGGTAATTTTATTAAGAACAGCAATTTAATTAGAGACAAAATTAAGCAACAGTTTCAGATTTCTGATGAGTTACTTGTCAAGGCCATAACTCTTGAACCAATGAAGCTAAAAATAAAGATATCGTTTCCTTGCACTCCCTATTCTTTACAGAATTCTGCCATATTTAATTCGCAGCAATATTTTATGAGAAAGCTGTCTAAACAGTGGGCAGAAAGTTTATGGACCAGTCAATATTTTGAAATCTGGAAGCGACAGCTGAAAACTAATTGCATATTTGTTATTTGTTTTCAGCTGTGAGAAATCCATGTTAAGAAAATTTTCAGCTCTACATACCCAAATATTAAAAAAACATTTAAGACCAGTGTCTCCCCTCAAAATATATTTTGAACATTTCCCGATTTCGACCATCCACGTGAAATGTCCTTGCATATATAAAGAAAACCCACATGGTGCTTGCTAGCGCCTTGAAATTTGATGGCACCACCCCATCAAGAGCATTGGCTTGTCCACAGTTGACACTTGCAGCACGTTGCTCAACAACAAAGTAGTAACAACTGTGACAGCAGTTAATTTACACTCATCTTGTGGACATATGTGTGTTCTTTTCTAGCATCCTTCGTGGCGAGATGAAATACGGTCCCTGACCAAGTCTGATAATGATCTGACGTTTCGGAACCGCATACGAGTTTCTCATTCACAGACTCGTTTGTGGTTTCGAAATGTCAGATTAGATCATCATCAGACTTGGTCAGTGACCGTGTTTCAACTTATTCAATGCCTGACCAGACGAACTTCTATCGAACTCTCTAGTACAGTTTTGTTGGTGCTTAAGCAGCATGCTTCCAGTGTCAAGGTGGAGCAATTGTTCATAAGCACTCGTCCTGTGCGTTTTCTTTTCGTGCATCCTTTGTGCTTGAGCAGCTTGTTGCATGTATGAAGGTGCTTGCCTTTCTTCGTATGACATTCTGATTTCTTGACATCACATTCACTGCTTTGCCCTTGCCACAAAACTAACTTTTTTTTCACATGCATTTTTGCGAAATGGGACCGTAGGGGCCCTCGCTGCATTACTGCTTTGTAAATGGGGAGTTCGACAGGTTGACACACCTATCTACCACATGTAAAAGGTTGCGATGCCGATATCAGAGTGTACTACTGTTCCCAACTTCAAGGATTTTCAAGGATGGCAAAATATTTGAAGACTTTTAAGAGTCTTGAAAATGCATATTTCAAATTCAAGGCTTTTCAAGGATTTCAAGGACCTGTATGCACCCTGCTGAGAGCATTCTTATTCGATAAAAACATGGAAGTGTTTCTTTTGGCTAGGTTGGTGAAGTGCTGCAGGGATGGCGTTCTCTCGTTCTGTCAAGATTGTAATGCAGAGACCGAATTGTATTTATTCAGATGATTAAGTGCTATCAATGTAGTGTTGACAACACTTTACTCTAGAAAGGAAAGTTTTTTCTTCCACTTCTTCCCTCTTCAGTTTCTTAGGAGGCCCAAATGATTTAGTGGACAATGGCATACTCCCCTTCGAATTCGGAGTTGCTAATCTGCCCTGTAGACATCAATGTATAATAAAATCTGAAATTTTAGATGTTCAAAATTCTTGTTCAATTTTTTTGGCATTAATTAAAGCCTTCATCTATGTCGCCTAGGCTCAAAGCAGTGCTTTCATGAGTCGATCTATTACAGCAATAGCAGGGCCCTAAAAGCAGCTTTGCCACAATACCAGGGTGTCAGGCGGCGAAGAATACTAAAAATATGAAGAGGCCATTGTAACTGTGCAGTACACCTCCATGTAGGAATCGGCCTTTTCTCAAGTCAACACATTTGCTACCAAAACAGAGCCTGGAAGACAGCTTCATCACACTGCGAAATTGTAATGGGGTGGAATACACCAAAATTTCAAGTGGCCACTGTCTTACCAAACGCTGAATTGGTCTTCGGAAAGTTTGAATAGTCCAAATTCTAGTGAGAATCAAATAGATGAGCGAACACTACAAACAAAATATTTGAATGTTCAAATATTCCCACATCCCAACATATTACCCTCACATCAATACATCATATCTTGAGTTTAAAAGCTTGTTATACCGGCGTATATGCTCCAAGTATATAAAATTTTAGATGTCCCATATTCCACAGGTCATCACTTGCATTCTACAGAAAGTCAAATTCAGTGACGCTACCGAAATCTGCTTTGGAGCAATTTTCAAGCAGCGAAATGTTCATATTGTAGCATTTTGGAGCAGCAGAATTTTCCATTTTGGAGCACTTTGGAGTAGCCAACTTCACGTCCTGGACCAGAAGAAAGTTACATTTACATTCAATCATTTTGGGGCTCTTGTGAAGAGCTAGAAATATTTCAGTTGATGATGCAAAATAATGGCATCATGTTGTAGAGCATTATGAAAAAACTTGTTCTGTGATTATTTTCGTAGCAAATAAACAGAATACTGGTTGAATAAAATTTTGCTTCATGAAATAACATTTTAAATATACCTATGTGGTTATCAGCAAATATGGTAGAGAAACGCTGTGACGTACAACTCTAAAAACTCATAAAGCCAACCTCCTCCGGCACTAATCTCTCTGTGCTGAAACTACACAATTTAAATAACATTGTTTTCCTTTTGCAGCTATGTTTTATGTAACTGGGGCGTTCTGTCTATACTCCGAAGACCCCCACAGTGTTCCTTAATGAGCAGTGCATAAAAAAAACTCACAAGTTACCTTATATGCGCCTAAGACGACTCGAAGGCAAGAGCTATTCTGTTTTATTGTGATAGCAATATATGGACATTCTCGACTGGTCTTAGCCATTGCCAGGAGCTGGTCTTAGCCATTGCCATATCATTGCCAGGAGAGGCGGCATCAGCCAGGCGAATGATATATATATGCCATGACGAAAAAAAATTTCGGAGCACTGCGCTGGGCAACTGGGAGGACCCCCGGAGCATGTCAGTCTCCGAGAAGCCGCTGACGGTCGAGTACACGAAAAGGTCATCTATGAAATTGATGACCGCATCTTGGCCGGAAAAAATGGGCACGGTCAGCGACGTCGACAAAGCCATGGTCGCAGTGTGCCTCGATGTCCGTGACCCAGGGGTGGGGTTCTTCCCATTGGGCGCCAAATGTTGGGGTTCGAGGCTGAAGCTAGCCCGAAAATCCCGCGGGGAAGACGCAGAGGCCGACAAAAACCTTGTTTATATCAGAACCCGGGCCGCAACTGCCCCCTGCTAGCGGCTGCCGTGTGCCGCGAGCCCACCCGCGATCGTCGTCCTCCTCTTCTTTCTGTAAACGGCAGGCTCGCAGCTGCCGCTCCCATAATCTTTTAAAAAATTAATCCAACACGCATCTTTCGACAGATAGAGTCCAAAAATTTCCTCTGCGTAAAAACGAAACCAAAACTGCGTTGTTAACAGCCTCCCTTCAGAGGAGTCAGATACAGTGTCCGTCACTATGACACAATGGCGATGGACCAAGAGTTTGCATACAATGCCTTCGAGCGTGACTGAGCTATGCTCATTGTTATTTTTTTCTTTGTAAAGTTCAACTAGTGATGTCTCGCTCTTATTAAGAACCTTGACATCAAGTGAAAGTAATTTTGCACAGTGACAACAGCTTTGTCGCGCCCTTATGCGTGTGCAAGCCTGTGACTGCATGTGCAACAAAGGCAGATCAGCTGCACGTTGACCAGAAAAGGTTTCCACAAACCGAAAACAAAAACATTTCGGCTTTTCAGCCCACTGAAGCAACTCTGTGTAGAAAGAGCTTGACTAGGTAACAACCCCGGATAGGTATGCACATGATCGTGGCGTAAGTAGAAGCTAACGATTTTAGATTAATTCAGTTGGCAAAGAGCGGGGCCTTCTAGAGGTGCAAAATGACTCTCCGCAATCGGCAACCAGGCGAGGGTGCTGCGGTTGCATTAGGATTGGTCTCGGCGGATCTTCTGCTACTGTGCTACTGCTTCCAAGGAGCTGATTAGATTTGTGGGGTTTAACGTCCCAAAACCACCATATGATTATGAGAGACGCCGTAGTGGAGGGCTCCGGAAATTTGACCACCTGGGGTTCTTTAACGTGCACCCAAATCTGAGTACACGGGCCTACAACATTACCGCCTCCATCGGGCTTCCAAGGAGCTGACAAGCGACCAATACAAAAGCTACCTCGATATAGTAGTTGCTCTCCAACACATGATGAGTCATGAAAAAAGTGCCAAGCTGCCGAATAACATAGTTTAAAATGGTTTAATTGAACATGCGTTCTGTCACCACGGCTTCGCAAATAACCAAGTCTCTCTACCTGTGGACACCGATGTGCGCATTTCATGTGCAGTGTTTTTTTTTAAATACAATGAAAACTCGCTTGTTTAACTAAATTAGCAGCTAATGGGCATAAACCGGGAATGAATTGCACGCGTTCTGTTGCTTACGGAACCCATTTTGAGAATGTGCACGCAGCAGAGCATCTAGGATACGTACTTCGCATGCAGGGAAGTAACTCCAGTTCACAGTTACTCGCTCACGGCAAACGCGCACGCGTAGGTTTACCGCACACACCAACGTCGACATAAAAAACAGTAGTGACGGCAGGAGTGCGCTACACACAACAAAGAACCTGACAGTCAGCTCCACTACGCTTTCCACTCCACTCTCTGGTTTTCGTTAGGCAACAGAGGCACCAAAACACACGGCCTAGCTAGTAGAAACAGCACGCTCAATGCAAGGCAGCACATTTTTGCGGAGTCACGCATACAACAGTTTAGAGATTATGGCGGCACCATGCATGGGAGCTTCGTCACCAGAAAAATGCAAAGTAAAAAAACACACGATTGAGCGTCTCATTAGTTAAATCAGCTTTTTTCCCCCCACAGAAGCTGAGATTTGCATCAAAATTCTAGCTTTCGAGTCTGTTTTGGAGCAGTTCGGCGCAATTTCTGCGATTTGTGTTTTTGGAGCAGCATGACGCAAAAAACGGAAATGTATAAAAAATGCGCAATAATGCCCTGCTAACTGAATGTATTTAAAAATGTTGGTAGAAGCACATGAGCTTCCAGGAGAATAAAGTTTTCACTCTAAGAAGACATTGTGTCTCACTATACTTTCCTAATCATCAACCTAGGGGAGTGCAAGTTCATAGTTTGCACTCGTAAATATTTGCTCGACATTTGATTCAAGTAAAAGGTTGTTTTTTCTATCAGATGGAATCTGAAAGTTGTCGTAAGATGCGGTGTCAGCGTATAACTGTGACGTATAACCAAGGTTTTTTAATACATTATCTTTACGGAGATTTCGCCGGGAACAGATTGCTTCGTCGTAATATGCGGGTTGTCGCGACACCGGGGGATGTATATTCAAAGTTTCACTGTATTTCAAGTTTTCTTCCCAGATAATACAAGAAAGACGCTGTACAATGCATGGTAGGCATAAAAATTGCATATATCACGTGGGTTTTCAATACATTATTTTCAAGAGGTTTTGCAGGGACCAAACCGATTTGTTGTAAGGTGCAGGTAACCAAATGACCACGGGTGGCATGATTTCGGTGGTTCTACAGTATTTCAATTTATAACACGACCTTGTTATAACAAAGTCAATGAGCATGTTGAACAGAACAGTTGACTAGAGTTTGGCAAGTCACTTAGAACAATTTATATTATACTGGGCGATTTACAAATAATGAAAATTTATTATCAGACTGTGTCCTCCCTTCGAAAGGACAGACTGAGTTGGTAGTACCTAATTCAGACATTAGTGCAAAGAAGCACATGGACAGAGAAAGAGTGTTACACGATAGTGTTGCTCTTTGACCGTTCATTTGGTTCTTTTCTCCACCGCATGAATTTCGGCCCCTCTTACCTCCAGACACAAGGACACCATCGTCATTCATGCCAAGACAGTTGACGATTGCATTGTGACCAGAAAGATTCTGGATGAACTTCCCATCAGGGCACTTCCACTGCTTTATGTTGTCAGGGCCCCCAGATGCAAAGGTGTACCTGCACACAGTGAAACTACTGTCATGGAATATGTAACGTTGGTAGGAAAAAAGAGGAAGTTTTAAAGGAATGGACAATTGTGATCCCTTCTGTGATGGAAAGATTCTGTCTTGTGAAGACTTCAATGCGCAAAGTTAGCCTCATCAAACGAGGGTGTATATACTTTTCATTTATTGTGAAGAGAGACGAAAAGGTGCCTCAAAACATTAACAAAGTAGTATACTCATACAGGCTGCTTTCAGTTAGTGCAGTATGCAAATCTTTGACTTTAAATCAAAACCCAGTACACTTTTTATAGTTTTACACTTGGTAGTAGAATTCAAACTCTAACAAAACTCAATGTTACAAATTGCTCAATGTAACAATTGATGGAACAAAAAAACAAACATAGCAGGTTGCATGTCCAGGCTGCTTTGACTTCTCACAGGAATGGGCATGGGTGATGGGCAAGTTCAATTCCCTGGTACCTTTTATATTTCGCTACGTTACAATTTTATACTTCGCAGACCTCAAAACTCTTTTACTTCGTTTTATGAACTTCCCAATTCAACAAATAATTCAAGCGCAAATGCTGCAATTGATGCAGAGAATTTACAGGGACAATAATCAAGCCAATAGTGTCCCTCGAATCACCCAGTATGTTACAACAACTGTATTAGAACAGTTAAGATGAATTACCAACTCGCATAGCAGTCCGTGTTTAGAACAATGTCGCCTTTTGAATTCATTATTCGGGACATTGGCACGACAAGTAGCTTCAACGAAATAAAACAAAGGTTCTGACTAGGCTGGCTAGATGTCTTAAGGCGACTATGCTGGAGCAAACACTCAATGTAAAAGTCGTTTACAGCCTGAATTCCTAAAAAAAATCGGCCTTTTTTTTTTGCTAGCTTACTTCATAAAAATCTTTGTTAAGTAGATTCTGACGTTAACTTTGTTTCGCTAGCCACTGGCTCGCTTTGAAAGAAAGACTACATTAAACTTTACTTTCGAAGCGTGCCAGGGGCCGGCAACTGGAAGCAGTGTGTCGAGAACGCACAGGCCATCAAAACCTCGGAGGGCATACTTTACTTTTTTACTGAATCCCGGGTGGCGGCGCTGTGAATAAGTATGCTCACTGTCAAATTTCTTCTTCTTTAGTTCATATTTCCTGTAACTTTTCGTAGCAATACGTAGCAACTAAAGTTAGATAAAAGAAAACCAAAGCAATACAGCTGTACACGACACTAAAAACAAATCCAACATCTGCAGCTGCGATTCAAACCTAAGTATTTTGAGTGGGAAGCGGGCGTTCTACCTCCAAGCCACTTTGACAGAGCTGCATGCAGCACTTCAAACGACCACACATTGCAGACAATTGGCCGCAGTGCCACGAGCGGATTGGCCCTGTTTGGGCTTCACTTTTGAAAGCTTGGTCAGGGCACTGCTTTGCTCTAGTTGTGGGGTCTGTGGATGAAGCAACATGCTCTCGAAGCGCACGGAAATAGTAGACGCGGCTGGATGATGATGATGTTTGATGTTTTATGGCGCAAGGGCCGATTCACGGCCAAAGAGCGCCAGTTCATCTAACTAAAAATATGAACAATGATTGTGATAAGCGGCTGTATAAGGGCCATAAAATTCCTCGCAGTAAGGCGGGAAAAACATACAAATAATAAAATCATGATCATGCCGTGAAAGGTGTGTGTGTGGTGTGAACAGATGACAAAAGTTGGTGATAATAAAAGACGATGGTGGATATGTATGGCATTAGCACAAGTGCCTCACTCGTTCAAACCCTTGCGTCCAAGGGCCGTGAGGCATGTGCTTTCTTGTGTAGCCACCGCAGCAAAACCTCTCTGGAGAGGTCATGCTACGGTATGCCCGGGTATATGACATGAAAGCTGTGAATTTCTTTTAAAAACGCTAACAATGATTTGTGACTAAAAAGCGGTTCCCTACCGACGAACATTGCAGGGTGTAAAGGTATATGTTGTCGGTAGGGTAATGGAAAGTGTTGTTTTCTTACAGTGTCCAATTGTTTGCACTCAATTAAAATGTGAAGGACTGTCAATGCTTGACCACATCTGTCACACAATGGTGGATCGCCACCAGACAAAAGGTGTGTGTGTGTCGTGTATGTGTGTCCTATCCTGAGTCTCGTTAGTATTACCTCTGTATAACGCGATTTCGATACGGGCAGCCAATGACCAAGGTGTGGCTTAATAACGTGTAGTTTGTTTTGTGTTTGTGTATCCCACTTGCTCTGCCAGTATACTCTGAGGTTTCGTTTGAGGGATGGTTTAAGATCGAGGGCCGGGATTGATATAGGTGTAGGGGCAGTGCTTTTGTGCACGGATGCAGCGAGCTGATCCGCCCTCACGTTGCCTTGAATCTCACGGTGCCCTGGCACCCAGCACACTACAATATGTTGTTTGAGTGTGTAAAGTGTGCATAAAATGGAGTAAAGTGAGACAAGGACTGGGTTTTTTTGTTTTTTAAGACTGTGCAGAGCCGTTACCACACTTAGGGAGTCTGTATAAATTACTGCTTTTTGTATTTGTAATTGTTTGATGTGTTTAGCTGCCACAAGTATCGCGTACGCTTCCGCTGTGAAGATACTTGTGCGTGGATGTAGTGGACCAGCATCCGAAAAGGATGGGCCTACAGCAGCGTAGGACACAGAGGAGTTAGTCTTGGAGGCATCTGTGAAGAACTCAGGACATGTGTATTTGTGTTGAAGTTCCAAAAAGTATGTTCGGATATGGGCAATAGGCGCATGTTTTGTAACTTCAAGAAAGGACACATCACAGTCTATAGACTGCCATTGCCACGGTGGCAGATATGCTACAGGAGCCATTAAACTGTGTTCAAGTGAGACTCCAGTTTCCTCAGCTAGACTTTTCAGGCGAACTGAGAGGGGCTGCCTCATCGAAGGCCTGTTTTGAAACAGAATGGAGCTTGACAAATCATTAATTGTAGAGTATGAGGGGTGCTTCTTATCTGCTTTCACCTTAAAGAAATAAACAAAGGACATGTAAGTTCTCTGCAGATGAAGCGACCACTCATTTGACTCAACATAAAGGCTTTCTACGGGGCTGGTGCGAAAAGCACCCGTAGAAAGGCGGATGCCCAAATGGTGCACGGGGTCCAGCATCTTCAAAGCACTTTGTGTTGCAGACTGATAAACAATGGCCCCATAATCTAAGCGGGTGCGAATGAGGCTTCGATACAGATTCATGAGACATTGTCTGTCACTACCCCACGTAGTACGTGACAACACTTTTAAAACATTCATGGCTTTTAAACATTTTGTTTTTAGATACTTGATGTGCGGTACGAAGGTCAACTTGCTGTCCAAGATTAATCCTAGGAATTTATGCTCCGCATTGACAGACAGACGTTGACCGTTCAATTCAATGTCGGGTTCTGAGTGCATGCCTCTCTTTCGGGAGAACAAGACACACGTGCTCTTTTGTGGGTTCAGTCGGAATCCGTTTTCCTCTGCCCATTTGGAGACCTTGTTTAAACCTAACTGAACCTGTCGCTCACACATTACCAGATTGCAAGATCTAAAGCCAAGCTGAACGTCGTCGACATATGTACAATAGAACATATTGCGAGGAATGGACAAGTGCAAAGAATTCATCTTGATAATAAAAAGTGTGCAACTAAGCACACCACCTTGTGGCACGCCTGTTTCCTGGACAAATGTTTGGGAGAGCACACTGCCCAGACGGACACGGAATGTCCGGTTTGACAGGTAACTTTCGATTATGTGAAACATTCTTCCGCGCACGCCAAGGTGGGACAGGTCTCTTAGAATTCCGAAGCGCCATGTTGTATCATAAGCCTTTTCGATATCGAGGAATACAGAGAGAAAATATTGCTTATGGACGAAAGCGTCTCTGATCTGTGCCTCGATACGAACAAGGTGGTCTGTCGTGGATCTACTCTCTCGAAACCCGCACTGAAATGGGTCGAGCAAATTGTTTGTTTCAAGAAAGTGTACAAGTCGGCCGTTTATCATTTTTTCGAAGACTTTGCACAAGCAGCTTGTAAGTGCAATCGGCCTGTAACTCGCAGCTAAAGATGGGTCCTTGCCTTCTTTCAAAATGGGAATAACAATCGCCTCTTTCCAGGAGGTAGGAATAGTGCCAGAAGACCAAATAGCATTGTACAAACAAAGTAAGGTTTTTCGGGTTTCGTTTGGTAGGTTTTTTAACATTTCATACATCACACGGTCTGAACCTGGGGCGGAAGTACTGCAGGAGTTCAGAGATGTTTGGAGCTCAGCTAGACTGAAAGCTTGGTTATATGCCTCGTATCTAGTGGATTTGTGTTCGAGTTTCTGCTTTTCTATTCTTGTTCTGTATTTTTGGAAAGTGTCAGTATAGTGGCACGAGCTCGATACCTGTTCGAAGTGTGCACCGATGAAGTTTGCCTGATCTTCTAAGGTATCACCCTGAGTGTTTACGAGGGGAAGTGTGTGTACTTGTTTTCCTGCTATCCTACCGACCATGTTCCAGACTTTAGCCTCCTGTGTGTATGAATTAACCCCTGATAAAAACTTCTGCCAGCTTTCTCTTCTGGCCTGCCGACGCGTTCTCCTGCCTTGAGACTTTATTTTCTTGAAGGTTTCAAGATTTTCGGCTGTCGGTGAGTTCCGAAGCAGCCTCCAAGCTCTGTTTTGCTGTTTGCGCGCGTTTCGGCATTCAGAGTTCCACCATGGCACACGTCGTTTTCCAGGTAGTCCATTTGTTTGTGGGATGCATTTTGTTGCAGCGTCAATCAAAAACGCTGTGAAGTAGTCCACAGCAACATCAATGTTCAAAGTACAGATGTCATTCCAACCTAGACTAGCGATAGTATAAAACTGTTCCCAGTCGGCTCTGTTTATTAGCCACTTGGGAACACGTGGTGGGCACTCGGTTACTGTAGTTGTGCTCAAAACTACGGGGAAGTGGTCACTTCCGTACAGACTACTGACGACATTCCACTGGAGTAGAGGGACAAGGGATGGAGATGCTATGCTTAGGTCTATGGAGGAGTAGGTGTTATTAGCGAGATTATAATAGGTTGGTTCTTTTCGGTTTAGGAGACACGCGCTCGACGATAGAAGGAACTGTTCGATCAGTCGACCTCGCGCGTCATACCGAGAGTCACCCCATAGCCTGCTATGCGCATTAAAGTCTCCAAGGAGAACATAAGGTTCCGGAAGTTCATCAATTAAAGAGTGTAAATCACGTTTTTGTAGCTGATAACTAGGAGGAATGTAAATCGTGCAGATTGTGATCAGTTTATCAAAAAGAACCGCTCGAACAGCCACTGCCTCAAGGGATGTTTGGAGTTGTAAGTGTGTGCATGATATTCCTTGATTCACTATGATGGCAACACCTCCGGATGATGTCATGGCATCATCACGGTCCTTTCGAAAAATAACGTATTTGCGAAGAAAATTTGTGTGTTTTGAATTAAGGTGTGTTTCTTGTACACACAGCACTTTTGGTGAGTGTTCGTGTAGGAGTTCTTGGATGTCGTCAAGGTTTCTGAGAAGGCCCCTGACGTTCCATTGTATAATTTGAGTGTTCATGGTGAATGTAAAATAATGCTGTGTGTACGAAAAGCGAGTGGCTGTTTAGACGGGGAATTTGAGTTCACTTAACAGGGCCGTCAGCAGGCCCTGTTATTTGCTTTTTGGTTTTCTTGACGCGCTCCAGGGAGCCACGCCGCTCTTTCGGCACCAAGGGTGCCGACGTATCCATTGCCTCCTCGGAGGCACTGGATGCCCGCACGTGCGGGCTGTTAATTCGAATTTCGGGCCTCGCCTGGTGATGTGAGGCCTTGAGACCGGAGTACTCTGGAGTCTCCTGTCTCTGTTTGGGAGTAGGCGGTGTAGCCTGGGCTACAGCCGCCTTGGGGGCAGGTGCCACAACCACCGGCACAGTATGCGCGGGCCGAGGGAGTGGCGAGGGCTGGTGCGGCGGTGCCCCCTGACGCGCCGCATCAGCGTATGTAGCTCCATAGAATGGAGCGACTCTTCGCCGTGCTTCCTTAAATGTAATGTTCTCCTTCACCTTCAACGTAATTATTTCTTTTTCTTTTTTCCAGTATGTGCAGGAGCGTGAATATGCGGCATGGTTTCCTTCGCAGTTTACACAGTGTGGCGGTTGTTTGCAGTTCTCAGACACGTGGCCTAGTACTCCACATTGTGCACAAGTCTGGCGACCGCGACAGGTTTTAGAGCCATGGCCATATCTCTGACATTGGAAGCAACGGCGGGGGTTGGGAATATATGGTCTCACGGATGTCTTTGTGTACCCAGTCTGAATGGTTTCCGGCAAATCGCTCGAAGCAAAGGTCAGTACTAAGTGTTTGGTTGGTATTTCTTTTTGATCTCTTCTTATCTTAATACGCTGTACGTTTGTCACGTTCTGGCTCTTCCATCCTTCCAAAAGTTCAGCTTCGGTCAGGTCAAGCAAATCTGCGTCCGATACGACCCCGCGAGATGAGTTCATAGACCTGTGTGGCGTAATACTGACGGGTGTTTCTCCAAACGTTGTGAGGGTGTTCAGTTTATCGAATTGGTCTTTGTCACGTATCTCAAGAAGTAGATCTCCGCTGGCCATTTTGGTAACCTTGTACCCAGCACCGAGAGTTTCGGTTAAGCATCTAGCCACTATGAAGGGGAATACAGTTCTGGCTTGCTTGTTAGTTTTTTCACAGTGTATAACGTGGAAACGAGAAAACAATTGTCTTGGCTGGTTGAAAAAATTGGTGTCTTCGGTGCGTACCCGCTTTGAGGGGGCACGATCACTAAGTAAAGGAAATGCTTTCTGCATGCTAATTGTATGTTGTTCGGCAGCGTTGGCGGCCACCCACCACGGAGCCCAACGAGGGGACGCTGCAAGTTTGCGGATGCTAAAAGCTTGCAGACGTCAGCCGTACAACCCTGCTATAACCCAATGCGCATAGGCCAAGGTAGGCTATTTGCACAGGGTTAACCCTTGCCGCCGAGAAAATTGGAAGTAAGCAGAAGAGAGAAGTAGACAGGAAAGCTAAAAAAGTAAGAAAGACGAAGATGTAGGGAGAGAGAGATAGGAAAAGGCGACTGCCGATTTCCCCTGGGTGGGTCAGCCCAGGGGTGCCGTCTACGTGAAGCCGGGGCCAAAGGGGTGTGTTGCCTCTGTCGGGGGGCCTTAAAGGTCCAATCACCCAGCGTCGGCTCAACCCCCAGGATCCCCTTTTCCCCGGACACGGCAAAGCCACGCACGGCTAGGCGTGGGAGGGAGTAGAAACTCCCCCGTTAGCTCGGGTCCGTGGTGTCGCTACACACCAAACGCCTACTTGCGCAGGCGCCCCTGCGGGGAGACGCGGCTGGACCACACCAAACAAACGCATTAACTGCTTTTCACATCGACGATATTGTCAGCTGAATCAAAATACATCATCATCATCAACAACACCATGACTACGTCCACTTCAAGACAAAGGCCTCTCCGTAGTTCCACCAGTCAACTCGGTCCTGTGCTTACTTCTGCCACTTTATACCCACAAACATTGCCTTCCTAACTTTCTGTCTCCCCCTAACCCACTTGCCTTCTCTGGGAATCCAGTCAGTTACCCTTAATGACAAGCGGTTATCCTGCCTACAAGCTACATGCCTGGCTCATGTCCATTTCCTCTTCTTGATTTCAACTATGATATCCTTAACCCCGGTTTGTTCCCTGATTCACTCTGCTCTCTTCTTGTCTCTTAAGGTTACACCTTAAGGTTACACCTACCATTTTCCTTTCCATCGCTCGCTGCGTCGTCCTCAATTTAAGCTCGACTCTCTTTGTAAGTCTCCAGGTTTCTGCTCCGTAGGTAAGTATCGGCAAGATGCAGCTGCTATATACGTACCTGTCTCTAGAGGGACAGCGGCAATCTACCTGTCATGATTTCAGAGCGCTTGCCAAATGTGCTCAACCCCGTTCTTATGGTTCTAATTACTTATATCTCGTGGTTCAGCTCCACCGTTGTTATCTGTCCTAAGTAGATGTCTTTTACAGCTTCAAGTGCACTATTACCTATATCAAAGCTGTTCTTTTCCTAGGTTGTTGTACATTACTTACATTTTCTGCAGATTAATTTTAAGACCTACCTTTCTGTTCTCCTTGTCTAAGTCAGTAATCATGAGTTGCAATTTGTCCCCTGAGTTACTCAGTAATGCAATATTATCGGCAAAGTGCAGGTTACTAAGGTACTCTCTATTAACTTTTATTCCCAACTCTTCTCATTCTAGGACACTAAAAACTTCCTGTAAGCACATGGTAAATAACATCGGGGAGATTGTATCCCTGCCTTACACCCTTCTCGATAGGTATTCTGTTGCTTTATTTATAGAGCACTATGGTGGCAGTTGATCCTCTGTAGATTTCTTCCAGGATGTTTATATATGCAGTAAAACACATAGCTAGGCGAGTTGGTATGTATCCATGATACAACCTATTTAGCATGCACAAAAAAACAGGGCAAGAAAGAGACAGACGAGTGCTATGTATGCTTCATATATACTTTGTCGACGCCCTGATTCCGCAGTGTCTGCATGACTACTGATATTTCTACTGAATCAAGTGCTTTCTTGTAATCTATTAAAGCTATGTATAGTGGTTGGTTGTATTCTGAACATTTCTCTATTACATGATTGATAGTATGAATGTGGTCGATTGTTGAGTAGCCTATTTTAAATCCTGCTTGTTCTTTGGGTTGATTGAATGTTCTATTAGCAATCACCTTTGTAAATAGCTTGTATACTATGGAGAGCAAGCTGATCGACCTGTAATTCTTCAAGTCTTTGTCGTACTCCTTCTTATGGATTAAGATGACGTTAGCATTCTTCCAAGATTACGTCTGGTACCTTCCCCGTCAGAAGACACTTCGCAAACAGGGTGGCTAGTTTTTTTAACACAATTTGTCCTCCGCCTTTCAGCAGATCTGATGTTACCAGATCTTCAACAGCAGCTTTCCCTCTTTGCATTTCCTCCGAGGCTTTCCTGACTACTTCCGTCATTACTGGTGGGATGTCATCTGGGTTACTGCTAGTTCTTACATTATGGTGGTGGTTGTCCCGGCTACTGTACAGATGTATGTAAAACTCCTCCGCTACTTTAACTGTCCTATCCATATTGGTTGTTACTTTGCCTTTCTTGTCCTTTATTGAATACATCTTGTTTTTGTCTATCCCAAGTTTCCTCTTCACCGCTTTGACGCTTTCTTCGTCCTTTAGAGCATGTTCAATTCTATCCATATTATACCTTCTTACATAAGGTACCTTAGGCTTATTAAATCAACTTCGAAAACTCTGTCAGTTCTATTTTGTATCTTGTGTTTAGGCTTTTATGCTTTGAAGTTTCTAAATCATGTTTTTCTCCTGGGACAGCTTGTCTCCAGTTTAACTACCGTACCTTCAACTTCCAGAGCACACTGCTTAATGATACTCGTCAGATTATCATTAATTGCATCAGCACTAAGGCTTTTTTCCTTGATGAGAGTCTAGTATCTGTTATGAGGCGAGTCTTCAAATTCCTATGCTTTCCCACTTAGTGCTAGCTCATTGATTGACTTCTTGCGTATCAGTTTCTGTCGTTCCTTCTTCAAGTCCGAGCGAATTCGGCAGCTTACCATTCTATGGTCACTGCATCGTATCTTGACAAGCACTTCCATATCCAACACGATGCTTGGTTGTGGTACTTTCGCAATTAGGGCTCCTCCATGTCCACTCATGGTTCATTTGTTTTCGGTAGAAGGTATTCAAGACCCGTAAATTATTGCATTCAGCAAATTTTACTAGCCCGCCTTTAGCATTTCTAGTACCGAAGCCATAATCCCGTGCTGCTTTGTCTCCATCCTGCTTCTTCCCTATATTGGAATTGAAATCGCCTATCAGTTTAGTATACTGTGTTTTCACCTTATTCACTGCTGATTCCGGGTGCACGTTAAAGAACCCCAGGTGGTCTAAATTTCCGGAGCCCTTCACTACGGCGTCTCTCATAATCATATAGTGGTTTTGGGACGTTAAACCCCACATATCAATCAATCACTGCTGATTCCACGTCCTCATAGAAGCTTCCAACTAACGCGTCATCATCATGGCTGGATGTGGGCGCGTAAGCCTGTACCACCTTCATCTTGTATCTCTTATTGAGTTTAATTACGATACCTACCACCATTTTATTAATGCCATAGTATTCCTCTAGGTTGCCAGCTATGTTTCTGTTAATAAGGAACCCCACTACCAGTTCTCTT
Organism: Rhipicephalus annulatus; assembly: GCA_013436015.1. Lineage (NCBI taxonomy): Eukaryota > Metazoa > Arthropoda > Arachnida > Ixodida > Ixodidae > Rhipicephalus > Rhipicephalus annulatus. The sequence goes on from WOVY01004513.1 coordinate 85,848, forward strand.
TTGTCAGCCAAGCCACGATAGCAAAGAACGTGCCCATTCTGCAGCACTGTATACGTTTCATCTGTCCTCCTAACCTCACTGAGCCCTATTACAGCCCATTGAACACCCTCTAACTTCTCGAATAGGACAGCTAGACTTGCCTCACTAGATTAGGTTCTAGTGTTAAACGTGATGATGATGATGATGATGTGTAGTGCTTTAAGGTGCAAGGGCCATTTGATGGACAAAGAGTGCCAGGTCAATGAACAAGTGATGCGAACGATGATTATGATAGCTGGCTGTAAAAGGGCCTTAAAATTCCTCGCACTGACGCGGGTAAAAACATAGCACTAAAACCATGACATTGACATGAAATATGAGCAGTGAGATTGAATAGCAAAAGGTCAGAGTCAGACAGTGATGGAGATGTAGCACCGCGGCAGCAACCTCTCTTCAGAGGTTGTGCTATGGAGTGCCTGGGCACATGACGTTAAAAGTCTGTTAAAATGCCAGCAATGATATATGTGTGAAAAGGGGTTCTCTACCGATGAACATTGATGAGTGAAAAGGTATCTGTTGTTGATATGGCAATAAAAAGTGCTTTTTTCTGAGAGCATCTAAATCACTGCACTAGACGAGGATGTGGACAACCGCGAACGGTTCCCTACATCTCTCACACAATGGTGCATCGCCACCAGACAAAGGGTATGAATGTGTGGAGTGTGTGTGTCCTATCTGTAGCCTTGTAAATGTGACGTGTGTAGCACAATCTGGACATTGCTGGCCAATTTCCAATTTTCAGTTTGATAAGATGCAGTTTGTTTTCTGTTTGCCTATCCCATAGGCGCTGCTAGCACGCCCTGAGCTCCGGTTTCAGGAAAGGTTTCAGATCAAGTGCAGGGACAGCTATGGATGTATTAGCGGCAGCGTTGTCTTCAGCAGATGCGGCAAGCTGAGCCGCCAACACATTTCCAGCGATCTCGCGATGCCCTGGCCCCCAGCACATTACAACATTTCCTTTGAGAGTATAGACCTTGCTTAACAAAGAGTACAGTGACACAAGGACAGGATTAGCGTTAAACATGGCCAAGTTCAGGTTCCAACGGTGGCCTGTCCGAACCCAGAGATTCTTAGCACCCTCTGCTGCGTTGCAAATCTGACCGCTGCCGTGGTCAGTAGCTTAGCAGCCGCTGAGGACTGAGGGCCATGAGTTAATTGACGTATGCATGTGGGAAAAAACACATCACTAGTGATCAAGACGCTAAAACAGCCTCACGCAATATTCCAATACACTCAATGGGGCCCCGTCAGAAGACAAACATGAATGCCAGCCATCACGCGCCAGAAGAGAACCTGCTCATGTCATGTGCCGCCAGTCAGCCTCACCGCCAGGCATCACTACTGGCGCTACCGTGTTAAGTACGATGATGATAATGGTGATAAACGCTCACAAGCACAAGGCCACCTACTACACGATAGTTGTGAACCCTAAATGCAACCTATGCACGAAACACGTGTGCGCCACAAGGCGCAAACGACTTTATAGATGGTGTTAGCACCCTAACATAGTACACTTTTCAAATGCTGAGCTGTCTAATAGTAGAGGGCTCTCGAGATTTCTTCTTTAATGAGCACCAAATCTAGGTACAGTAGAACATCGTTATAATGAAGTGGCATATAATGAACTAATGAATATAATGAAGCAATTGTAATTCCTCTTGAAATTCTTATAGAGGCCCATGTATTTAAAACCTCGTTTTAACGAAGTGAAAATTTCCTTACAATGAATATATCGACCCATTGTTTATTCACAACGAGCATTTACTGCTCTTTTTGGTATATGACAATTGAATATTTTATAGCAGACGACGGTTTACATCTAATCACAGCTACAGTAATTAAAAACTCACGCCTTGCGCTCCCCGAGAGCCACCTGCCAACACACGCGTGGGTGCGAGTCTCCCTGCTCTCCTTTCCTCGGGAACTAATCGACTCGCCCCCACAGCAACTCGCGCGAGCGTGCGCATCTGCCGGCCTGCCCTCTTCTGTAGAACTCATTGACCCGCCCGCGCATCTGACCTCCTTTCTTTTCCTCTTCAGCTCTGCGCCAGGACAGCGGAGATTGTGGCTTTGTTCCTTGTTCACCTCTGTAAAAGATCTACACCACCTCTATCAGTTTCCGCCGTTGGATACGAGATGGACAACGGCTGCGGAAAACGTAAGCACGAAGATATGAAAATCGAGCAGAAGTCGGCAAAGTTGGAAACCGTTAAGCACAGCATGAAAAAAAAATTTGGTCGAAAATTTTGGCGATGTCGCCAGTGAAGGTGTCGCAGGCGACCAGGCCTAGACATCGTGGGACGCTTTCCTTGACGCCAGCGTTGTGCCAGGCTACGACACTTTCTGCACCTATGTTGGTGCCAATGCTGACGCGGTAACAACCAACTAGTTGTCAAATGTGGAAATTGTGCGCACAATGACGGGGATGCATCACGACAGTGACGGATGTGTTGACACCCCGGAGCCTAATGTTGGCAAACCCGACGTACCAATGGCCGCGCAACGCTAAAAAGCATTGGCCCGCGCAAGCGCTGGATGGGACAGACCTGCTGTGCCGTTTCTTGGTGCTTAAAATGATGGCGAGGTCGGACACAAAATAGGTGCTGCAGCTGAAACAGCAGACATTCGCGTGAGGAAAAGACGACAAAAGTGTATTAAGAACTATTTTCAAAGTGATCTGCCAGCTCGTGTGCTGAATTTGCTGAAAATAAAGTACATTGCTCTTTATTATTTTGCTGATTTCTTGCCTTCCGACGGTCGTTTTTCTCTGCACAGCCGGCTGCTGTGATATTCGGTGGTGAGTATATCCTTTTTTGCTGGCTAATTTTTGGTAGACTGGATATTGCCTATAACAAACAAATGGTCATAACAAAGTAATTATGACGCCCTCTTTCACTTCATTATAAGGAGGTTTGACTGTAGATGGGCTTCCAACATCTTTGGGTGAGCAGTGAAGCACCCCTAGAGCAGCGCATTTTTTGCCGTTGCACGAGTGAAGGGAAAAGCACGTACAGCCTGGGATGTACCACCAGTGCCCGTACGCTTTTCTTGTGGTGGGTCAGGGTGACGCGTGAGCGACCAGCCACGAGGTCCCAGAGGCGGATTGTGCAGTCGTGGCTCCCTGTCAGCACCTGTGGCTCGGACGACTGTGTCTGCACGCTGGCCACTGTGTTGGTGTGGCCCACCAGCGAGTGGATGTTGGCCTTGGTTCGCATGTCCCACACCTGCAAGAACAGATCTAGTTGCTACATATGCATTCTAAAAAAAAAAAAACATTAAACAGACATTATAAGAACATTATAGATCACTAACCAAAGTCTCACCTTTTAATCATTGTTTACATTCTTGAGAGCGTAGGTGGACACCAAAATTTATTCAGTGCCTCTCAAAATTCAATGAAGCAGCTAACGTGCTTTCGCCCTCGAGCTGCTACCTTTATTGCAAACACCTCTAATTTTTCTTTCACGGACAACACTGCTTTTTTGTTCTAAACCAAAGATGCTGATGCTAACCCAGCCAACACAAGAATTTCACCAAAACCAGCTTTTTAGTGCTGCTGTGTCAAAATGCGACCGCTCTCCAGGCCCACATTTGCTGCTGTCGGAGCATTATTATGAAAAAAAAAACACTGTGAGGAAATAAGATACATATACAGTTAGAAAGTAGATTTCGTTACAGCAAAATCACAGTCTATTAATTCATTGACATCCATGTACCTATTATGTATATCGAGCGTAATATACTGCAAAGCTCCGCAAAAATAACCTTCTACACAGGTATCACGGTTCTCTCCCCAGCGTGAACCTTGACCCACAAACTGCGAGCGCCATCAGTCACATCAAAAGAAAACAGCCCAGGTGACAAACACAACCTAGACGCAGCACAAAATGCAGTGTCATTACATAACTGACCAAACCAATTTGCACGTTATTTTTAGGAATAGAAACTAGGCATTTGCAAATGTCATTTCCTTAGGTTCAAAGTGAAGTGAAAGAGACTTTGAGCAGTAGCGAGACCTGTATAGCCGTAGGGTACTAGTTACCACTGATACAATACATCAAGTCTTAAACATTATCATACTTAGCACAGACAAGCTCATATAGCACATTTTTAAACTTCAAAAAGAAGTAATTGAGGTGAAGAGAATATGTACATTTAACCTTGAAACGTGGCTTCGTGCCAGTGCAACTTCTCCTTGATGAATGGTTTCACAGCGTAGAGCTTCATGTCTGCAAGGAAGCCAACTTTACAAAGGCTCATGCATTCAAATAAACATATATATTCGTTCCTTTTGAATAATTTGAGATTTCGAATGATCTAAATTCATGCCAAAGCAAATTCAAATACTGTAATACTTGTTAAAATACTCATAGCGCTCGATTATTCACCTATACCTACAGTTTACAACATGCTTTCAGAAAATTGCTCAGCAAAATGAGCTGAGGTAAACGTATCAGGTTAAACGAGCTCCTTCTTTGTTTTCTCCCTCTTCCGACCTCTCTGAGGCTGGCGTTGCATTGGTACTGGCCAGATGTCGTCACATGGGACCACTCGCAGCGTTCATTTGTTTACAATCACTTCCGACTACCATCTTTGTTCTCGAACGATGTGTCTAAGCACGGTTTGCGCAGACATAGTGGTATGAAATGCGGCCCGACCAGACCTAGGCCCGATGTTTGCCAAAAGCGGGCAAGCCCTGCCCACTGATGTATAGTTGACGGGCCTCCCAGGCCCAGCTCGGTGCGTCATACCCAAAGCCCGGCCCGACTTGATCAACGATGCAATAAAGCACATGACAACACAAAAATAAAAATGTGTTAAGAAAAAAGCATGCCATCCTTCCCTGCAGCTTCTTTGCTTTCATTGTTAATAAAAGTGAAGACCTCCGGTGTGCAAAACGATTCACAAATTACTGCGCAGAAACAAAAGGTTGCATCTGGATTCTGGCTTCAATCGAGTGCATCGTTTCTGCATTATGTATCCTGCAGCAGTCAAGCTGTGCTCGCTGCTGACGCTTGTAGCTGGAATTGCCAATATCTTTTTTGCAAGTTCGGCAAGTTTCAAATAGTTGTTTTTTTTTCCCCTATCTAAAACTCAAAAAGTTCTGATTCAGAGCACGCGCTTAGTGATTCAGTACGCACATACTCACTAACTTCATTCTACTTATGAACGCTGTCATTGATGCCACAACACTTGCTGAATGGTTACCGTATATACTCGTGTAAGGGCCGCACTTTTTTTTCGAAAATTTTGCTAGGTGCGGCCCTTACACGAATCAGGCCGATTTAGTACAGGCAGTACAGGCCAAAGGTCTGTACTGTTTATGCAACAGTAGCAGAGTGCAAGAGTCACAAATGACATGCCAGAAATGTTTTTATTCGGATTCCATTTCGCTGTCCTCGTTCTCGGAGGAGCTCGCCTCGGCGTCCGCGTCTTCCCAGAGACGGTCATCTTCGGTGCCGTTCATGGAGTTCGAAATTCCCGTTACCTTGAAGCTTTTAGCAACTACTTCTACTGACATGGCACGCCACGCATTCAAAATCCATTCACACACCTGTTGGAGCGACGCCCGCTTCAGCCGTCCTGTAGGGGTCTTCTCGTGGACGCCTCCAGCCATCCATTCAGAGTAACATCGGCGAAATTCCACTTTGAATGGTCTGTTGACGCATACGTCGAGCGGCTGCAGCACACTCGTCAGGCCACCGGGAATGACGGCCAAGTCCGTACGAGTTGCGGCAACTCGGTTCTTGACGCGGTCGGTCAAGTGGCCCCTAAAGCTGTCCAAAACAAGGAGGGCTTTCCGTTGTAACAGCCCTCCAGGTCTGTTTGCCCAGACGGTCTTAATCCAGTCAACGACCAGTTCCTCGGACATCCAGCCCTTCTCTTGCGCACGTACGACGATTCCCTGAGGGAACTTCTCTTTTGGGAGAGTCTTCCTTTTAAATACGACGTACGGCGGAAGCCTCCTGCCGTCTGCCGTGATGCACAACATCACAGTGCACCTTTGGCGTTCTGCACCAGTCGTGCGCACAGACACACTTTTCGCACCTTTTAAATCCACTGTGGTGCTTTCCGGTGCATCGAACCACACAGGTGTCTGGTCCGCATTCCCAATTTGGGACAGGTCGTATTCATGCTCCCTCCTGAGAGCATTCACGAAGCGATGAAACTTAATGACGTGGTCTTCGTACTCGCGCGGCAGTTTTTGGCAAATCGTCGTTCGGCGCCGAATAGAAAGCTGGTTACGGTTCATAAACCGCGTAGCCCAGCCCCGACTTGCCTTGAATTGTGCCGGGGGTATTTCCATGTGGCGAGCGATGCTGAGGGCTTTGACGCGTATCATGTCAGTCGATACGGCGTAGCCGTCCCTTCGTGTGTCGACGACGTAGTTGACGAGCTCGCTTTCGAGTTGCGGGTACTTGCACTTTTTCCCGCGAAACGCCTTTCGGCTCCTGTTAGTAGCGGCGAGGGCATCTTTCTGATTCATCCAGTAACGCACGCGCTTCTCATCGACGTCGTACTTTCGTCCAGCTTCCCGCTTCCCGTGCTCCTCGGCATAGTCAATCACTTGCAGCTTAAATGCTGCAGTGAATGATCTCAGATGCCGGCCCATCGTCCGTCACGTGCGCTGGCTTCTGCAGGGTTCACTACAACCAACAAAGTGACACCGACGACACCGATCTGAAGTCGCGCTGCCAACGTATCGACACGATGCTAGGAACGATGCCAACAAAGAGGCCGCACAAGGCAAATATGGCGGCGCGCTGTCAACAGCGTGGTCGGCGCGTCGGCGGAAGTAGAATAAAAGCGGAAAAGCGTGCAGCGCCATCTGGCTGTAAATGAACTAACTACACTTTTCTGGCGGGACATTTTGAACTTTTGTTTTTTTTTTTTCGAAATATCCGCTTTCAAAGTTGGGGTGCGGCCCTTACACGAGGGCGGCCCTTACACGAGTATATACGGTACATGCTCTGAATTTTCACATATTTTTTTTTTTCCCGAAAAGTGTATGCTACCCTCACAAAAAAGCACACAAATGAACAAGGACAATTCCAGCACATCTTTATTTTTGGCTTGATTCGGGCTTTTCACCAGGCCCGAGCCTGGCCTGATAAATAAACAAAGAAGTTTGAGCCTGGCCCGGGCCCAAGGTGAAAAGATGTCCCGCTGCCCAAGCCTGGCCACTTTTGGGATACCTGGAGCCTATGCAACGCATCTGTTTTACGGATACGCACTTGTCATTCTGTGTGCATTGTGCTGTGAGACACTTTTCGCACAAGAATGACGTCGCTGTTGGTTGCCATCGGTACCTGTTACACCTTCTGATGCCAGAATAAGTCTAGTGACAGCTGAAGCTCTTTATGATACCACCTGTTTTAAGTGCAACGAGTTACGACAAAAGACATGGTTGCACAGAATTGGAAGTGAGAACCTCAAGCCGTCATTTTATACTCTTTTTTGCGTAGTAGGCTGACAGTCTCTAACTATGAGGATGCACTGAACTTTGCTTAAATAGATGCCTGCTTCAAAGCCTCGAACATATCACAGTCAATTATGTTCTCGCTCAGGTTTCATTAACGCTTCTGCATAGTGTTTTTTCGTTTTTGTCAACAATACATAGTTACGTTTTCTCCTCTACATTATGCACCGACTTGTTCGAGTCTACTTTACTGGGTGGTGCACTTAGCAAGCGCGCGGAAGGACAATCGAAAATGTGATTGTGAAACTTTAGATATTTTGCGCTGCTGTTTTGAATAAACAAAACTGGATTGTGAAAACTGACGTTGAGGTTGGTACTCATCGTAGAAGTTTGTTGCATGCTCGTATATACCAGAACAAATTGCATTCTCTGGCTCTTTTACGTTGACCAATCAGCCATGAGACTCACGATGCGAGGGCAGCTATGCAAAGCGTGCATGCCCCTACAACCCAGCCGGTGACCACGCAAATAGCACTGCTGTCTATCAACTCGCTGGTTGATTTCATGCGCTGTAAAAAAATGCCGCCAGAGTTTTCATAGAAGCTGGAAACTATGTGCACTGCCGTTGTGAAGTTCAAGCTTCCGTGGAAACAACTACGGATTTCAGACTACTTCGACGTGTTGAACCCGTGATGCGCTCTTTAAGGTAAAAAACGAAGTTTTGTTTTGGGGGGCGTACTATCTGAAATATTTATTCACTGGTGCCAATGGCGAGTTCAAGCTTGGAGCTACAAAAGGCAGAGTCGCCCATTTTTTTCAACCTGAACGTGCGAGCATCGACCGCCAAGTATGTGAGCGCTTGTTGTGGGTGTCCTGGTGTCCGGTTACCGAAACAGCCAGCAGAAGATAGCTACACAGGACTGTTCATCGCAGGCATGCCCATCTTCTCGTTCATTTTGCGGCTGCGCTCCGTTGAAAGCCGCTTATTGAGTGGGCGGTCGATGCTCACATGTTGAGGTTAAAAAAATGGGGGGCTGTACATCCGGCGACAATTTGTTTTACGGCAGTCCAAATATAACAATCACAGGTTGCAACGATCGAATTTTTTAGTTTCCTTGTATACGTGGACTGTACTGTATTGGCAATAAAGGGAAAGCTAAAGAGGTGGAGCTTCTGCAAGGAGAAGTGGCCCGTTTGGTGCATATACTGCTCTCGAAAGTGTGTGCCGGTGCTGCTAAGCGGTACGGGCAAAAGGCGCAACTTTTCTCGCGTGCGAAAATGCAAGTGACGACCTATAAAGTAAAACAAATGCAAATACATCACTAGTCTGAGCTGTCTCAAGAAGCTACATGTAGAAAATAAAGGAGTATCTTTTAGATTTGCAATCATAAGCTGTAGGATTTGGTCCTGAAGCCTTTGCTTCATTGCTAAGAATAGTTGTCTGTATGTAAAGTACTTTCTCGAGTACTTGTGTAAAGGAGAAGTGGTTACCCTTGTTGTTGCATCCCGGCCCCCAGTGACCAGGATGTCGATGGTGGGATGTAAAGAGAGAGCATAGACACCGCTCAAGTGGCCGTGGTAGTGGCGTATTACCTGCACATGAGGTTGGCACACAAAGCCAGATTCATTTCAAAAGAGAAGCCAAAGGCACCAAGCAAACAGGTAAACACACACTCTCTCTTCTAAATATTTCGTGAGGAGCACATTTCAAAACGGAGGGTTCGCAGTCCTTTAAAGCTAATGTATACATGGCACATTTGGAATTTCTAACGAGGCTAAAACTCTTCGGCATCTCATTTTTTGGGGGCCTTATGCAGGCTCTGCTTTAACTGCAGGTCAGGAACTGCATCATATGAAACCACTGCCTCTGCCATGTTAACATTGAGATAGAACTCTTTACAATTGTAGTGGTTCCCATGGGGTCAGTTTCACTGCAATGCAAAGGTGCCACTCACTAATGTGCACAAGTGCCCGTGGTGTCTCCATAAAACTTGCTCAATTTATGCCCACCTTAAGGCCAAGTGATGTGAAAAAATTTTTAAACAGAAATATTTACTAAAAATTATTGTTCTGTAATATAGAGCACATCTTTTTAGGCACACGTGAGGGTTATAAATCAAGTCACATTTTTGTTCATTTTTCATGACAAAAAGTTTTATGAAAAGTATAGCTTGCGTGAACACTCCTTAATAAAGTTCTGCTCGTTTTCATTTTTTGCACGCACATATATAGTAAGGAACTTTGGCCTGTGCAATGAACCAAAACAAATGAGATCTGACAAATAGTGAAAACATGATAATTAAATAATAAAAAAAGTATTCACTGGCACTAGGGGTTCCTTCGTGTAACAGGCAACTACATTAAATCTTGCGGCACGCTTTTGCTCATTGACGTTAACCAATGTGATAAAAAAAGTGTGGCAAGTTTTAATAAAAAATGTTCATGAGCAAAAAAGCTACGATTTTTTGCATATAGAAAAATGCCAGAAATACAAGTTTAAAAAAATTAACAAAAAAGATTTGAAACAGGTGCAGTGCTTGCACAAGATACTCAGGAGGGCTATATTTGCAGCCAGTTTCATCATAGGCTTTACTACTGTGTGCCTTTTTCTAGGAGCAACGTAAATTATTTTTTTTCCAGCCTGCTGTTTTGCAGCATCAGTGACATGACCGGGCGCTTGTGAGGCACAGTTTTCCAGTGTAGAGGCCAGGCGGGATCCCAATTTGCTTGAAAATATCAAATGTGTTTTTGTTGCCATTATTGAAATGACTCACATCGTCTAACAAAGCAAACTTGATTGTTTACAGGCTCATGTACATGTCCTTCAGCTTGAGCAACACATTTACCAAGTTCATTACCCTTATGAATAAAAATAATGTGTTCACAATGCTCATTATGACATGTTCGCACTTGATATGATTGCCAAATTGCCAATAAAATACTACTTATCAAGCTAATCTTGTGATGCACACAAAATTAGCACTTTCAGTTTCGTTGCATATTTCAAAAGAAACTGCCTAGACGGAAGTTTTCTGCAGCAAAATGACGGGCAATAAATTACACATCTAACATAACCAAAAACCAGAAAACGACATTTTGAGAAAAAAATTGCTTTTTCCAGTTGGCCTCATACCTCAAACCTATTAATGATTAAAACATGATTGGCCTGACAGTCTACATAGTGCTTAATGCATTCAAAGAGTACAGCGCAATGTCTTGTGATATGCAGCGCCTACAGGTTCGCATGTTCACTGATTGATGAATTCACTTATGATGATGACGATGATGAAAGCATGAATTAGTAGTTTTTCCACATTACTCGACGATGCTTCCATGGTTCTTCCAGAGTCTAAAAAGTTGACTGTAGGCTAATTGGGGGCAAGGGAAGTTCTTGCCAAGTACTGCAATCTTGCATTGTGAGAGGTTGGCGGTGGTGGGCGGTCGACTGGACCACTGCGACCCACTGAGATAAGAATGTTGCCCACTGTGCAAAGTTGTATCACTCACGTAATCCTGCACAGCTGGCATACTTTGAACACAACACAAAATAAAGGTACTTTTTAAACATACAGTGAAACTACAGCTAAAGCTCCATACTTCTACAAACTTCAATATAAAAGAATTCTCAATGTAACAAAGCACAGCGAAACATCGTTAATACATCACTGCCGAGAACATGGCATAGCTACGCATTAACCAGCAAGTACAAGTAGTGGATCTCCTGGTGTGCACCGACTTCGTCAATAATGAATTAAACACTATATGACATCAAATATTGCCTAGAGTACCCACCAGAAAGCCTTTTTTTCCTTTTCGTCAAAGCACTGACCCTACTTTTTGCATGCCAACAACTGGCACAGGATAGAGAACGAACACACATACTTGCTTACCACGATACACACCTGTGCATCTGTACCGAGATTTCATGGAGTTCAAGGTGCTGCTTCATCACCTGTATGCACAGACTACTGTAAAAATCATACTACAAAAACTTGGAGAGGTGTCCTTGTAATGGTGAAGATTTCACATTTCTATCTCGTTTCAATGCTTGCCTATGACTGGTGAAAAGTGCATTATGATTATGTATACAATGAATCGATTCCAAGGCTTGAATGTTCATGGCTCTACAGTAGCCTTTTGAATTTCACTGAGCTTAGTTTTTCATTTTCGCAGAATTTTGGGGTACTTGGAATGCCTTTTAACAGTTGACATCATTTGAATAGTTCCAGTCCGTGTGGAACGTGCTGTACCATTTGTCCAATGTACAAGTATGGCTGCACTTGCCTTGTTGTACTCAAGGTCCCAGCACTTGACCTGCTTGTCCTCACCGCAAGAGAAGAGGTATGGCTGACGTGGGCTCACAGCCAGGCCTCGCACCCCACTGATGTGTCCAGTCAGGGACAGCTTCAACTTCCCGGTGGCCAGGTCCCAAATCTACGCACACAACGAGTCACAATGAAAAATGAATGCTTGAGCACAGCTCCAATTTCCCCATATGTGAAATGCAGAGGTGCCTTTATGTGACAACTTCCTAAATTACTTCTACTGAAACAATCCCCTTACAGAATCACTGCATACTTGCGTGGGTACCGTGGGTGCAGCTATTCCTTAGGTAAGTGCCCGAACATTGCCAGAAAGCAAGCATGCCTCCAGAGCGCCACACTCTCACTAAAACTGCAGGTGGCAGCAAACCCTCTTGCTCTCGATGTTACAGTGTCTCATCGAGAGCAAGGCGGTGTATGATGCAGGCCACGTTGTTGAATACACAGTGGAGGCCATCAACACAGATCGCACCACTGTCGTGGCTTTGATCCTGCGAACAAGTGGTTCTTGCAAACCCCCCAGACAACATCTCCGTAGCGATCGAGTTCACGGGGAATAATGATCATTCAGTTTTTCTGACACAGTGTTTGCTTGCAGGCAATTCCAGTCCCATGCTTGTCTTCTGTTTAGGTTGGGATGATGGGGAGCTTGATTCGCCTACCCAGGCTTTGATATTCGAGGATTGCTCCTGGAGTGCAAGGTATCGAACCGATTGAAAGTGACACCTTCAGATTTTCAATATGCTTCACCTCATCACACTCTCTTATTGTCGCAAAGCTACTTTTCAGGCTTTCCTAAGGTTGAATTTCTCAAAGAAATCGGTCAACGTCGTATTAAAAATGGCCCCTTCAGGTTTTCAAGCTTCACCGCATAGCACTCATATTGCGGCAAAACTGTTCCTTGCAGATAGTAGAGATTGTGGTGAGGTTGTTGTCAAAGCACAAACAGTGCATACCAATTGAAGCTGAGGCCAAAACTGTGACCCAGAAAATCACACTTAAAGCGAGCGTCCATGCCACCAACCTCAGGTAGCGACTCCTTCAGGTGCTTGGCCACTGCATCCCGCCTTTCTGCTGATTCGAGGTCCGCTTGTCAACGCTTCCACGCTATTTCTGCTTCACGCGCTTTCGGCTAGGGGTCTGCTTGTCTTTACGTCTGCTTCACTGTGGCTTTCAAGTTCGCTAGTCGATGAGCCCGTTTAGCTTCAGACTCACGAGCCCTTGCTGCTGCCGCTGCCTTGACGCTCGGGAACAAGCGGCGGTAGCAAGCGAGCGCTGCTGTCACCACGCGAAAATCTCCAAGTGAGTGCCGCCAGAGCGGCGGCACATCACCTAGTGAGCACTCGCACCTTCTAGAAAACACAGTGGGAGGGACGAGAGACAGGCCCGCCAGCATTATAAAATTTAGAATAACAGATAGCTGAACTAGTTCGTAGGTGTGGGAATTCAGGCATCCGCGCCAGTGTTCGTCGCCATTTTCTTTTGGAGAATTCTCGCATCGCTCTCCTCCCGACCGGATGGATGACGGCTAGTAATAAATTGCTGTCGCTTCGCTGCCATCCACGCCCCTCAAAGTTTAACACGGTGTCCCATTGGCCCAATTTTGGCGGGATTCAGACTTTGCTCACGCTCCCCCGACATGCGGGAGCGCGAGACAGGGTTCGGGAGACCACTTCATGGTTTCAGAGGGTGAGTATGTGTTTTAGCCTCTCAGGCCAGCGGCGATCCTTTGTTTATGTTTGGTTATGTTGTTTTGCGAAACAGTGGTTATGCGAAAGGTGCGCGCTCCTTTACGGGGTCTTGAAGTGCCAAGACAGCACGCCTTGCGATTGTGCACCATATGTTCCTCTCAACTGTTGCTATGTATGTCTATTCTGCTTATTCTGCATGCTCTGTGGTGTGCGATTGCAGAAGCGCTGATCGAACAATTGGTTGGCGCTTCGAAATTAGTTCTTTGTCTATTTGTTTGTTCGATTGTTCTATAAGTGCAACATTTGCAGCCAGTATTAAATGTATTAGGTAACTTGTTTTAGCTAACTGGCGTTTGGTATAATTATGTTACTTACGATTGGAATATATATTGATTGAGTAATATCTGTGTACTGAATTCCCCATGATAAACCAACCCGTTCGGAAAGTGTCGCCTAGGTTCTCTCTCGCAGCGCGCGTGCCAGCTTGCTGTCCCTTCGTGGCGATAGTCCGAGTTCGCCTACGCAGCAAAACGAATGGTACAGACGGCCTGACAAGACAGACGAACGAGGACGCTGCACCCCTGCTTGGAGCTCACAGTGCTCAAACCCGTGGTGATGTACGGTGGCCACAAAGAGAAAAGAAAACAACACTACAGTATTCATGTTAAAATGACATGACATGTAAAGACAGAAAAAACAGTGAAGTCAAGAGAATGACCAGTTATATCTCGCGCAGACCTTCAAGTGCAACTGACTGATAGGTATCGGCTCTTGCTTTGGAATGCACAAATAACTAAGTATTTCAAGTGCAGAGCACTTTAAGGGGCCGGGCTGTCGCTTCTGCCATCCTATGCTGCCACGGCTCGGTGAAACACAGGCAAGACCACGTATAGCCACCTGTATCATATCGAGCTCAGGCCAAGAAGTCTTCTTCCTCTTGTTCTTCAACAGCCTAGGGGGCTTTAGAACCTTCTCGAAATTTTTCTTTGCTTGCGTGTATATACATGCAAGCGGAAACATACATGAAGTATGATGAAACACTGCCAATTGAATTCTGGATATCCTCACTTGGCTAAATCACATATAAAGTAGAAAAAAAGAGAAAGCAAGCAAAAAAAAGAGAAAGAAAAAATGAGGGAGAAAAAGAGAGATAAATAGATAAAGAGAGACGATTAAATTGATAGAAACAAAGAGAGACACTGCTCTCTTCCAAGTCCCTTGTCCATTCTTGCACTATAATGGACCACCAACTTGCCCAAAGATTTGCTCAGTTCAGAGAGGAGTAAAGGAAGAGAAAATCTTAGAGAAACAAAAAAAGCTGCCCAGCTCCTTCACATTTGGTGCCCCTAGTGGGAAGCTGACTTGTTTACTATTGCTGAACGGTTTTTCAGTCAGTGGTGTTTGCAGCCCATGTTTACGCACCCTATCTTTTTAAGGGCCCCAAAACAACATTTAAAAATACAAAATAGAGCGCGTTATACAGTTTCAGTTTTAGTTTTATTGAGCATTTTCTTCACAGAGTTGCGAAAAAGAAAATGCGAGGATAAGAGCAAAAAGCTGCTATGTTAGCAGCTTGACGAGGCTCCTACCCCTTTTCACTTGGCATTACAAAAATCCACAGAGCACTAAACATGAAAAAACAAGTTGACGTCGATTTTCAAAACTTCAAGAAATTAGGAAATAAAAAGAAAATACATCAAAATTACATCAGTTCCAGGTTTACATAAAATAAGCAAACCACAAAGAGAGAAAAACAACAAAAAACAAGAAAACAGCGTGCGGTCAATCATGAAACAATGCACACGTTGCTAAACGGCTACCAAAGTATTACAAAATGATTATACGTTTACAACACTGGGTATGCGAAAAGCACAAGTTTTAATGCACAAGGGAAACACTGACGAGTGAAATGTTGCATGTTTTACTCGTAAAAAAAAACAACGAAAAAAAATTTCAAAGAAAGCAAACATCATAGGATGCCATGTTACACACGAGCACTATTATAGGGTGTTTCTTTTACATATAGTATTGTAGCCGGACAACTAGAAGAAGCTAAACTACACGCCGCTATTTTGGATGAGAAGGTTCTTAAGTTGTTTTTTATGTATATTAAAGATGTCGATGTTTTTATTTTCAAACACGTTAAAACAAGCTGGAATACAGTGTTCAAGTCTTCTCAAACCGTGATTAGTTCGCGAATAAGGAACGAACCAGGAAGGCCTTTTCCGAATGTCATAATAGGATTGTGTATTTTTTCTGAGGTGACACAGTTTAAGGAAACAAGCGTTGTTTGATAGTAAGCTTTGTTTGTATTTCATAATAAGGTTGAAGCTGTGAATGTGATTGATGGGTAAAATCTTATATTCTCTGAATAAATGACTTGTATGTGCGTCGTATGGTACGTTTGCAATATGATGAATCGCTTTTTTCTGCACTAAGAATATTTTGTTCCGATTTGCTTTAGATGTATCTGTCCACACTAGACTACAATAGTTTATGTGAGATGAAAACAACGTATTATAGAGTAAAAGTTTAATGCTTGCTGGAAGTATCTGTCGAAATTTAGAGAGAGCACCACACATCCTAGCTATACTTCTAGTTACTTTATTAACGTGTTCGTCCCAATTAAGATTTTCATTAAAAATTACTCCTAATGATGAAACTTCTTTGACAACCTCAACTTTTTCGGGCCCGAGATATATATCCAAACCACGACAGACACCCTTCTGAACCGGTGCAAATACCACAGCTTTGGATTTTTTTGTGTTGATCAATAAATAATTTGCAGTACTCCATATGAAGATATCGTTAAGAATGTTGTTGGCTGAGTCTGCAAGCTTACCTAAATCATTACCATGAAAAAATATACTAGTGTCATCTGCATAAATTATAAAGTCCACATATTTGCTGACACTTGTTATGTCGTTTATAAAAATATTGAACAGTAGGTGTCCTAATATGCTGCCCTGAGGTACACCTGACGTTATGGTTAGTAGGGAGGATTGGCTGTCATTTATAACTACAGATTGCTTTCTTTGTGATAAATAAGATTTCAGAAAGTCAAGTGGGGCTCCCCGAAAACCATAATGACGCAATTTTGCATAGAGTACTTCGTGGTTGATTCTATCGAACGCTTTGGAATAGTCAATAAAAACACCCAGTGTTAACAGTTTCTTTTCAAATGAGTTAAGTATGAGTTCTTTTTGTGTGAGGAGAGCCAGTTCCGTGGACATGCCCCTTCGGAAGCCAAATTGATGCGGTGATAATATAGAGTACTTTTCACAAAAAGACATGACACGTTGATATGTGATTCTCTCTAGCCCTTTAGATATAACAGGAAGTATGGAGATCGGACGATAATTAGAAAAGATATTTCGTTTACCAGATTTGTATAAGACACTAACTCTCGAATGCTTCATTCTTTCTGGGAAAACTCCCGTAGATAAGCAGATATTAAACAGATGGGTAAGAACAGGTAACAAAAGATCAAGTACTGCTTTAATAGGCTTAATTTGTAGGTCATCTATGTCCCGAGCAATAGTGTTTTTTAGTGACATAAATACAGACAATACTTCTTCAGGAGTTGTGTTTAAAAAATATGCAGTGCTCATGTTTGGCACACCTAGAAAGTCCCTGTAATCATTATTACAGGCACGAGAAGGGTTTGATAAATCAGAGGACACCAGCATTGTGAAGTACATGTTAAATTTATTAGCAAGTTCTTGACCTTTTACTATATTGTTATCTATGTTTAACTCAAGGGCGTTGTCTTGAGAGCAACTTCTATTTAGAAGCTTACTTTATTTCTCGCCAAAGCACGTCGCCACGAGTGCTAACCCTCTTAAAGAGAGCTTCATAGTACGCATCCTTAGTTTTTCTCAGGTGCTTCGTTACAAAATTTCTATACCGCTTGAATTCCAAAAGATCGTTATGGTGTCTTGTTTTCACGAATTTCGCGTACAGTAGATTTTTCTTCTTAATCATTTCCAGACATTCTCGCGTCATCCATTCTTTCCGACCTTTCTTTAGGGTTTCGACAGTTTTATATTTAAAACACTTATGGTAAGTTTTTCTTAACAGGCACATGAATATTTCATACGCCTCATTAGCGTTAACTGATTTATAGACAGGATCCCAACAAATCTGCGCAATTTCACGCCTAAAAGTGTCTAATGTTTTGTTACTAATTTCCTGTATTTTGTATGATTCTGGAGTTGATACTTTTGCACGATTAAGATACTCGTTGCTGTTTTGAAACATGTATATAGGGTAGTGATCACTAATATCAGCAATAACAGTTCCAGATACGGTTGAATCACTTATGTCATTTGTAATAAGTTAGTCGATAAGGCTTTCAGTATCTGAAGTGACACGTGTAGGTTCAGTAATAATATTAGCACACGCAAAGAAATCAAGTAGTAGTTGGAAGTTACCAGAGGTTTCAGTTTGCTGTAAAAGGTTTATGTTGCAGTCGCCCCCTATGATAATGTGCAACTTGTTAGTGCACGCATACGTAAGCAGATTTTCAAGAAATTGAAAAAACGCTTCTGTTTTTCCGTCAGGTGGACGATAAACTACCACATATACATACTTGTGACATGCTAGTGATAATGCCTCAAAGTCTGGTGTAATCGCTGAAAAGTCTGAGAGAAGGCTGCAAACTAAATGGTCAGCAATTAGTTGCAACACACCTCCCCCTCGACGAGAGGGCCTGTTTAGAAAGAACGATTTATACGTTGGCAAGCATAGTACCTCGTCATTGCACGTGTACCAAGTTTCAGAAATCATGATGATGTCGAATTTAAACGCGAATTCGTCGAGAAACGTAGTTATATCATCGTGCTTGTTGCGAGCTGAGCGAGCATTTAAGTGCATGATACTGCAATATCCACTAGTGTAAGTTATATTGACATCACGTGGTAATGTCGCCATCTTAACAAAAGGAAAAAAAGAAAAAGAAAAAAGGTCGCGCCGGAAAAACGAAAAGCGCTAATCAGATAAGCCTACGGCATGCTAGATGCCCCGCGGCTGCTTGAAGTGGCTGCGTGCATCTTGTGCAAGTCGGCTTCACATGTGATTTGATCTGCACGAGATGTTTCCGTTTCACGCGCAAATATTTTGCCACCACTTGCCCACGCGAAGCGCCAGTTCATTTCCCGTTCCCGAGCAATCGTCATACCCAGAAATTTTTTCAGTTGAAGACAAAGGTGCTCATTTACGAAGGTGGGGACAAAGGTGCACATTTCTTGCTTGGCATGTTCCGTTTTTTTTTTTTTTTTTGCACCCTTCATGACGCCAGAACAGCGATTAGGGCACATACTCTCGACTGGTCCATATATAGAAAATATCAGTTCTGAATTGCCTCCAACTCTGCTTTGCCGTGCATTGGCTTACCCATTCTTCCTCACCTCACATGATTATCAGGCGCAACGAACTGATTTCACTCCAATTTGTTGAACAAGTTTCTGACAGCTCAAGCAGTAATAACACAGTGTAGCTGACAAGCTCGAAATCCTCATAGGCTGAATGCTTAGCACTAACATTGTGCACAGGCTTTATAAAGAAATTAGTGTGGAGGAGATATTGCCTGTAAGAGTTGTAGTAAAAGCGAGAGCAAAACCAATGGAAAGGCACCACGTTATTTGATTCTTCCAACAGACGAGCTTTTTACAGCGAAGATGACGCAGTTCTCCACGAAAAAAGCCAGCCTGCTTTCATGGTTTTTGTATATTTTTATTGTAATCTGCGTTTTCATTATTGACATCACGTTCCGTATAAAGTCAAAATCCATAACTCGTGCATGCGCAGTGTCTTTTGTACTCGCGAGTAAAAGCTCACGAGTGCCAACAAGGCACACGGCTGAAGCATTTCTTTCTCACTGAGGGCACATGCGATAACATCACTTCGCATGTGGGGCCTGCCGTCGATTACACCTGAACCAGAAAGGAAGTGGCTTGTGTTTTTTTTTTTTTTTATCAGATAAAGGAGTATGAAGGGACACCGGGACAGAGGAGCTGCATTGCTTAAACTGCAACTCTGAACTTTGACTACAGTCGATCCAGCATATATGAAACTCAGATATATCAAATTCTTGGCTATATCGAACAGTTGAGAAATCCCCTTGTATTTCCCCTGCAAAAATATGGCACTTTTGCAACCATATATCGAACTTCCGCACAGTGGAACATCCACCATGTCCAATGCTGCGCCGCACCGCAGCCCAGAAAGTGCATTTTTCCTTGTAAATATTGATCAATCTTTAGCTGTGTTCTAACAAGTGCTGACCCCTTTCTGTGCTCAGATGATGAAAAGACAGTATTATTCCATCACGCTGATCGCATCGGTATGTTTGATGCGCAATCTGCTGCTGCAGGTCCTAACGTGCAGGCATAACATTCTTCAAGAAGACCGATTGCTGAGGACACCAAAATGAGAATGCGAAGTGACTTGGTGATCTCGTTGCAATGTTCACATCTCCTTCCTTGTTTGCTGGTGCACGATGGCACACGAGCCTAAAACGCATGGCCTTCTAAATGTGAAACTTCGCAAGTATGTAGGCAAGGAGGACCAAGGGGGGCCCAGGCCCTCCACTGAAGTTCCTCTGGTTGGCCAATAACGCCAGAGTATAGAGGCACAAGTACAAGTAGTGGCCTGCACATTTAAACAAATGAAAAGCAAACACTATTTAAGAAATGCAAAAATGTTTATTAGAGAAAAAAATGCCACCTGCATTTTCCTGTGGGGGGAACTAGAGTAAATGCGTTGCAGAGTGGTGGGGGCAAAGCGTGACTTACATAATTAGGTATGGTTTAGGAATGCTGAATTGTTGTTTCGTCTTTATTATTCTTATTTTTTGAATGAGGGAGAAGCGCTGCCTTCGACGTCAAGCAAAAGCCAAGTAAAGATGCCCTTGACTGAATTTCTAATGCCCGATCCAGTGCCTACAAGTACGGAGTGGCCAGTGAACGGTTATGCAGCGCAAGCGGTTGTTTTTAGGGGCGAAGCTTCTCAAGCCGTGGGTCGCGCATTCTCTATGTATGTAGTTGTAGGCAGCCACTTCTTGGAATGTCCGCTAGATGGCGGTACTTGTATATGATGAATATATGATGAAAAGATGCGAGGTAGCGGTACTTTCAGTGTTCATGGACAGACGGATGGACAAACGGACAGACAGACACAGACAGACAGACAGGCAGATGCACATACAGACAGATGGACGGACGATTCACGGTTTACTGATAAAACCCTCCAAAGCTTCGCTGCACTTATCATTCACTCCGCGAATTTGCTGTGATTTTTTTTACTAGCAGATGATGCCTGCGTCTGCCTTGCGAGACGAGGTGGGGAGGGGAGCGACAGTTTTGCAGATGTCTTTTTGGGCCAGTATGGAGCTGGCATGAGACTGGAGCATGCACACAATCATGCACAGGGGGGGGGGGGGGGGTCGCATCAATGCCGACGCCGAAGCGCGACATTGTTTGACGTAAGAAATGCTCTGCATTTAAAAGGAAATGAGGGGTAGAAGCTGGTGGGTTGGGGTTCTAGTCCAGGCCTCCACTGGCCTCAGCAGCTCGCCGCACTTGGTCCAGGAGTGCCACATGGGCCATCTTCTCCTCACTGGCAAGCAAGGTCTCCCACTGCTCAGTCTTGAATTTTTCCACCAGAATCTGAGGCGTGTTAATTTTGACAGGCCAACTAACCAAGAACAGCAACCAAAGAACCTTTATTCTGATAGCACGGCAACGTTCGCCAAGAAATTCAGCGCCTGGCCTGTGAATCAACTACACAACAGAAACACCACTCACTCATATGCCTGAGCCGTCAGTGAAACTATTGCCCATACAGGAAAGAAGACATCCGAGTGACTCACAAGCCTACGACCAAATTCTCTCTACATACAGTTAAACCTAGATATAACGAAATAGATGAATTCCCGGAAAAATTCGTTATAAAGAGGTTTTCGTTATATGGAGGTTGGGCACGAAAATTCGGAAAATAAATGCGCAAATTAAACAAAAGGGGGACTGAAGACAGAGCTAACCCCAAACACCCATTTCACAGTAAAAAACTGCATTGTTATTGCAATAGCAATTATATGGACACTTTCGGCAGGTTCTTGCTATCCCCGCCATGTTCCCCAACAAGTCCAAATTGACAACATGCCCCCGCGCATTGTAACTTTCACAAGAGTTTTCATAAATATAGGTACGTATACATATACCATACATATACAGCGAATAAAAGTGGTGGCGGCAAAAACCTAGCCGAAACTGCCCATATACATATTTGCTATCGCAATAAAAAAAGCAGAGTTGAATGTTGTCAGGGGACACGCCATGCGCGCGCAGTGAAACTATGCATGCGCGCACGGCTTCGAAAACGAAGAGCGAACGACACGGACACAGACATGGTTACTGCGGAAACTATTCGGGAAAGTGCCCTCCATATGCAGTGTGGCCCCACATATGTGACGCTAACTGAAAGCGTGGCACTGCCAACGCGTAAAAGTGTTTTTTTTTTTGGTTGGGCGAAGAGGGCACACCCGCGCATGCGACCGTGGCGGCGAGAAAGGGGGCAGCACCGGCTCATAAGGTGCAGGACAACCTGCCCGCCTCACGAGGACGCAGCCCCGCCACCGCTTTGGCGGCAGCGGGGCAG
This sequence comes from Rhipicephalus annulatus, assembly GCA_013436015.1. Lineage (NCBI taxonomy): Eukaryota > Metazoa > Arthropoda > Arachnida > Ixodida > Ixodidae > Rhipicephalus > Rhipicephalus annulatus. The sequence goes on from WOVY01004513.1 coordinate 107,978, forward strand.
AAACGGAAGATGCATGCTCATACCAAAATGCTGAAATGCAGAACAAAACTCCAAGATTGTCCGTGAGAAAATTTGTTATATCAAGGTTGTCTCCCGCAGTTACTTTGTTACATAGAGGTCACAAATACATGTGCTTCTATGGAGGGACGGCGGGAATAGAAAAACTTCGTTATATCCAGGAATAGTTATATAGAGGTTTGTTACAAGCAGGTTTAACTGTATTGCCAAAGACTGCCTAACAAGGGAGACAGCCAAAGGCACTCTTACATGGAGAGCTTGGAAGAGAAAACTTTAGTAGTGAATGCGAAATATTCGACAACCCATTAACCCGTTCGACACCACTCTTGCCTATGCGAACCCCATGACCCTTTGTCCACTGCCTCTGTCTTCAAGCAGGTGCCCGCAAGGTGGAAAGCGTAAACAGTGTGAACAATTTGTACGGTTGGGACACCTACCTGTTGAATGAGTGTTTATGCAGCTTTCCAGTTATCCGTATATTGCCCGTGCCGACCGAGAGAAATGCCATAATTGGTGAGCTTGCTCATCACTTTTGAGAAAGTAAGCAGACGACTACCAACGTTATTTATGTCGTTGTATGTGTGGTAACGCGTTGTTAATGTTTCCATTTTCGTTAGAAAAGAGTGAAATTCCTCGTATGTGTGATGGTTGAAACTTATAGTATTGTCTAATAATTGTTCAGGGGTGGGGTGCTCAGCACCTACAAAAATCACCCGTAACACGGTTTCACTTATTTACTGCAAGGTCTTATGAGAAAGAGCGGCGGAAGCAATGGATTGCCACCGGGAGTTGGGACAGACGAGCCGCCCTGACATTGTGAAAGTTAATGTGTCACTTCTTGTTCTCAAGCTTTCGGCACTCCTTAGATGTACTCGATCATGTTGACACTGGTCAAAGACGAAACTTATCGTAGCCTAAGCATGCGTTGGTTGTCTGTTCAACGATCGTGCAAGGGGCATTTACCTCGAACGTTCTGTATTTTTTATTTACAAAAACAGCAATGCCGCAATCGTTGACTTCAGAATGAACAAGCAGTGATTTAGATGTCGCATTTGAAATCAAAACAAATCGGATGTTCATCACGAGCTCGAACTCGTATCTGGGCCTTGTTATGCTGGTCTGTGCGAAGCTCCTATCATATTCACTGGCTTGACGATTTACTTCACCTAGACAGCAGCACTGACAGTTTGCTCTCTTTTGCAGTAGGAGGTGACCACATGTCTCTTAGGCAGTTCTCTTGAAAACTTGTCACTGCTCCCACGGCATGATCTATTAGTACCTTTACTAATGATACTAAGCGCTATCTGTCGAACGCAGAAAAAACCTTTTTGATGATAGCGCCACGCAAGCACAGCGGCACAAAAACAAATAAAAAGACAAAGCATGTGACGTCCGAAATAGCGGGCGCACGATGTAAAAACACGGCGCGTGCCCGCCATCTCAGAGGCCATGCAAAGTGCAACTGCACCCACTGCGCTGAGGGCGTGCCGTGCACCTTCCACATCTACCACAACGTTTGTGCGCCACCATCCCACACTGCATTTTTGTTGTCGAGTTTGTCGTTTTTAACTAAATGGGACACCTGCTGCGCAGCACGCATTCGGCCGGTACGCTAGCTACACGGCTGGTTTGCACAGCATACGCTGGAGCATTGGAACCGAGCAGCTCATCATCAGGATTAGTTTTACATTCGAAATAAAGAAAAGGTCGATGGGTGGGCTTCGCCATGGGCCCGGGGGCTCGTTCCTTTCCTCAACTATTTTGGTGCCGTGAAACCCGGGAGGAAGGACCTTCGGAGGCGAGACGGAGCGGACTTCACAAATTTCGACTGCAGTCGTAGCCTCGAAGACTTTTGTGAAGCCACCGTGGCTAAAGCTGATGTGTGAGGCCTAACTACCGCTGAGACCTGGGAGCACGACTCCGGTTGCAATTAGTAAGACTACAAGGAGCATCCATGCTATTACTTTAGTGCAGGTATTGTCTGGACGTTCACGAGGCGGGAGCCTTAACGTCTACTTCAGCTCCTTCCTGACTCGCCCTTCACGAAGACAACCCGATATTCACAAGGCAGTCCATAGGTTAACGACGTGCATCTTGACAGTGCAGCCCCGTGAGTGCAAGCATCGTCTGAAGGCTCGCGAGACGGGAGCCCTCACGTTTTCTTCAGTTCAGTCCTGACTCGCCCTTCATGACGATGGCCCGATACACACAAGATCATGAAGAACGACAGCCCGACCGAACCTTCTGCGATGGATGCCGTGTTGACTCCGACTTAGCCTTGTGACACGGCCCGCCAGTGATCTCTCCCATTTCCGACACTAGACCGAATCATGGAGGCCCTCTACAAAAGGCGGAGTCAAGCACGCAAGACTGTCACGCAGGTCATCGCTGATATGGAACACCTTTGGCGTATGGACCACCCACCAATATGTGAGGTGAAGAAGTTTCCCCAAATTTTGACTGAACAGTATGAGCTTCTCAGAAGAATCGATAAGGAGATTGAAAACACAGTTGATATCGATAATTTGGAAGCGGAAATGGAAGAAGCTGAAGTTTATGAACGCCAGATTATTCCAGCAAGGGTGAGAGTGGAGTATAAGATTGAAGATGCACAAAAAGCTCAGCAAAGTCATGCGGAATCGATAAAACGGATGAGAGCAGAAGCAGAAAGGAAAATACTACCTCCATCTGCATCACCACCATCTAGCCATTATGTGCAGAATGGCAATCTTGTCGCAAAGAAACTAGATTACTCAGCCTCAGGACAAAAAGAGGAATATAACAGCAGCATACAAACCAGGGTTCCCACAACAGAAAAGGCAAACCAAGAACCGAACACCGAAAAACAACCTCCGAGTCTGAAGACACCTTCCACAACTTTAGAATTCAGGTCAGAAGACGATACCCATGAAGATAACGTCAGAATATCTACAACAACTCAGCTGATCATGGTGGAAGACATTTCTTTGATAGGAAACTGGGAAGCTTTTAAAGATCGCAAAGGTAAAATGCCAGGTCCTAAAGGTAGATGCACGCCGAAGACGACAACTCCAGACCACATAATGTCACCACCAATATGCTTAGAAAAGCCTGGTGGAAGCAAGACAAGACCACTTCTTAAGGGGGTACGCGGGCCATAGAATGGAGAAAAATGGCCAAAAAGTCAATTTTGAGAAAATGCGATATTTGAAATTTTTAGACCTATAAGCACGTGTCCTTCAAATTGTGAATGCTGAATTCGATCAGTAAATGAATTAAAATTGATTATGAAGTCGCCACGTCAGCCGCAAAACAACCCACGGCAGGTCAAATTCATTCAAACTTCCCGCGCCCGTCGCCGGCGAGGCAGTCGGTCGATCGCCGCCATCTTGGGCTTGTTTTGAAGCTGATTCCTTTGTGCGCATTTTGCCACGCTTCAAAATGGCGTCGCTTAAACAGAACGGCTGCCCTCGCCCCTTTTCCGGAGCCCCTTTCTAGAGCCCTATTCCGGGCTGCTGATTGGCCAGAGCGCGCGCGCACCAGGCGAGTCCTCTGTTCCTCGCTTCCCATTGGCTGATGCGGCCAAAGTTGCCCGCGCTTTTTTTTTTATATTGTTCGTCGGCCGCCGGTTCCCGTTTGCGCACGTTGTTGGCCTGTTTCCCGCACGTGCCTGCTTGTGCTACGCGACCGACGCACTGACTTTCCGTCTTTTGCCGGCATGACTGGAGACGCTCGTCTAAAGAAGAAGACGCGCCAAGCATACGGCAAGAAACGGAGGCGCCCGTGGAACGCCCGCCAGAAGAAAGCAGCCGACAATGTGCAGCCGATTTCGCCCGATGCCGCCGAGGCGGCGCATTCCGACGACGGCGCGCAGCTGCGGCCGCTTGTGTCCGAAGCGGTGCACTCTCCTGTGCCTTGCAGCAGCACCTCATCGGAGTGTGTCGTCGTCGGATCGTCATCTTGCACTTACAGCAGCATCCTAGACCGCATTGACACGGCGTTTTATTCGGCGGACGAGTTTGCTGAGTGCGCGAGAAATGCAGCAGGCTTGAAGGCATCACTCGCATCGCAGTGCGCGACGGAACGTAAGTTTGAGTTACTAGATATTGATCTGGAGGATGGTGGCAAAGAAAACCGGACAGAATTTGTTATTGTTGATCTGGCGGCAATACACTCGTTATTTGGACGTGTCGTGTGCCCAGAATGCGGTGAAAGAAGCGTCACTATTTCAAAGGCCAAGAAAGAGTATGAGCTGTGTTCGAAGCTCTTAGTCACGTGCGGCAGTTGTGACTTTCGCGAAGAGCGTTTTTTGTTCCCACGTATAGCCGACGAGACCGACGCCAAAATAAGGCCGTATGAAGTTAATATGCATGCCATGAAGGCCATCAACAGCATTGGCAAAGGGGCAACGGCTCTGTCGGACTTCTTCGCCGGGATGAATATTTCTCATCGAGGGCTTCACCACAAGAGTTACCAAAGCCACATGAATATAATGAAAGAAGCCTGCTGTGCGACTGCTGCCGAATGCGAAGCGGAGAGCGTTGCTCGCGCCAAGGAGCTCCATGCGGAGTTCGGCAACGCGCCCGGAAACGTCGACGTAATTTATGACGGCACCTGGCTTACGCGTGGACATAGCTCGCATATATGTGTTGACTGCATTGTTGAGATGTATAGTGGCCTCGTGATAGACCATATCGTGCTATCGAACTTCTGCCTGGCTTGCACCACAGGACCCAAGGAAGGAGAAGCAGGAACATTCTGCCTGGCTTATTCAGCATGCCCCTCTGTGCCAGAAGAATGTTGATTGTAATGCTGGCCAGATGGAAGTGGAGGCAGCACTACGCTTGTTTGAGCGGTCACTTGAAAAGCACAAGCTTCGTTGTACGACAATGCTGTCGGACGGCAACAGCAGGACATTTCATGCACTCACAGAAAAAGAGGTGTATGGCTTCATAAATGTGGCCAAAAAGGACTGCATTAATCATGTACACAAGCGTATGGGAGCTGCCTTAGGTACCCTTGTAGAGAAAAAAAAGGTCAAGGTGGCTCACTTGGTGGAAAGGGCAGACTTATGCAACAAAAGATAAAGAAGATCACCTCATACTATGGCTACGCATTGAGAAGCCACAGGAACGATGTTCCAGGTATGCAGAAGGCTGTTCTAGCAACTTTAAACCACATGTCTTCAACTGACGAGGCACCAAAGCATGACCTTTGCCCTGAAGGCCCTGAATCCTGGTGCAAATTTCAGAGAGCTCTTGCGAAAAATGAGAAGCCGCCACCACAGAAGGACAGCCTGCCTGATTTCGTAACTGAGGCATTGGAGCCTGTGTTTAGGCGGCTGAGCGACAATGCCCTCTTGGAAAGGTGCAGCGATGGGATCACCCAGAACCCAAGTGAGAGCCTGCACGCTATGATTTGGCAGCAGGCCCCCAAAATTCAGCATGCATCCCTTACGGAGAATTGAAAGGGCAGTTGCCGAAGCCATCAGCCGTTTCAACCAAGGCACAACCAAGAGCAACTTGGAAATTGCCAAGAAGCTGGGCTACAGCGCTGGCAATAACTTGGTGCGTCGCAGCCTTAAGAAGGACAAGGGCAGGCTGCAAAAATCGCGAAGAGAGCATCTTGACAGCAGTTCAATAAAGGAAAGACTCTCAAAGCGTCGCAAGCCAGCAGCGGACTCTGCTTACAGCCCTGGTCTGCTGTAAACAGTCATGATGGCAAATAGTGAGAATTTTCGCAAAAATGCAGATTCTTGGTTTTACACCTAAACATTGTGTAAATCTATTGTTTATCCAAGGAAAACATTATTACATGATTTTTTTTGTGTTCCTTTCACTTGCGAGACACTGGAACGACCACAAAGTAAAAAAATAATAATTCTCATGCTGAGTCAATGACTATTTTATAGTTCTAGAACAAGCTGTGAGCAGTATTCTGGGTGGGTACAGTGAAATTTAGCATGGCCATTTATCCTATAATATAGAACTACAGAATGATGTCATTAATATCGCTGTAGCTTCACTTTAGCAAAAGTTAAAGTTGCCAGAAACTTCAAACGCATTTTTCTCAGTTCGATGTTTTCGCACATTGCACTCGGCCTTACGGGGGTTTTTCCTATGTTATACTTGAGTGAATGCGACAAAATTGGTATCATTTTTTTCGTCTAGGGGGTGATGCTATTTCTATTTCTCTAGCATCACTTCAAAAATTACCATTGAAGATTTCAGTGAGAGAAATTTATTGTAATATAGTGACCATAAGTGTTCGTCTGTTTTCTTGCTTATAAAATGCCTTCAAATGAATAAAGATAGCATCACCCCCTACAGCAAGTCTCCAGCATTGGAATTATGCATTCACTTTTTGGATTTAGCAAGAATAAACTGTCGAGAAGTCCTGTAACAAGTACGCAATTAATTAAGATTCAGACCTTCATATTTTCAAAATCCCTTGAAATATCAAGAAACAAATTAGAGATTTGAAATAAACATGAAAAACTAGCTTAGATAGTGAAGTTTGGTTATTATTGAGCAAAAAATTTAAAAAAATTTTAGAACCCACGTCCCCCCTTAAAGCGAGTGGAAACGGAAGGAATACCGCGAGGACACAGATGCAACTCCCTTGTACTGCATTTAGGTTCTCCTCTTCTAGGAAGCTACAAACGTCAAGGTTGAAGGCAATATGGATGACCCCTCTTATTTCAGCGAAGAATGCCAAAAGAGCGTCACAGCTGCATATAAGAGAGAGCAGACCAAGACAGAAAGAAACAGCTGGTGCTTCTGAGGTAAACAAAAGCAAGACAAGAAAATCAAGAAAACTGTCCAAAGCGAGCTACAGAAAAACATCGAGAAAGGGACTGCATCATCGTTGTTCATGTGAACTAAAAGTGCTCATCGAAAGTACACCACGGGGAATACGTTCAAAAGCACGCATTTCGAACAAGCATCGGAAACACCACTGGAACAGCTGGCACAGGAGAAAACTTGGATGGTCTCATATGGACTGCCTTGGAACTCATACAACTACTGATTAGTATTGTGTACTAAGAACATGGGTGTGTGTTTAGAGTTCTTCATCGTCATGCATCATTATGGGGGCACTCATAATGAACTCAAGGATGTTCAATAATTTATGTAAACAAAGAAGAGGACAGTATCATCATCAAGATTAGTTCTGCAATTCGAAATAAAGAAGAAGTCGATGGGTGGGCTTCACTATGGGCACAGTGGCTCATTCCTTTCCGCAACAATGACAAGAGTAAATACGGTATTTTAAATTAATTTTGAAGTTTGCATGTGTGAGTGACTCCATCGTGCTATAGACCCTTTTCATAATAGTAAAGCTAGCTTTCCTGATATGCAGCTTTCCCTACTAATCGCGGCTGGTCACTTTTTGCAAACAGAGTGTTCAAGCGCAGTTTACTTGCACTAAGACTTGAAAAATGTAGGTTTAGCTATCTCAACACTACTGCGCATAATAGACGGGCCCCAGCGTGTTCAACTAGGACTTGGTCTCCATTTGAAGTAGGACAGGTGCTGCCATTGGCAAGGCAAACATGCGGTGCCGAGAAGCGGACTTGCGAATTACGAAAGGGGTCTATTAACAACCTCCAAAGGGACCCTTAGGGGATCATCCCCTACTTCCCTCACGTCACCATGCTGCAGTCAACAAAATAACTTATGATGAGATCATACCCATCATTTTTCTTTTGCCACATTTGTTCCCGCAGTCTATGCTTCTTGATGAGTGGCTGCGAGTGTGTAGCCGTGGCGCACACTTTGAAAGATTAGTGTTCAGCGACACTGTAGTCCCATTTCTTTATCGAAAGTAGTTCTTGATGCAGATTGTGCAAAAGTGTGTCGCAATTCTGTGTGCTGACGTGGTCGAGAGCTGCTTACGCTAGGCGGCGATAGTTGCACTCAATCGCTTCTCGATTTTGGAGCTCACTAAAAGTGAAACTAAAACTGGTCGGTAATGAGCGGCCTCCAATAAATTATCTGTCGCATGTTGCAGCAAATGATGTGTCGTGTTATGCCTAACAGCAGAAACACATTGCAGCAGAAAAACGCAGCCAGAAGGGAAAAATTTCTCTCCCCACTTCTGAATCTACCTTCCCCCTCCTTCCCACGCCACCACCGATCCAATTAGGCGGTATTGGGATCGGCGCACAGGCTTGTAGGTGACATTTTTACCCAAGCGTGTCTTAAGTGCTCATTGTAAAAAGCAGGAAACTCAGAAAAATGTTTGCTATGAGTAAATGTAGCTTCAAAGGGTGGCATAAGAAAAACACAAGTACACCGAAATACGGTGGTTTCAACCAATGCAGTAGACTATCATTAGACAGGACCTGAAGGGACCGGAAAAATATGTTCCACTTGATAGGAGTTCGGTTTACTGAGAGATGACCAGGGTTGTAGTATGCAGGGACAAAATCAATCATATCAGAAGCAGTTGTTCCATTTAAGTAGCAGTTTTGTTTCAACAGATTTCAGCCAACTGAGAACCTATTGTAGACTTATAGACTGTTATAAGCAGGTTTGACTGTATTCGTTTCCATGATCGCTGTGTGTCAGAAGGCACAGAGAAGAGGGAACACAAGATGCAGAGAGCACCATGCTCTGCATGTCTTGTGCTCTCTGCCACAAGCCGTGATTATGGACGCAAACTCACCCAACACATTTTATTGCCTGCTATTGTTCAAGCCATCTTCTGTACACTCACCTTAATAATTCTGTCATTCGATCCTGTGCAAAACCATTGGTTTCCAGGCTCCACTGCAAGGCAGCGAACCCAGCCAGTGTGCCCACTGATCACCTGCATGAGATCATAAAAGTTGAGGGCGTGAGGAATTCATAAACAACATGTGTGTGCTAATGCCAATGTTTCGACAAGTGTACTTGTCTTTTTCAAGACTGCAACTTATGTGCTTAGCGCTTGTGTGTGTATGCTTCGTACCCTCTCCAATTCCAACAAGGGACGAATGAAAAGGGGGAAGAGAAAAAAGAAGAAAAAAAGGTGATAGCGGCGGCAGTGCTCAGGTTTTCCAGAATTACAGTAGTCAGAAGAAAGCACCACTTAAAGAGACACTAAAGCCAAATAACAATTTACATCAAAGTAAAAGCTGTGAGGTGCTGACACCTCCTGTAAAGTTGTTTGCGCCTCATGGCACACGTGTCTCGCGCATAAGCCGCATTCAGGGCTAACAAATATCGAGCGGTAGGTGGCGTTGTGCTCGCGAGCATTTGAAGGTCCCTAGATGAAACAAGTTTTCAGGGTAGCGACATCTCCCCTTTTCTCCTCACTTATGTTCCTAGAGTGCCCCCTAGAAGGTTAAAAACTTTTATGAAAAAGCAAATGTTTGGGTTGAGTTGCTACAGTGAATAAGTGTATATTAAACAAAATGGAAGGAAATGAGTCATAGGATAAACGGTTACCTATATGAACATATATGGTACAACACAAAAGCAAGCAGGATGTGCGTTACTTGAGTGGCAACAATGTTCAGTTCTATATTTTACACCACTAGTCATGGTGTCTCACGTCGTATATCGTAGTTAGTCGAGTTATATCTAGTCCAGCTCTCCAAATGTGTTTGACACAGTGAACACGCTTTTTCCTGGATCCTGTCAGTGACCACAGGGTGCGTGATGTTGTGACGAGTGATTAGGGCCGGCTTGTGCGCACGCAAGGAAAAACCACGGCCAGACTGGTACGAACGCTTGACTAACAGCACTACGATGACTTTTTTTTTATGTGCCCATTTGGACAATCGTGATGCCAGGTGATTCTAGTGTGGTGTGTGGAACTTCCTGAAAAGTGAGAGTTCTAGTGGTGAAGTGTCCCGAAGCAGTTTGTTTAGGCTCCTTTATGACGCATTCTCGTCAACTGGTCAAGCGTGAAATGTTACCGAAGGTGCGTTGATTACACCCTCCAGCTGCTCTGTATATGGGCATACGCACAAGTATTTGTAACAACTGGCATGCACCAGACACACGTTTGATGCGCGCCTGGCGTTTGAACAAAAACCGATAAATAAACTCGCTTTTCAGATCCACGTCAACGTACGTTGACGGAGTTGCACGAAAGAAAGCATTCGCGTGAAATGTTTCATAGCTACACTTCACGATGTGCTTCATCTCGGATAGCACAAGGTAAGTCGAAGGGAGCAAAACTGTTTTATGTTGTTTCACGGCAACCCAGCATTGTTGAAAAAATGTGAATGATGAACTGAACGAGCACGGCGAAACAATCCTAGCCGACTTGGCGCACAGTGAAACGCTTCTCTTCACTTTATGTCCTGGCTACAATTTTGTCTTTGGTCACGGCGAGAGTCCGGCTGGAGCCATATGCGCATGTGTACTTGTTTTGAACCTTTTGCATAATAATAAATAACACCACCGGCCATTTGCAAGGTCACGTGCAAGGAATGCACCAATTACAGACGTGGATGGCAGAAAAAAGGAGGGGTAAGCAAGACAGTGAGGAGGACAGCTCAAGAACAATGAGTGACGCTACCTTGGAAACTTGTTTCATCTGGGGACCTGACAGCATTTATCACCACCACCATCTTCATCCTCATGGTTAGAATAGTTGCGCCGGCAGTGATGCCTGGCGGTATCACTGCCGGTGTAACTATTGGTCACCACTATCTGGTAATGATAGTGGTCACCACTGCCGGCACAACGTTGGTCACCACTATCATTATCATGGTTAGGTCAGTAGCGCCGGCGGTGACCCCTGGCGGCACGAGAGAATCGGGCGAGTCTCTTTTGGGGTGGGGCGACGTTTGACCGAAGGCGTTTGATCACAATTGACGTTATAATAATTTGGCTGACGATATCGTGGTTTTAAAAGTAGTTAAATAAACGTACGTTGTTTTGGTTCGTTCTGATCATGTTGACTGTGTTCGTGTTCCAAGAGCGTGGCGCACTCCATTTCGAGACCCCCAAAAGCTCAATGTATGATGTCTACAACAACAATATTATCAACAGCAGTGCCCTACTTACCGAGAAATTAAGGAAAATGCACAAGAATACATGCACCGCAGTAGAACAACCTCAAAATGATCCTAATGACGTCAGACAAACCGCCTACAATTAATCACTAGTTATAGATCTACCTGCACTAAGTAAAAAACTTCTCATGCATCAAGAGACATCATAAAATGCTGCTTGTTCGTTTCTGTTTGATTCATAGAAAAAAGAACCATCAGACGTTACTATGGAGAATGGCGTGAGTGATTCAAATATTTTATTTTATTGTAGTTAAACTAACCGGTATTACATGGAATCAATCTAGCCTATATATCATACTATTAATGTTCTCTTTCAATTTTAATTATAGATACGCATGTGTCTGAATACAACTACGAAGTTCTTATTTTCTAGAACCTTTACACTACTGCATTCTTTCCTCTTCCCTTGCTTCTAAAATCACTCCTACCACGCATCGTTAAGGTCTTTCCCAACCCAGAAGGTTTTCTGCGTCTCCTTTTTTCTACCTTTTTTTCTCTTTTTTTTTGTCGGCTGTTAACCCTAACGTCCCACGTACCCCCATCCGACTTTCCTTTTTTTTCCTTTCTTCTTGTGCTTCTCTTGTCATTGCTCATTTCCTTTGCATTCTCAATTTCCCCTTTTCTCAACCAACATGCTGCCGAATTCTTGAGACAAATCCACTGAGTGGGCAACCTACGAGGATACTGAAAGCATATTTTTGCCAATGACTTCTCTCATTAAACACGTGCTCTTCCGACCCCATTCGGTATCGCTTACCTTCGGAATCTTGGCATTTAAAAGTACGCCGCCCGCTTCTCCCCCCTTTTTGTAACCACTCTCTTGTTATGCGTCGCATTCAGAGGTGTTCGGGAACAGGCATAAGCAGCTATCGTCGACAACCCTTTGTGGTAGCTGGACGCGGCAACTATTTGCTGGCTTCAAACTTTCAAGCTGTTTCCTTTTTTCGTGTCTTTAGCGGCCACCGCTTTGCAGCACACCACTCCTACTTTGTGCATTTTCTTTTTTTTTTCATTTTTATTTTTTCCTTTTTTTTCTACCATCAGTCAGTTTCCATCAGTCGGCTCGCATCTTGATTTCTGTATCTATAGGCATTTATGCTGATTTCAAATATGTAATTAATTTTGTAGCAAGTTGCACAGCTTTTTGTGCCTCAATGATGTCTAAAATATAGTGTATTTACTCGCATAATTAGCACACCTTTTTTGCGATTCTGGAGCTCCGAAAAGGGGGTATGCAGATTATGCGGGGATTTTGCGAACACATACAAAATAATGTGCAATAGTCCTAACGCACGCAGTATACACATTCAAGAAAAAAAAAATAAGTTGGAGCCCGAATGAAGTGTACGTACTTGATTATTTCACCGAATTAGAACGTACTTTAATCTTGGTCAGATCTGGTCACGTGCAGCCTGGTGGAAATCACTGATCGAGATGTCTGATAGAGAATCATCATCGCAATCACTGCCTTTGTCCTCCCAAAGCGCATCGCCCTCACTTCTGTCCAGTGGGTTCGAATATCCCATTTTCTTGAAGCTCTTCTCAACAACGTTGGAAGAAACTAGGTCACACAGCAATACCGGAGGACCTAAGGTTTGTACATAATTGAAAAGGCCTTCATCAGCAGCAGGGCAGTTGTATTAGCAAGCGCGCACTCTTCTGTTTTCTCCTGTACTGACTGCACTGATCGGTACACGTTGAAGGAATTCACGCTGAAGTGCTTGGCGATGGCACGATTCCCGTTTTCTTCGGCAAACTTCAAAACAGCGAGTTGGAATTTTGCTGTATATGTAATTACTATAGTGCACCGCAAGGAAACCGTAAATACCCATTCGCCGGATATGACGAAACATAAACTTCCGAAATCAACCAATAGGCGTGTGTTGCAGTGCAGACGCAGAGAATGAGAGGAACAGTTGGTTGGCCCGACAGGCCCAACAGGCCCTCGCACACCTCCAGTGGCGAAAGTTGTCTGCGCCACAGCACGAGCACACATTCTCATGGTGGTAGAGATGGAGAGATAGAGGGGTTAAAGACTCGAGCAGTTACGACGACCTGTCAACAGGTTTGAGTGTTCGTGCACAATATTCTATGCACGGGGGAAGTCCTCAGAAGAAGAGACTTTGCACTCGCAGCTCGTTTGACTGCATTCGCTTGATCGGCGAGGCGCATGCCCATCCAAAAAATTTAAAGGTCTCGCGTCTCTTCGTGCGCGCCGGCGAGCTGGCGCGGGCGGGTCACAGAGTGGGAAATACGCAAGTATTTTTTTTCCAGAAAGCTGACAAAATATAAGGGGCGTGCAAAGTATGCGAGGGTAAAAATGATGGGAGTAAACACGGTAGTTCCTTTTGACAAACTTTTTATGCCACTAAACTTTTATGGTTCTGAGCTATCAATAGCTGATATCACTCCTCACTAACTGTAGAATGCCAATAACTATGAAGAAAGCACGTATTTCACATTTTAATGGACAAGAAAAATTGTAATGTCAAAATTGTTGAAATCCTCAGCCAATACTAATTGCTTGCTCTAGCTTCATAATCTATATATACAGGCAAAATCAAGTTTTAAAGAACATAGTTGCGCCCTTTACATGTGAAGGAATATCTGAGCAAAATTTCATCTTGATCTGACTATCAAAAAGTACCAAAAACATGATGTCTAATCTCAGGAAGTTGCCCAAAAATGGATCTTAAGGGAAACGCATTTTAAAGACATAACTGAAAGCTCATATATGAGGCAAAGATATGTTTTTTTTTAAATGGTTTGTTCCATCACGAGAGCTTAGCATTCATAGTTATTTTGAGCATGTGGATTTAGTAAACTTCTCATGTGAAGCGCAACGGCAACCAACCAGGTGACAACTTCCAGGAGACTCTAGACAATGAGCTCTTCTTATTTTTTGGTAGCCACCTCATGCTCTATGAAAGAGATTTCAACCTTCTTAGAGGTTGATTAATACCTTTATTATATTTTTTTTGTCATAGAAGTAGAGAACCCAAACTTGTGAAATCAAGTAAAAGTGAAAATTATGTCATTTTGGAAAAAAAAATGCGTTTTTCAACTTGCATCTTTTCCTGAACAATGCTACGTCAGAAATTCTTTGAATAAGGGCTTAACACTCATCAGTTTCCACTGTGTACGTAGTGTACCGCATGAACTCAAGAGCCCCCCCTCAGATACATTTATGCTTGCGAACCGGAGTGTGGATAAGGTGTGACTCTATATTTTCTTTCCTGGGGATCGGGAGTTTGACTCATGGATCTAAAGACCGAGGTCATCAAAGTTGTGACCTGTTAAATTAAAATGCTGTGCCATGGCTTTCAATAACTTCCTTGCTGTGTTCATTTGATGCCCATTTAATCTAACACTAACAGGTTGTCCTGTTTCGTAAAAAGTTTCCCAAAATCATATGCTCTCATTCATTTTGCACTGAGCAAACATGTCGATCCAAGACAAAAACATTGAGCTGTGGGTACCAGTGCCTCAGGCTGTGAGAGGTCGCTTCAGAATACGATTGACCAGCTGAGGTCAATGTCATATTATCTAAGGCATGGTTGCTCAACATTAACAACGAAGCATGACATGAAGCAGGGGTCGGCAACTTTTTTAGGCAGAGGGCCAAGTTGCGTGAAGCCGATACATGGAAGGGGGCTTTGCAGGCAAAGCACGAAATTTGGCCAATATACACCAATCGGTAAAACTGGATGAGAAATCATGTTTATTTCAGCATGCATGTTACAAAGCCACAATCAAGCATAGACTACAAGTGAAAATACTATTTTATGTCAAAACTGCTCTGTCAGTAAGAAGTAACAAAAAAATAAAAGGGGCTGGGGGGTTTGACTTCGTGCCAGGGGCTAGATAATACTGCCAAGCGGGCCGTAGGTTGCCGACCCTCAACAGAAAGCAAAGTACTCGCAGCACAATGCCACCTGCGACTCTGAACCTGACTTCAAAAATGCACCTCAGTAGACTGCTAAGTGCTCTTCTTTCATTACTTTCAAGGTGCCCTTGGATACATTTTGTTTAGAAGTTCACAAGAAGCAATACAATAATGCAATGTAATGCAAGAGAGCTTTTTGGTACACAAGTTTTTTTTTAGAGGTTTATGTGACATGGCTTGCTTTCAAAAAAAAAAAAAAAACATCTTGTTTCCACCTCAACAGGCTCTTAGACCGAAGGGGATCATAAGTTTTGACAAGACTATAGGGCCAACTTTTCATCTGCGCACTTACAGTACATCTGCTTTAAAGTCCTCACATGTTCATCCATGTAAAAATGGCAGCCTAACTGAGGGATATCACTGGAGCTAAAGTGTGTCAATAGGAAAAAAAGGCACGTACCCTGTATAGCTTCCAGGGTGGATGCCACTGAGGCTTTGGTATGGCTACCTGTTTTCGCTGAACTTGTGCCAATTGTTGTCCTGCTAGCACAACTGCCTGAAAGGACAATAGACAAGCATTAATGAAAGATAGACTAGGAAAAATTGCACAAGCCGTATACACTACTATTGAGAAAGTACTACGGCACTGCCCATTCTTTTTATAATTTATAAAATGAAATACACCAGACACTTGTTAAACAGAACGTGAAGAGACCAGGACAATATGTTCCATTTAAAAGGAATTCCATTTACTGAGAGATGAACACGGATGCAGAATTTATCTTTGAAAGCTATTACATTCAAGTTAGTTGCATTTAAACAGCAGTTTCATTTACTATAATTCCATTACTACAACTACTACTTGTGACAAAAATATGTGAAGAACATTAAGCCAGCAGCCAACTTTCATAACTATATGTAGGATACCTTGTTTTGCAATTTGCCTTATCTCACCAGTACAGAGGAGCATACAAAATGAATGCCCCTTTGGTTTAGCCTTATTTAGCCTTATTTATCACAACAATTTAGAACTAAATCTTGAGATTTACTACTTAAGCTTAGCAAAATCACAATATTTGATTATATTTGTGTTAAATATTGTACAACTCCCAAACTTCTTCATTTTTACTACCATGTTGACATACTATATATTTATATTATTGGAGAATTTATAAATTAATTTTTAAAAATGATTATAAGCCATGAATCTACACACTGCTGCCCTGTAGTGCATGTAGGTGTATTAGACGAGTACCTGTGATGTTGATGATGGTGGCGCAGCTTTCATCACCGGATAGTCGTCAACACCCGGTGGTGGTGCATCATCGTCATACACGGGCATTACATCCATGCCTGAATATGTCAGCTCTTGAAGCTTGATCTCTTTACCTGTGCAATGGCAATATGGAATCTTCATTTTAATGCTCTAATCAGCAAGCACTGCCACCAGCAGACAGTGGTAATATTGCAAGTCAGCAGAGCCTACTATGTACTACTGATGCCAGAGCTTAGGGGTCGCAGAATCAGTGAACATGCTGAATTACCATGAAAGATGGATGGATTGATTGATTAACATTATTTGGTCCTTCGGAACCCACTTTATCAGGTTGTGGGCCGCTTCCACGGCGGTACAAATGTCTCTCTGCTGCCCATGAAAAAGAGGTGAAACGGGTACAAAGTTAATTGATCAAATTTTGCTGCAGCTTCCAGTAAAAGACACAATAGGGAAGCTGGAAGGTGTAATTTAAAAGCTCAAGGCAGCAACTGTAGGACCTCCTGTAGAAACACACCAAATCCATTGTTGTAAAATATAGTATGATCTACAGTCTGCACTAGTATGTGCCAGCATATGCTTCTGGAAATATAAATTGCATGGGCTTTATTCAAGAGATTCCACAAGCCTGCGTTGTGTACTGATCAAAAAAGGTTTTCACACGATACCTACCTAAGCACGCTTACTACTAAAACTCTCATCACAAAGTTCACTGAGGAGTAAAAAATGGAGCATAATGTTGCTGTGGGCAGTGTGACACAGGAACAAACACAGATCATTTGCTCTGGTCCTCCATCCAGGTCCCACTGCCCACAGCCACATCATGTTTAATTACCAACTCGCCCAGCCTGCCCTTCTGATGAGAAAAATAGAAAAATGTCATCTTCTGACATACTACTAAAGTGAACTTTCTAATTTAATGCACCACAGGTCGTCTCAGCCATCAGTGTCCACCACGCCGGCCTACCACCAGCACAGATTTCATTATCTTTTCTATGTCGTTCATCCCCTCCCCACCCAGTATTTACTGACACAATCATTTGTGAATGCCTACAAATTAACTGTACAGTGAACTGTACAGTGTTTGATAAGCCCTATCTCCATCTACAGGCATCAGCAAGCTTAACTCGAATGCTTCACAGTGTGTCCTGAAACAGTTTGATGGACACTAGTGCTGCGTAGCTTTGGGTTCTGTCACTGAGATGTAACCAATACATGTTGACATACTATCCAAGCAAACCAAGGTATTATCTCGGCAACAGCACCCAGCACTTTATGGCTGGCATCAGTCAAACCAGTTCAGGCCAAGCTGTGGAACATTTGCGTTAAGATTGCTGATGCCTGTAGACGGAGATAGGGCTTATCAAACAGTACAAAAATATTAACTAACGGCAAATAGCATCTTAACCACAGAAATCGACATGGCAGAAGAAACAGCAATAGTGCTAGCAGTCTCAACCTGTACTCACACAACAGTAATACTAACCGATTCACCAGCAGCTTGTCGAAATTTTCAGAAAGAAATAATTTCCAAGCAAGCCTTAGAAATTCTCACCACTGCAGCGAAGACAAATCTACCAGATACGTACAGACGGGTCCACTGTTAAAGAGAACACCTGCGTGAGCAGCATGTTTAGATTTCACTGTCTTACGAAATCATAGCGGCTTAGATGTGCATAAGACTACTGGTGGTTAAAAGTTGTGACTCCTCTTAACAGACTATTGACTTGTATGAAGATTGTTTTTTAATCTAGTTGCTCTTAGAGGGCCAGGAATATTGATGGTATGCATTCGAGTGTTCCCTTTAACAGTGGACCATACTGTACTATGTTTGGGCTCCAGGTCACGAGTCCCTGAGGCAGCCAATGCTTTCGCACGAGCTCATGGTCACCGGGCCATCCCACAGGACGCACTAAGGAGGAAAGATGTACCTAAATGGTACAATGATATTGTCACGCCGTAGGAGCACGAAGAAACGTACAAGAAGACGCGACTGTCAAAATCTGAGACACAAAGAAGGACGTCTCCGCTGGCACTGGTTGCTCTTCTTCGTCTTCTTCGTTCACTGGCCCAGAACTGGCTCACTGTTCGCTGGCACAGAACACCAGGTGGCATTACTCCTCCCCCAAGAGGGCATCGACCCGATGCTCAAGAAAAGTGTGCACAGTAGTGGGTCAAAGTAGGCAACATAAACAAACATTAAACAAAGTAGCGCACGATAGAAAATGCGTCCTGGGCCCGGCAATCGGAAATAAACGGCATTCACCGTTCACATAAAAAGTTCACTGGCAAACGAAAAAAATTCGCATCACCGCGTAAAGTATGGTTTTAGGCGGACGACGTGTACAGTCTCTGGGTGGGGTAGCCTGCGTTGGGATGATGGTGAGCCTCCGTCTGGAACCACTTCGTAGTTGACGTCGCTCACACGTCTGAGTACTTTGTAAGGTCCAAAGTACTTCCAGTTTCTCACTGAGACCTCGCCACCTAATGGGTGTCCAAACCCAAACTTGGTCACCAGGTTCATAATTGACTTCTCGATGGCGGATGTTGTATCGCTGTGCATCTGCGCACTGTTCAATTCTTACGTGCACACGGGCCAGTTGACGTGCTTCCTCAGCGTGCTAAATGTACTCATTGATGTCGGGGGCTAATTGGTCGTGCTCGTCGATGTCCTCATACGAGATCATGGCGTCTAGCGTAGTTCTGACATCTCGACCATAAACGAGCCGAAATGGCGGGAAGCGTGTAGTTTCCTGCGTTGCAGTGTTGTACGCAAATGTTATGTACGGCAGGTTGTCGTCCAACGTTTTGTGCTGCACATCTACGTACATAGAGATCATGTCGGCTAGCGTTTTGCTTAGTCTTTCTGTTAAACCATTACTCTGAGGGTGATACGCAGTGGTCTTTCGATGGGTTGTATAACTCAATCTGAAGATATCATCCAAGAGCTTCGCTGTGAATGATGTCCCTCGATCAGTGATGACATATGACGGGGCGCCATGCCGTAGCACAACTTGATGCATAAAAGACTGTCAACTTCAGCTGCAGTCCCTCGTGGCAATGCCTTCGTCTTAGCGTAACGCGTCAAATAATCGGTTGCGACAATAATCCATTTGTTGCCAAAATAAGACAAAGGAAACGGGCCTAGGAGGTCCATTCCCACTTGATCAAATGGTGTAGGGGGTGGATCGATCGGTCGTAGATGGCCTGTAGGCTTTAAGGGTGGTGTCTTGCGACACTGGCATTCACGGCAACCCTTCAAGTTGCGTTTGACACAGACAGACATTTTAGGCCAGTAGTAGTGTTGTCG
This sequence comes from Rhipicephalus annulatus, assembly GCA_013436015.1. NCBI lineage: Eukaryota > Metazoa > Arthropoda > Arachnida > Ixodida > Ixodidae > Rhipicephalus > Rhipicephalus annulatus. The sequence goes on from WOVY01004513.1 coordinate 127,458, forward strand.
CACCCGATCCATAGTTTTCGAGTAGCCCAGATGGCCGGATGTGGGCTCATCATGGCAAGCTAATAAGACGTCATCACGGAGGGCTTCAGGCACAACGAGAAGATGCAATCTGTCACCAGCACCAGTGTTCTTTTTGTATAAGACGCCATTTCGTAGGCAAAATGATGGCAGTGTTCGCGACATTGGACGAGGAATGGGTGCGGTGCCACCTTCTAAGTGATCTATAATCATTCTTAGATCGGCGTCATTTTGTTGCTGAGACGTCAGATCCGGCCCGCTCAGCGTTGTCACGAAGGCGCCGTCCTCTTTTGCGCTTGTACTGGTGAATTGGAGAGATGCTCGTGATAGCGTGTCGGCATCTTCGTGCTTTTTGCTTGACTTGTACGCGATGGTGACATCAAATTCCTGTAGGTGCAGACTCCATCGTGCTAATTGTCCTGAACGGTCTCGTAAATGGTCAACCAGCACAAAGCATGATGATCAGTCACCACTTTAAATGGTCTTCCGTAGAGATATGGCCTAAACTTTGTAATTGACCAAATGACCGCAAGACATTCTTTCTCTGATGTAGAATAGTTAGATTCTGTGTGAGACAGTGTGCGACTTGCGTAGGCTATCACCCGTTCAATGCCGTCTTGTCGTGTTACCAAAATATCTCCAAGATACCAAAATATGCACTGATGCCAATATTGTTGGCATCAGTGCGTACTTCTGTGTCAGCATCTTCATCGAAGTGGCCTAGCAAGGGAGGGGAAGAGAGCCGGTGCTGTAGTTCCGCAAAGGCAGTCTGCTGTTCGTCAGCCCAGACAAATGGTGTGTCATCATGCGTGAGGCGTAATAGTGGCTCCGCGATGTTGGATAAATTTTCAATAAAGCGTCGGTAATATGCGCACACACCCAGAAATCGTCTAAGACTTTTCTTGTCAGTTGGAGTTGGAAAAGCGGCGACGGCAGCAGTTTTGTCAGGATCAGGACGAACACCAACAGCGTTGACGTCGTGACCAAGAAACTTTAATTCTTCGTAGCCGAAATGACATTTCTCAGGCTTGAGTGTGAGATTGGCTAATCTAATGGCTTCGAGCACATTCCAAAGGCGACGAAGATGCTCGTCAAACGTTTCTGAAAACACAACGATGTCATCGAGGTAGACAAGACAGCTTTTCCACTTGAGGTCTGCCAGGACGGTGTCCATCATTCGCTGGAATATGGCTGGAGCGGAACAGAGGCCGAAAGGGAGCACTTTGAATTCATAAAGGCCATCCGGCGTTACAAAAGCGGTCTTTTCCCGGTCACGTTCATCGACCTCTATTTGCCAATAACCACTCTTCATGTCGACGGACGTAAAATACTTCGCGCAGCGCAGCCTGTCCAGAGAATCGTCCACTCTAGGCAATGGGTACACGTCTTTCTTTGTGACATTGTTCAACTTCCTGTAGTCGACACAAAAGCGAAGCGAGCCATCTTTCTTTTTCACAAGAACGACTGGTGATGACCAAGGGCTGCTTTAAGGCTGTATCACGCCATCCTGAAGCATTTCCTTAACCTGCGTTTGAATCGCGTGCCGTTCGGTTGACGAAACACGATAAGGCTGCTGCTGTATGGGATCCGCGTCGTCGTAAGTGATAATACGGTGTTTCGTAATCCGTGTTTGACGTATCTTTCAAGAACGTGCAAAGCATGTGTGGAATTCCAGCAACAGCTCGCTCAAACGCTGCTTGTTCGCTTCAGAAAGCGTTGGATTGATGTCGACGCTGCGGAAAGGCACTTCAACAGTGCCGATGGTCTCGGAAACAAAACACTCGGTGACATTGGCGACTGGGTCGGCGTAGGCGATGAAATTTCCAGGAAAAAGGTGCCGGTGCTCATAGCTGAAGTTTGTGAGAAAAACGTTGCAGTGATCATCACGAAGGTCAACAAGTCTTCTCACTTTGTAGACACCCTCAGATAGAAAAGCAAGTGATTGCTTTCTACGACTGCTTCACCGTGCATCACCCCGTCCCTTGCCATCTGAACCACGACAGTTGTACAGGGTGGTAACGTGACAGCGTCGTCGATAACACGAAGAGACACTCGGGCGTGGCTGGGGTCGGCGTAAACTGTTGTGGCGTTTGTGGTCGCGAAAGTGACTAGACGTCGTCAAATGTCAATTATAGCACCATGCTCCCTGAGAAAATCCATGCCAATGAACAGGTCTCGAGAGCACTGTTCGAGAACACTAAAACTGGCAACAAACGTACAACCACGGACTTGCAATCTTGCCGTGCACGTACCGAGTGGCGTGACGATATGCCCGCCAGCTGTACGAATTGGCGTGCGGTTCCAAGGAGTCGTTACTTTCTTCAGAAGGGCGGCCAGTTTTTCGCTAATTATGGAATAGTCCGCACCAGTGTCCACTAAAGCGCCGACTTCGCGACCATCTAGCAGAACAGGAATGTCTAAGGAAACTCTTCCGCAATCAGCCGGTGATGTCGTTGTCGATGTATCGTCGGTACCTTCAATCTGCGTCGATAGGGGGCCTTGAGCATGACCAGTCTGAGCGGCCTTGCCCCCGAAGGTTGCTGTGGCTAGTTTTCCCGACGCGGGCTAGGTGACGGGCCCTGCACCATGCCCGAATAGGTGCGATGATTTAGGGAGAACAGCCGCGGTGATGGAGAACGTGAGTGGTGCCGAGATGTCGATCCGCGCTGCTGGGCAACTTAGTCCGCAATTTCCGGAGGCCGCTGGCCGAACCTAGGAGGTGGGGAGTGGGCCGAAAAACCACGAAATCCCAGCTCTCGATAAGTGCACTGTCGGTAGATGTGCCCAGGTTCGCCACAGTGATAGCAAAGAGGACGTCGATCAGGGGCCCGCCACACGTCTGATTTTCGCGGAATCGGTCGGTGGTCGCTGAGGTATGGGCCCGCTTGGACTGCCTGAAGCATGGCCGGGGCCGTGGTATGAGTAGGAGTGAAATGCGGTGCAGGTTGTCGCTGAGTTTGGTTTGCCAGAAGCATGGCAGGGGCCGCGATGGGAGGCGGAGCCAAAGGTGGTTCTGGCTGGACTAGAGTTTGCGCCAACGACATGTGAGGAAAGTCATTTAGGAGCCGCAGCTCTGTCTGACAGGACGGTTCTCGTAATGCGTGCTGAACTTCACCTCGGACGATGCCGGACAGAGAACTGATGGTGGCGGCCGAGGGTACTGAAAACTTCTGCAGTTCTTCGCGGATTACAGAGCTTTGATTGCTTGATTGATTGATATGTGGGGTTTAACGTCCCAAAACCACTATATGATTATGAGAGACGCCGTAGTGAAGGGCTCCAGAAATTTAGACCACCTGGGGTTCTTTAACGTGCACCCAAATCTGAGCACACGGGCCTACAACATTTCCGCCTCCATCGGAAATGCAGCCGCCGCAGCCGGGATTCGAACCCGCGCTCTGCGAGTCAGCAGCCGAGTACCTTAGCCACTAGACCACCGCGGCGGGGCGCGGATTACAGAGCGTATGAGCTCTCAGAAGAAGTCGACGTGGCCCCCAAGACCGCCCATGTAGTCCGTAGCAGAGGCAAAGTTCACTTGTCGCTCGTACGTCTGTGTCCGTTGCCTAAACGTGCTTTCAATTAGGACGGCTTCAGCAAGAAACTCTGACGTAGTCTTGGGGGGGCTGCGTACAAGACCACCGAACAACTGCTCCTTCACTCCATGCATCAGGTATCGCACCTTCTTCTCTTCTGGCATGTAAGGGTCGGCTCGTTGAAAAAGACGCGTTATGTCCTCAACGTACATTGCTACGCCTTCATTTGGCATTTGCATACGGCACTGGAGTTCACATTCAGCTCGCTCTTGGCGATCGGGACTTGCCTACGTTTCGAGAAGCCGGCGTTTGAAGTCCACCCATGACGTGAACAGACCTGCCCGGTTTTCGCACCAAACACGCGCCTCGTCATTCAAACTGAAGTAGACATGTCAGAGCTTGTCTGTGTCATTCTACATGTTATGAGCGGCAACGAAGACATAGTGGGCTAGCCAATCCTCAACATCTTCATGGACAGCACCACGAAAGGGATTCGGCATTCGTGGTTTGAACAGTGCATAATGCATTGGCGTTGCGCCTTCCATACCGGCTGGGTTGGAGCCACTTAGGACGGCGCTGCCTGGGATAGTTGGGGCCGTCATCCTCTCTGAGAGAAGTCCGAACTCGGGGTGCAGTTCACAGATCCTTCGGCTAGCACGGTGAACAGGCGTAGCCACCGGTATGGGGCTGAAGCTTCTTGTACTGGGAGGGGTTCGGTGCATAGGGTACCCAGCACCTACACCAGTTGTCAAGCGCTAAGAGCACGAATAAACGTACAAGGAGACGCGACTGTCAAAATCTGAGACACAAAGAAGGACGGTTTGCTGGTCTTCGTCTTCTTCATTCACTGGCCCAGAACTGGCTCACTGTTTGCTGGCACAGAACATCAGGTAGCAATATACTGCAACACTTTAGGCTAAACAGAAGAATTTATCTGCCAGCTCACCCCAGTCTGATTCGGGAAGAGGCAGTAACCCTCAGAAAGCTGCAAACACTTACTTTCATGGTACACTGCTTCACCGCATCTCACTGAGTACTCATACAACTGCAAGCACTGTGATGTCCCAGAAACCCTATTCCATATGGTATGGGGATGCAGACAAAGCCCTGGAGCCACTATACTAACCGAAGAGCAATGGAAGGCCAAGTTATCAGACCCCGGCGCAGGAGATGGCAAAGGCCCGCGGCTACCTGGAATAAGGTGGCCACCCACCTTGGGCGCACAATGCATTTGCTCAAATAAACATTTATTCTCTCTCTCTTAAAACGCGACCAAATACTTCGACTGGCTTCTAAGCAATACTGATAGACTGTAGCGCCTTCAGAAGTAGACATCACATTGAAGTGAAGGTGTCAGTGGCCACCTTTAAATCAAACCAAGCAGCCAACTATTAGTCAATATGACCATTGCAGTGGCATAGCCAGGGGGTGGCACAATGAGCTCAGGCACCACCCCATTAAATTTTTTTTAGAAGCTTGCTTGCCAAGCTTCTTATGCTCACACCTTGTCCATCGCATTGCATCTGCTAGTTCTAATTGCTCCCACCAGAGGCACAGCTTTGTTCACTCCAATGATTCAAGCTTGCTCACTAGATGGAGCGCCACCTGAACGGCCGTGCCGCAATCCTCACTGCACACATGGTGTGTGCTCTTGTTAGATAGGTGACTGCTATCTGAACCTGACCTATCTGAACCTGATAGGTGAGAGCCGCGCCAATATACAGTGCTTGCCCTTGGTACGCTTCCTTCCTCATTCATTTGTGGGGTTTAACGTCCCAAAACCACCATATGATTATGAGAGACACCGTAGTGGAGGGCTCCGGAAATTTCGACCACCTGGGGTTCTTTAACGTGCACCCAAATCTGAGCACACGGGCCTACAACATTTCCGCCTCCATCGGAAATGCAGCCGCCGCAGCCGGGAATTGAACCCGCGACTTGCGGGTCAGCAGCCGAGTACCTTAGCCACTAGACCACCGCGGCGGGGCTACGCTTCCTTCCTCTTCACAGGGAGCTCACTCAGTGCACTTCGCTATGGCTACTCAGCATGAACACTCAGGAAGCCAAGGCAGCGGCGTGAGAGCTAGCTTGCAAGGCACCAGCAGCGCTGGCTCGCTGCCAAGACCCTTCGGTGAGAGCTTGTGAAGCAGGCCCTTTGTACTCGTCGCTAATTTTAACATAGACATCTTGCAAAGCGATGGGCTAGTTCAACACATGATGTTGCATTACGCTCTCCAATGCGTGTCATACTGCAAATGTCCCACTACCAGCAGAGGGACCTGTATTGACGTTGCCTTCTTGAACTTTCCACTGCATCCCGTCATTGAAAATCCCTTGGCAACGTACTTTGCGAATCACAAAGCAGTCATTTTTCAAAGGAAAAAGAGTCCTCAAGCTTATTGTAGGATGCCGTCCTTGTAATTCATAAAAATCTATGTAATTTGTAATTTACATGTGTATACAGTGCATCAAACGTAATAAACAATGTGTGTGTGTGTGTGTATATATATATATATATATATATATATATATATATATATATATATATATATATATATATATATATGATTCAAAAAATAAATTCTGTGGGTCCGGTGCAAATATAATTACGAATAAAGGAGCACACTTACGAAAAGTTGATAGTTAACTCTACGTTTCGGCCGTGGCGCGGCCGAAACGTAGAGTAAACAACTATCAAATTTTCGTGTGTTCCTTTATTCCTAATTATATATATATATATATATATATATATATATATATATATATATATATATATATATATATATATAGATGAAATAGACGATCAGAGTTTCTTCCGGCTACCGTAATAAAAGTTATAAACTTCGAGAATAGTGCAGTATAGGAAACAAAACAATAAAATATTTATTTAATCCTAACAGTTTCGGCTGGTGGACCAGCCTTCTTCGGAGGATGTAAGTGAAATGATACAAGTTCCCGTAGCAGAGGGTCACCCTCACAGTTTAAAGACCCTCCAAAAAAAAAAAAGAAAAGAGAGAGAGACAAGCGGGCGAACGAGGTAGCAACAGACTGTTGCTACCTCGTTCGCCCGCTTGTCTCTCTCTCTTTTCTTTTTTTTGGAGGGTCTTTAAACTGTGAGGGTGACCCTCTGCTACGGGAACTTGTATCATTTCACTTACATCCTCCGAAGAAGGCTGGTCCACCAGCCGAAACTGTTAGGATTAAATAAATATTTTATTGTTTTGTTTCCTATACTGCACTATTCTCGAAGTTTATAACTAATATATATATATATATATATATATATATATATATATATATATATATACTGACACGAGCATGTAGTGGGTTTCTGGCAGTTGATCTGCTGCTAGGTATTGCTGAATCCCGCGAGGACGCTCCCCGTTGCTGGGTCGACGCACGTTAGGGTGAAACCCCTAAAGGCCCATCCTGCGATACGCACACTAGCGGTACAGATGGCCTGCTTTGCCGCAGTGGTAGCAAAGGGGCCTGTTGTCAGAGGATTTCCTACCATGCTGCCGGCAGTGAGCGCCGCCGACGTTATGCTGGACATAGCCGCCTCACTCAACCTGGAGGCGAGCACACCCAAGCAACGCAGAGAGCTCTGTGGTGCCCTCATGCAGCCCGAGGACCAGCTGGGTGGCTTCGCCATGGCACTCCGTGCTTTTTCACTTGCAGTCCTATCATTGCAAGCCACCTGCGCAATACCAGAGCTCAGCGGCTTTTATGACTAGGCCGAAAATTGGGTAGGGACCATCAACACTGACAGATTTCACGAGGCCTGGTTGGACCAGTAGAAATTGGGGGTGGCTATCGAACAAATTTAGGATGGTGCCGCGGCGTGGCACAAGTATGAAGGTGTGAAGCAGCAATCCTGGGTGGAAGAACGTGCTGTCCTGATTGCCACTTTTGGCCAAATTATCTGTGCCTCCGGCGAGTCCAACACAGCCTTCACCGAAGACGGAATGCAGGAGGGGTTCCTTCCCGAGGCTGCAGCTGTGCACTGCAGTTCATCTTTTCAGGCTTCGGACACTATGATGGTATCTAGCGTAAATCCCCTACAGCCAAACGCCGCATTACAGCCCCATCACTCAAGATCAGCATTGTTTAGACAAACACAAATCCTGACACTGCTGGTACTTGACACACTGCCATACCAGGAATACGACGTGCCACGGAGATAAGAAACGAGATCTATTTTCACCTGTAGGAACAACATCCTTGGCTATCGGAGCCCGTCACCATATGAACGCGGAGACAGTAGCCTACTGAACACTGCCCCTCGCATGGAAGACTTGCCCGTACGGCCTAAGCCTCTCTCCCAAGCTATGGTCACTGAGCAGGATGGCTCATTGGTGCATAACGGTCTGTCAACATCCACAGATTCAGGCCCCACATGTGTGCCTACCAAAAGCTACGCACTGGAAACGTCGCAAAAAAAGGTTAAGGTTCGCCTCATCATCACGGTTCATCAGTGCGACCAGAATTGTTCGTTCCATCTTCCGTTCTGTCTGCACACCGCAGACGAAGCTGACGCATATGATTGGACGAGACCATCAGGGATGCATTTGACCGGCTATCAGACTATCTCACTACTGTAGCAGGCCTTCAGTAGTGGCAACCATTCTGCAAAAACATGCGCCCCTGCTCGCGGCATCATACCAGAGCCTGTCAGTCATGCGACCATACAAAGGCAGTCAATTCTGTTAATTCTGTCAAGGCAATCAATTGGTCTACCAGAGACTAATGAACCTGCTTCCCGTGCGTCGCCGCAGTATTCCCGAGACTGCTCATCAATGTCCGCATGAAAAAGTTTAAGGCAAAAATTCAAGACAACTTGTGATGCCCATTAGAGGCACTTCGGGCAGGTATTCCAAACGAGTGTCAGCGTGCTCAGGACAGACCTCCCTGATGCAGCCAACACCATCCAACAAAGACATCGTAGGCAAGCCCTCACAAGTTTCCACATAAAATAAACCGAACCCAGCGACAAATCCGATTCCGGCCAGCAGACAAGACACAGTCAGATACCCAGGCAGGGTCGCAACGTGGCCGGTTCTGACCACTGCGATGCAGCCAGCATCGCCCTTGAGAAACACTGTAACTGCTGCAGATAGCCTCGCCCACCAGAACATTGTCGTGTGGCCCATCAGTCATGGTTGCAGTCATAGCCGAGTGTGATGATGAAGACCGACACTGGCACTCTGGCACCGGCCCGCATTCTATGCGAGCGAGGTAGAGGAGGAAAAAGATAAATAGAACGAATAGAACAGCCGGCCCCCACAGCAAGGGTGCTGTTTCTGTGCTGTTATTCATTACAATACCTATATATATATATTGCTACGGGGCGCCATATATGCCACAGAATGTCACGTCATTCATCAGAAAACGACAGCATACCACCCGCAGACTAACGGGCTAACGGAACGATTTAACCGCACGCTAGGTGATATGCTCTCAATGTACGTGGCATCTGATCATAGCAACTGGGACCGTGTTCTCACATACGTCACATTCACATATAACACTGCAGTACAAACAACCACGGGATTTTCCCCTTTCTTTCTCCTTTACGAACGCAAGCCTTTCTATACAATCGATACTCTACTTCCCTACCGTCCTGATGCTTCCAAGTGTCCACCTACCTCCGATGCTGCTCGACAAGCCGAAGAGTGCCGCCAGCTCGCCCGTACGTTCACCTCAGACGAGCAACGCCAGAAAGAAAACCGTAGCACCTCCCTTCCGGATCCCAGCTATGCCCCAGGGTCTCTTGTGTGGCTTGCCATCCCATACCAAACTCTGGGACTCTCATCGAAACTTATCCCTTGGTACGTGGGGCCTTATACCATTTCGGAGAAAACCTCTCCGGTAATTTTCCTAATTGAGCCAGTTTCCCGATTGGACGACATGCGCTGGCATGCACGCGACATTGTTCATGTTTCCCGCCTGAAACCGTACCATGAGCCTCTGCCTGAAACTTCTTAGGTCGCCAGGATGGCTCCTTTTTCAGCGGGGACGATTGTGAATAAGAAGACGTGCCTGCAGCAAGCAGCATCGCCAACGCCTAGCTATCTCGGCTCGTGCTTCGGTTTGCTGCTGTGCCAGTCTCTGGACCGTTCTTGACGCAGTCTCACCGCTGTCCTTAACGACTAATAAACCTCTTCACAATATATATATATATATATATATATATATATATATATATATTTACCACATATTTAATTTAGATTTAGGTATGTGCACCTGTATAGCGGGGAACAGGGTGGTGCCAGAAGAAGAGGACGTTCGGTTGGTGGCAAGAGCTCGCTGGTGCGCGTTCACTGCTGTATACTGTCGAGTCGACAGTTACGTCGGCTCTGAATAAACCCTTCTCGTAGACGTAAAAGAGTGGTGGAGGTGCTGGGTACGGCACATCGACGTACCACGGAGCCACAGCTATTTGGAGTTCACCGGAGCCGTCGTCTTGCCGGTCTGCCACTGACAACAGTCGTCATGGCCCAGAGCGTAGGTCAGGAATCAACCGCCTCAACTTCGCGCAGGTCTACGCTGGCAACACCTAAGCATCTCTACATAGAACCCTGCTTGTTCGCAGGAATGGCAGGAGAAGATGTGAACGAGTGGCTAACGCATTACAAAAGCGTGAGCCGGTACAACCACCGAAACTCTATCGATCAGCTGGATAACATCGCGTTGTTTCTCACGGACACTGCCTGATGTGGTATGAAAAGCACGAAGAGTCCTTGACAACATCGGCTCCTTTTGCTCAAAAACTGAAGAAGTGTTTTGATGACTCCGACTCAAAAAAAGAAAAGCGCGGAGCGGACTCTTGCTGGAAGAGCTCAGACTCCTGGAGAAACGTGCACTGCTTATATAGAGGACGTTCTTAATCTTTACAAGATTATAAACCTGCAGATGTCTGAAGAAGACAGGGTCGGACACCTCTTGAAAGGCATAGCGGAAGACTTTTACAATTTTCTGATAGGCAGGGATAACCTCACCTCTGTCTCCGACGTCCAACATCACCGCCGCTTGTTTGAAAAACTGAAGACTCGTCGCATTGCCCCGAAATTTGGTAGGCTGGCAAATGTGACAACGGTCGCCAGCGTCGACATGAGCCCGCTTACCGACCTTGCCGCTACTATTCGGGCAATAGTGCGTGAAGAGCTGCAGCGACAAGGTGGTGGGGTTGACGAAACCATTCCTCATCCACCCTACTACACGGCAGCACCATTAGCTCCTTTGCCACCATCAGTATGTGTGACAGACATCAGCAAAACTGGAACTTCGCGGCCACGTCGTGACTCATTCGTGTTCGACCAGCAATATGGCCAATGCCTTCGTCACGGCCCCGCCACACAGAGGTGGGCAACTTCCGCTCAGCAAGCTCCTCACTGACCCTTCACAGCTGAGCGGTCTCAGCATTGGTTCTGCGAGCGTCCTCTACCAGTCTGCTACAGCTGTGGCTTCGAAGGCCACATTGCCAGGTATTGCAACTACCGGCAGCCGCCAAGGTACGACCTGATAATTGAGATATAACCGTTCTGGCTTCATTCGAGCACCGACATTCCCGGGAAGCGCATCTTACGAGATCCCAGGACCGCTACGAAACCAATTTCCGGCCTCTGACCACAGTGTGACACCACCGCCTGCCCTCGCGCCAACCGATCACCGTCTCCTCGGCGCCGCCACTTCTAGCAGGCGCAGCCGTTGGAGGTGAGGTCGCCGGACAGTTTTCGATTTCAACATATATACCTCCGTTAGTGTCCATGTTTAAAAATAAGGTTCGAGTGCTTATCAATGGTGTACCAACAATGGGGTTGGTGGACACAGGTGCAATCGTATCAGTGAGTTTACTTTTCACCCGCCTCCTTGGACGAAAAGTCATGTTTCGTTGGGACCGTCCTGATGCGTTTCGTGGAGTGAGCGGAGAGGTGTTACAACCTGTTAGTGTCTCCACTATGACTGTTAGTTTAGCGTTCCAAAACTTTGTTGCAGAGTTTGCTGTTCTCCCTCATACTACGCATGACGTCATTCTGGGACTCGATTTTTTGAAGCTATGTGGTGCCACTGTCGATTGCCGCACAGGACAAATTACAGTAGATTCCGATATTTCAGTTGCGTTTATAGAAAACTCCCCCTCTCAGGAAAGTGCTCTTTGCGTGCCCGTGGACACAACTGTGTCCCCATTATCTGCAAAATGTGTCCCTGTTGTCTGTTCACCTGCAAGCGAGAAAAAATCTGACGCAACTGTGGAGCCCGTGCATCTCGGTTGCATAAAGAAGACAGTTTTAATACCCTACTGCACGCTATCGGTTGCGCAAGGGCATATTGGTTTATGCGTTATTAACTGCTCTGATGAACCTACAATGCTGCCGAAGGGTCTGAAACTTGCAGATTCGTGAACACTAAGTATTCTCGCTTGACATCCTTGCAGAAAGCAGCGATTCCTCGGATAAGACCCGTTGCGATAATCTGCATGCCAGGGACACCACCATTATGGCTATAATTGACAAGTCACTCAGCACCAAGGAACGTAATGAACTGGCAAGTATTCTGCGTAAACATGCCAGTATTTTTGATTTCGCTCAGCACGATCCACCATCATTCCCTGCTTCTCGTATAAAGCACCGAATCGACATGACATCTCACAGACCTCTCCGACAGAAACCATATCGTGTATCGCCTTCGGAACGTGCAGTGATCAATGAACAGGTTTGCGAGATGCTCAAGAAAAATGTAATTCAAGAATCATGTAGTCCGTGGGCCGCTCCAGTAATTCTAGTGAAGAAGAAGGATGGGATATAGCAATTTTGAGTTGACTACCGCCGTCTCAAGGCCATCCCTAAAAAAGACGTATACCCACCCGCGCGGATTGATGATGCTATCGACCGTCTATCATCCGCCTCTTACTTTTTGTCTGTGGATTTAAGGTCAGGCTACTGGCAGATTCCAATGTACGAGGAAGACAAGGAGAAAACGGCATTTGTTACAACAGATGGACTATTTGAATTCAGTGTGATGCCGTTTGGACTCTGCAATTCGCCTGCAACTTTCGAGCGCTTTATGGACAACATTTTGTGTGAATTTAAGTGGGAAGTGTTTATGTGTTACCTGGATGACGATGTAATTTTTGGGCGCACCTTTTGTGAGCACAACACACGCCTTGGCCTCGTGCTGGACTGCCTAAGCAAAGCACGCTTGGTGCTCAACTCAAAGAAATGTCGTTTTGGAGAGCGCCAAACACTCGTCCTTGGACACTTAGTAGACAAAGAAGGCATACGACCGGATCCCTCCAAGACGGCCGCAGTGGAGGCATTTAAGCAACCTCACTCTGTGAAAGAACTGCGCAGCTTTTTGGGGCTTTGTTCATACTTTCGCCGATTCATTCCTGGCTTTGCCAATATCGCATACCCGCTCACGTGTCTGCTTCAAAAAGGTGCGCAGTTTGACTAGACCCTAGAATGTGAGTCTGCTTTTTTGGAATTGAAGTTTCTTTTGACGTCTCATCCAATTCTTTGACACTTCAATCCTCTGGCTTCCACTGAGCTTCACACAGATGCCAGCGGTATTGATGTAGGTGCTGTCCTGGTTCAACGTTTGGATAACTAAGAACACTTCTTAGCGTATGCAAGTCGCTCGCTCAGCAAGTCCGAGCGTAACTACACTGTCACAAAGCAAGAATGCCTTGCAGCAGTGTTCGCAGTGCAGCGCTTCCGGTCCTACCTGTACGGAGATCCCTTTACCATCGTGACAGACCATCATTCTCTCTGCTGGTTTGTTAATCTGCGTGACCCATGTGGTCGGCTGGCACGCTGGGCACTTCATCTACAAGAATATGACTTCACGGTTTCCTATAAAAGCGGCCGACATCACGCTGACGCAGATTGTCTTTCACGACTACTGCTTCCAACGACGGAATGTGTCGCGGACAACTTCAACACCTACATCGCATCACTGCACCAACCATTTCCCGATACGAAGACCTTTGAGGATGAGCAACAAAAGGACAGCACCATACAACAACTTCTTGCTACCCAACCAAAATCATCGCCTATGCGCTTCTGCATTCGAGACGGGCTAGTTTACAAAAAGAACTACACCAGCACCGGCTCACGATATCTTCTGGTGGTTCCGAAGAGTCTTGCAGGCTATGCATGATGACCCAACATGCGGTCATATAGGCACAGCGAAAGCTCTTTGCAGTCTTCAAGAAAGATTCTACTGGCCCAAAATGCACCAGACGATGGAACAATACGTGTCAAGCTGTAACGAGTGTCAACGTCATAAGCGCCCAACCAGCGCTCCTCCAGGGCGATTACATCCGGTGCCGTCCCCAAGAACTCCATTCGAGCAAGTCGGGATTGACCTCCTTGGGCCCTTTCCCTGGTCTTCTGATGGAAATCGCTAGATAGTCGTCTGCACCAACCATTTAACACGGTTCTGCAAGACAGCTGCCATACCATCGGCAACTGCAGCCGATGTGTCTTTCTTCATGCTATGTTTTGTAATTTTTCGACACAGACTTCCCAAAATTGTAATGAGTGACCGTGGCCGACAATTCACAGCAGACGTGGCGGAAGAAATGCTTCATGCCTGTGCTTCAAGGTTTCAGCACTCTACACCATATCATCCCCAAACGAACGGTCTAACTGAACAAACGAACAGAACTCTCTCGAACATGCTGTCTATGTATGTCGCATCAGATCACTAGGGCTGGGCCAGTATTCTACCTTTTAGCACATATGCATTCAACACCACACAGCATGAACCTACCGGCTACAGTCCTTTCTTTCTTCTATATGCTCGACCACCTCGTCATACCCTGAATACCATCTTCCCGTGTTTGGACCACCATGATCCCTGCATATCCGAGATCATCTGTTGGGCAGAAGAAGCTAGACGCCTTGCTTATTTGCGCACTCTTGCTTCGCAAGACCGCTCGAAGGCAAATTTTTACCACCGACGCCGACACGCGACGTACAATCGCGGCGACCTAGTGTTGCTGTGGACACCAACTCGAAAACGCGGTTTGAGCGAAAAACTGCTAGCGCACTATGCGGGACTTTATCTTGTTGTAGACCGTATCAGTGATTTAGTTTACCGCATAGCGTGCCTCCATTAGAACGGCCGACGGTCTGCAAAAACTGAACTTGCCCATGTTGCATGTTTAAAGCGCTTTATTCCTCAAGAGACTGCTTGACTCGCCCAGTGGACTTCGTCTGTGCGAAGGGAAACGTTACTGCTGTATTGGGCGAATAAGCTCGTCCTCTCGCGCAATCGAGAGCGCTTCCGATAATGAAATCGAGAAGCCTTTTTGAAGCATGCGGCAGCGGACGTTTTGAGAGGCTACCCCGGTGAAAAGCTGATGGCGGATCATATCATCCTCGAGCGCGCCGAAGCCGCATGACGCGGCTAGCGTTCTAAGAGAAGTAATGAACTCGGCGACTGGCTCACCAGGCAATTGTCGCCTTTCTTGGAATTTTACGCGTACGAGATAATCGCACGAGACCTCTTTAAAATGCTCATCGAAAAGAGCAACAGCATTCTTGAAGGCATCGCCCGACGCTGGCGTCGGCGACGCGTCGGTGGCTTCCAAAGTATAGAAGAGCTTTAACCCGGCAGGGCCCAGCGCGTTGAGCAGCAGGGCCCTGCGACACTCGGGCTTGCTGGCGTCCTCCCCGACCGCGTCTGCGTAGGCCTGAAACACCAATTTCCAGTTCGCCCACGGAAGTGGCGGGTCTCCGGGCGAATGAAGAAATAGGGGAGGTGGAATAGGAGACGCCATTTCAAGCAAAAAGAATGAAGAGGTGTAGACGAGAAGAAAAAGAAAATGATGCCAGGTATGTGCACCTGTGTAGTAGGGAACAGCATGGTGGCAGAAGAAGAGGACGTTCGGTTGGTGGCAAGAGCTCGCTGGTGCGCGTTCACTGCTGTGTACTGTGGAGTCAACCATTACATATAATATATATATATATATATATATATATATATATATTGTAAGAATTCATTGGACGTCATCCTCAACTGTCAATAACCATCATCAGTCTTCGCCCGTTCCTTTTCACCATCGGCGCCATTTTCGCTGTTGTTTGAATAAAGCGTCAGCTGAACCCGTGGTATTTCAAGCGGTGGAGGTGCTTCCCGATCTCTTCGACCTCTCTCCATCCAAAGCCACCTCCTGGAGCTCCGTTCGGGACGTCGCTTACGCCAGCAGAGCACCATAGCGCAAGAGCAAGCCCAACCGAACCACCCGCCGGCTCAACCACCCACCGCCAACCCTAGCCCGGTCAACAACCCCCCTCGGGAGCCTCCAATCTTCTCCGGTCTGCCTGGCGAAGATGTCGAAGACTGGCTCGACAACTATGACCGCATAGGTGTCTACAGCAACTGGAACGAGGCATCGAAATTAGCACGCGTCCAGTTTTACGTCTCTCAGGTTGCCAAGACGTGGTTCCTAAATCATGAGAGCGACTTCCGCGATTGGTCTTCCTTCAAAGACCTGCTCCGACGCATTTTCGGCACACCAACCGTCCGTTCAGAAGTTGCTCGGAAGAAATTGGCAGAACGTGTTCAACATTGCGGTGAGTCCTACACTTCCTATATTGAGGATGTGCTTGCACTTTGCTGCCGTGTCGACGACACCATGCCAGAAGGTGATCGCGTCCGGCACCTTTTGAAGGGTATCGAACCTACCGCTTTCAACGCCCTCGTCGCGCACAACTCTTCGACGGTTTCCGACGTCGTCTCTGTATGCCAGCGGCTTGATACATTGCAGTCGATCCGCCTGCGACCCGACTTCTCTGAGAACCCCCTGGCAAACAGTATGGAGCTCCGATCCATCATTCGAACCATAATTCGTGAGGAAGTGCAAGCCTACAGTTTACCTACAGCCTACAGTTTATATATATATATTATTGAGGTTACGCCCTTATATGATGGTAGAGGAATTTGTATGGAGGATTTATGGTTTACCTGATGATTTCCAAGCAAGCTCCTTGAACATCTACCCATGAATATGGCGTGATTTCTTTTTATTTTGCCATGGCATACAGAGTTAGAAATCACCATTTTAAGGGCGGTGCACCTCCCTTCCCCCACCCGCGAAAAAAATCTGGCTGCGCCCTGCACTATTGGAGAATATTAGATGAAGTGGCTACGCAGCACCTACCACACGTACGGCACTTTAGGTGGCGAAAAAAAGAAATTCAGTTAAATAAAAGTTCAGCGAGGAGGTGGTCGTTAACGAAAACTGAGCGGTGGGGGCACGGTATGCACTGGAAACAAGCAGAGGAGGACAGAGGCAAAAAAAAAAAAAAACTCACTTTTTGGCACCTGGTCGTGGTAAGACGCGCGGTGCCCGTCTGTGCTGTGCCTGTAGGTTTGTGGGTTAGACTTGACAAGGTGCATCACGAGGCTGTACTCGTCTTTCGTCTTGACATTCATTTTGAACTTCTCACTGTAATATAATAGGGCCAGGTTCATTAGCGCAAACAGAAATTAGCCATGCTAAGGTCAATTATTTTGCCACTACGTAAGCCTGCCACTCGCCTCGTGTCATCTTGCGGTGGAGGGTTCGCTTGGTCAGACAGGAACATGTCGTGCGTGCGTTTCAGAGATCGGAAGACCAGAGTGTGGACCGAGTGCTTTTGAACGTCCTATACGGGCAATGGAAGCGACAAATATAAGCGCACTTCAACAGAAACGAAACACTGAACGCAAACAAAAGAAGTGGCAATATACAGTAACATTACTCCGGCGCCTCTCACCTCCATGTTCAAAACAATTACCACCACCGTATGTGGTCACCGCGAATGTTTGAAGATTAAACCACAGATCAAATCATCAACAGAGTTCCCACCATTGCATTGCGGCTACGACGTTGGATCGTACTGGATTGAGTAACAACATTGTTGCCATGCGCAATATTAGCCAGTCCACTTTCTTCCGCTTTTGTAGGGTGTGGTCACCAGTATATTAACCCTTGTTATTCATGATGCACCTACAAGAATTAGATGCCAAATTAGATAAAAGTGGACTGGGCTTCAACTTCTCTTTTGTCAAACAAGGAAAACTCATTAAACGGGTACTACCAGCATTGATGTACGCAGATGATATAGTGCTAATGGCCGACAACAAGAAAGATTTGTAGAGATTGATGGACATCTGCGGTAATGAGAGAGATAGGTTAGATTTCAGATTCAGTAAAGAAAAATCAGCAGTCATTATTTTTAATGAAATGAAGGTAGTGAGCTTAGAATACAGGATGTCACGCTAGAGATAACAGATAAATAGAAATATCTGGGCGTATGGATAAGCAATGGGACCGAGTACCTAAGGGAACACGCAATATACGAGACGACCAAAGGTAGCAGGAATGCAGCGATGATGAAAAACAGGACACTGTGGAATTACAATACGTATGAGGTTGTGAGAGGAATATGGAAAGGGGTCATGGTTCCTGGTCTGACGTTCGGCAATGCGGTCTTGTGCATGAGATCAGAAGTTCAAGCAAGATTGGAAATTAAGCAACGTCGAATAGGTAGGCTTGCTTTAGGAGCTCACGGGAATACACTAAATCAGGGAGTACAATGTGATATGGGATGAGCAGGGAAGCTAGCAGCAAGATAAAATTTGAGAAGCAATTGAGAGAAATGGGGGAGAAGCGTTGGGCTAGGAAGGTTTTCAGCTACTTGTACATGAAGAATGTCGACACAATATGGAGGAAGCAAACCAGGAAATTGACTGGTAAATACTTGGAAAACAGCAGGTGGCCAAACCAAAGAGAACTATCGGTTAAGAAGAAAGTGAAGGAAACGGAGACTGACATGTGGAGAATCGGCATGATTATGAAGTCCGCACTAGAGATCTATCGAACTTTTAAGCAGGAAATTGCCAAAGAAAGGATCTATGATAATATTCGGGGTAGTTTTCTACTGTTTGAGGCCTGGATGGGAGTACTGCGAACCAAGACATATCGGGCCAAATACGAAGGGGTAGACACGGTATGCAGTGCGTGTGGAGAGGAAGAAGAAACTGCCGAACACTTGATAATGTTCTGTAAAGGGCTTCACCCTATAGTTCAGGGTGATGGCGCAGAGTTTTTCAAAGCACTGGGGTTTAGGGACAGGGAGGGCAAAATAGACTTTAAGCAGGTAGACTTATATAGAAGGAGGTTATCTGATTGGTGGCTAAAGTCAAGGCACGAGTGAAAATTAAACCCTTCACTGCAAAGTGCGAATCTTCAACCTCACTCTTTAAAGGAAAAAAATATAAATCTAATAATTAGTTCACTAAGTATTACGGCTAGGTGGCGTTAGCCGCCTCCCGATCTAAAGAGTACAGCCAAATCCATCCATTTATCGATCCGCGCAAGTCGCGACGCACGCGCGTTGCATGCACGACGACAGTTATAGCGCGAAAACAAAACGACGACACAGAGACAAGAAGGCCACGAAGACACTCTTGTCTCTGTGTTGTCGTTTTGTTCTCGCGCTATAACTATCGTCATGCCATACCAACTAGCCCAAGCTGCCACACTTCTAAGTTGCATGCACGTCGCTTGCGCTTTGGATGCACTTCGGATGCGCGTTCGTATACCCAGTCGGTTGCGGTGTAGTTGAGAAGCATTTCTGTTGTGGCGCACATAGCGCGGGCCTCCGCCTGTCTTTGACGTGTTTCTGTTCTGTGCGCGTTGTTCAAGCTTGTGTCTCTTCACGAAACTGGGATTTCGTCACAGAAAAGAAGGCGTAATTAAGGAGAGCGCCAATTTTTTTTTTCATACTGTGTGAGTGGATAATGCTCTAACAGCAAGCGGATCTTATTATTTAGCGCCCCTGCAGACCCAGAACGCTGAGCCTAGTGGGAGAAAAACAAGAGGCGAAAGGATCGAAGACTAACTGCGGCGGCTGTCGTTAGTGAGAAACATTTTAGTGAATGGTACGTTTACTGCTCCCCGCATTCTTTCAAAATTACAGCCTATGGTGTCATCAGTGGGATTCCCCGTAAAAAAGTCAAACCTAAAATTTTAGATGCGGAGCATCTTATACTCGCGCCTTGTAGTGCGCCGTCCGCGTCGTCCGCGCCGTCCACACCGCTTCTCGAACATTCGACAGCTGACGCGCGCGCATGCGCCGTCGCGCCGTCGCCCACTCTTCCACCATCTGTGCATCCCTTCCTCCTCTACACACCGCGCACGCTTCACTCCTCCACCATCTGTGCACCCTTCCTCCTCTACACACCGCGTTCGACATCTACAATTCTCCTGATTCTCCAGTGGACGCGCATGTGGCGTCGCGCTTCGAGAACATTCAACAGCTGACAGTGCATGCGCCGTCGTGCTGTATATATACTCAAGGTCGGCGCTCGCTCGCTCAGTTGCCGCTCGTCGGTTGGTTTGTACGGCGCGTCGACGTCCAAGGTCGCGGTGAAATGAATTCCAACGAATCCACAAACACAATAATCGACGTCCCTTCGACCAGCGCCGCCCTTTCGCATACGTGTGTACGTGTTCACTCATTTAACACCCCCTCCTACAACCACGTTAACCAATTTAGCCATCGACCCAAGTAAGTCGCAATTTAACACCCCATTTCACAACCACCCCAGGTGAAAATTTCCTGTTGGTTTTCTGTTGGTTCCAGTATTGATGGTTTATTAGCACATTCCCCGTAGTTGATGGGACCAGTAGGTGATGGGACCAGTAGGTGATGGGACCAGTAGGTATTGGAACCAGTAGCTGATGGAACCAGTAGGTAATGGAACCAGTAGCTGATGGAACCAGTCACTGAAACCAGTATCCGAAACCAGCAGCTACTGGTTTCAGCTCAGGGTTGCATACATGCAACAAAATTGTTACTCACCGAGATGGAGGACGCCCCCAATCAACAAGGTGGTGCCCAAACGAACTCAAATGCATGTTTCTGCCCAATTTAGCAACTTTAGGGTTACAAGCACATAACTTTTATGGCTATCCAGATGGTTGTGCCATTCGATTAGTAAGTCAGTGCTTATTGTAACTTGCACGTTCTACATTCCTGTGCCAAGTTAACATGCATTGGGCGTTAAACAAACAGCCTTAGTGTTTAAGAATTTATTGTGCTTGATCGTCAAACATCTGCTTGCGCACTTTCGATTTCAGGAGATCTTGGATCTTCTCAGCCAGGATCCTGGGCAGATTTTTTTCCGTGTCAGCAGTGTTGACGTCTTTCTGCTGTCCCCAGTGCTTGAGTGTTTCTACAAACAGACGAGTCGATTTTGAGCATTAGACAACAAAAAGTAGTGATTGCGGCAACGACAACTGCCACACCATAGAGGCAGAGCTTGGGTTTGAGCACTAAAGCTCCGACATCACTGGATTAGGAATGTGCATGACTTAGTTTCACAAGCTCCACAAAACCCAAGTTGTCCTGTTCGGCAGCTGATGGCAGTTAAATTTGGTGCACAGTTTCATGTGCAACAGATTGTCAGTTGAGCATAGGAGCCTACCATGCACCCCATCAAATTTAACCCAAACTCAGAGATATCTTTCCATATTTCCAGTACAAAGTGCAACTTCTGTTCACCCTATATACCAAAATTTTGTTTTGACAACTCGCAAAGCAAACAGCATGAATTTCACTCTTTCATTTTCGTTCATGCTGCCAGGCTGTGTAAAGATGACTTCCTGCATGCGCTGTGGAAAACTATTCATGCTAGTTGTACCTGACACAACAAGAAGTTTCTCCGGTGTCAGCGGCTGCTTGGGCTGCTCCCCCAATGCTCTCTTCCTGGAGCCAACGGTCCCTGTGACGCTCCTAGATGCAAGAACGTTGCTTCCCCATATAGCGTGGGCAGCATCCTTCACCACCAAGGTAGCCTTCTTGTTCCCAAATATTTTTTTTGCACACACACCACTTATTGTTACGCCTTTCGTCAAATGGAACTGTGAAAAAGCAAAATAATGGAGGAAAATCACTACTGTAAGGAGCAATGAAACAAAAAATGCTGCATGTTACTTCTGCTAAACATACAACAAAACTAACAAATTGTTTAACCAATGCACCTGGCACAACACAACGATGTAGCACATGAATAGTATGTACAGTCTATCACACTTGTCTATGGTGCACAAGTGGTGTGCTGCAAATCAAATGCAGTAAAATGTTATTGGTTACTCTGTTAGAGACAATGCTTTTGAGCCTGTGCGGTTCATCTAGTATATTCAACTGCACATGAATGCAAGAAGTATCAGTGAAATTGAGTATCTGCTTTAGAATTTTGCCATATTTCATCCACACAGCACTGCTCAGGTGCTCAAGACAGGTGTGATCAGCACTGTACACCTTGCTATTGCTGATAATAAAAAAGAAAAAACTGTGTGCTGGTCCCAACGGTATTCATACTTCTCTCAAAAAGTACACTGAGTAAAACTGAAGACTTGAGCATGCTAAAAAAATAAAAATGGTAAACATGCTGCAAGCAAGAAGCTTTAAGAAAGCTTTCGTAATTAACTATACCACCTAGATCTATAGAGTAGCTGTGACTACCAATAGAAAAAAAAACGGTTAAGCATGAAAAGCAGCTGCAGACAGTGACATTAAATTTCGAGCAAATTACTTACAGAGCCATCTTCCATATAAATGAAATCTCCATTTGGGCCTGCAAGAAAGATATCAGGTCCTTGTCATGGCACAAAAAAAAAAAAAAATTATTGTCAGAATATCTGAGGTGACATCTGAGCTGACCTGGATGTGTAGTGTTCTTTTCTCCACCAACAGTGCTTGTCCTTTCCTCTGGTTCTACAGCAGTAGATGAGCACGGTGCTACGCAACATTTAGAATTATTCAAAAATGGCTTATCTTGGTGCACAACTTGCTCTAATTGAAACAAAGTTTACTGTCTATGAAACCAGAGCTGTTACTTACGGAGAACACGTTCACTGCAGGCCATGTTGTCCATAATCAACAGATCTAAAGTTACAAAGATATAGTGACAGTAACTGTCACTCCAGTTTTGAAATGCAGGGAAGTATTATAAAAGAAGCAAAGTACTCACTTCCGACGAAGCTTTCTCCTTCATCTGTCTCAGAATGTGCTGTAATAAAAATGATTCAGGTGTAAAAGTTTAGATTTCAACCCCTCAAGCCTGTTAAATCTGGATGCTTTTGTTTAAAGCTTCATGCTAGTCAGAGCGTGCCTTAGAGCATTGGCTGCTTCTAAAAGCTACGATGAGGTGCACATCTCCAAGTCAATTCACTTCGGACTTTCAAACCAAAAATCACAATGTAACATAGCGATAAACCATACCAAGGAAAAATTTTGTTCGTTCGAGGTTTTCTCGATTGGCTACTCTGTTTTACAGTTCAAACTTTACTTTCATCTATCCACCTCCACTTTCAAAGAACCAACATCATTTCATTATCATGGCACTAGCATCTTCTATATTACATACTGACTGAAGCTGCCATCTTACTGCAGAACAGCTGAACTTACACTCCAAAGTTAATTCATGCTGTGTTTGGCGGGCACTTTTTCAAAACAAATAAAAAGTGCAGCACTCTTTGAACTCGTTCGGCAAGTTCATCAAGTAAAGCCAAATCTCTATAACCTTTACTTTGCACATACTACTGAGCGAGTTGCTTAGACAAAATATGAATAAATAAATAATAAAAAAGCTGACTTCATTAAACAGGTCAAAGTATGCTATATTACTGTCCCAGTGAAATATGGAACTGATGCATTTACTCAAGAGCATAGGTGTATGCAGTTCTTATGGGGAAACAAACCTGACAACATGCCCCGACTGCAAGGCACCCGGTCTTGTTCTACTGCAACTGCATGTACACAAAAAAAGGGTGCACAAGTTTTTATGTAGCACATGAGTTGTCATGTAATCATTATACATGGAGCTTTTGTCAAGTAAATAATGCAGAGCAAAAAGCATTCTTACGCTTGAAAAGCTTGCTTTCAAGGGATCTCTGCAGGCTTGCAACCTGCTGCTTTAGAAACTGGTTGTCGTGCTGCAGCTCCTCAGCACGCAATTTCCACATGTCTCTGTCCTTCTCAAGCTCTTTAACCACCAGCGCCTTCGTTCTCGCCTTCCACACGTCTTTCTTCTTCTTCATTTGAAGAATTTCACTTTTTGGGCACAATTCATCACTATCGGAGGACCCGCTGTCCGACGGAGTGTCTGTCCATTTCCTTGGCTGAAATTTCATCATGCAAAAAATGACTTCATGAATTCACTAGGATGGCTTGGTGGGCTAGTTGGTATTGCATCTTGAAGGCTACTGTGCACAATAGACAGGAACAACAGAAGCAACACAAGTATCGGCGCTTCACTTTGTGCTTTCTTCTGTTGTCCCTGTCTATTTATTGTGCCCTAGCTGTAGCCTTCAAGGGTCTCATGAGGGTTTTGATTTCAGTAAAAAAAAATGCTTCTTTTATAGTACAGTGCACTAATGAAGACCATGGCACACTTACCTGTGCTCTAGGTTTACGCCCAGAGTGCGCTTTTTCCAGATTCTTTTTAAGAATTTCGTCATACATGTTTTTTTTAGCATTTGCTCTGTCGTTCTTTTGTTTCTGAAAGAAGTCGAAAGCACAATTACAGATGATGATCAATGCAAGACCAGCAAGTTTTCAGCCGTTTCAAAATGTAGGCAGCATAAATAGCAACCTTTCTTTCAGCCTTTTTTCTTTTTGTTTGGGACTCCACGAGCTCATCAGGATCATCATCTGACGTTTCTTGCATAGCTGGTATTTTTGGTATCACCAACCTCTTGGCCCGCATTTTCGCGCGGGCGTCATCTTCGCTTTCTGTAAGAAATTACGACTATAAAATTGGAACCGTAACATTTCACATACCACACATACCTGCCAGCATCAAGACTTGCGTGTTGTACAAACCAGTGTTTGTGTCATCCACGGGGTCTCGCCAGTACGCGCTGTAAACAAAGCGGTTGTCGTAGTCGCTGGTGTCTTTGGGATCAAACTTCTCGATGTCATGCACGTGAATGACGTGTAACCGTTTGTCGTGATCGTCCAGGAAACGAACAACAGCGTACATGGTAGTACTGATGATTTAACAAAGCCTTAAATGGCATCACACACACACCAATCTCTGAAAAAAATGTAGCAGTCGCGTGTCGCGCACGTGTCGTGTCCATTAAAAATAACACCATAACAACTCCTAGCGGCAAGACTGGGCAATACCAATAACTGCGTGCGGAACAAAATAAATAAATAAATACACCTATAAACAAATAAAAAATGCTTTAAATAAGCTTATAAACAGGTGTAAAAACTGTTCATGTTATAAACAATGTATAAACTTACTAAGATATAAACTTACTAAGATATTGTCTTGTTTATACTGCTCCAAATTTGGTATTTCATGATGAAAAATGCATGTTTTTTCCCTGCAACCTGCTCAAAATTTAGATGTCAGTGCTCCAAAAAGTAACATTTTGCTGCTTCAAAAATTGCTCCAAATTGTATTTTGGCTGTTCCACCACTGGGTGTCCTGTAACAGTAGTTTACTAATACGAGAAAAATAACTATTTAGTGTCCCTTTAGCTGCATAGTGTAAGTAACTGTACTGTGGATGTAGTCTTCATTTCCCCTTTCTCTGTTTTATATGTGACCCCAATGGGGGTCACTGGGGCTGACAAGGGTGATGTGCACCTAAATCAAGGCCCGTCCTCTATATAGCATGTTTTTGGTCGGCAGTCAATCACTATAACCACTGTGGTGGTGTCGCTAGTTCCCCATTGTTGCCACTCTGCAGAGTTGCTCCTTTAGGACTGAGTGTTTTCTTATGCTTGCGTCTGCTCATTTCTTGTAACATTATGATAGCTACATATGCATCATTGCATTTGTTGTTGTGTAGATCAGTAGTTTAGTCAAATTAAGGGTGGTTGACATATTCACAAGATTGCAGGTATGCTTATTTCTTTTGCTTCAGCTGTAGAAACCCAACCACAACTAAAATACGAAATAGCACCAAAAATGATTATGTTAAATTGTTCTGCATTTTACCAAGCATTCAATTTGCCAACCTGTGAAAGCAAAAACTGCACTTTTATTCTCCAATGTTGCTTCAGTGGAAGTGAATTCCAATCCAATGAGTGTGCAGTTTGCACTATAACTGTAAAAGTGAGCGCAACACATTTTCTTTTACCAAGAAAATGTGATCTCAAGCCACCTTCTAAATTACAATGATATGAGTAGAAACCTCAGATGTGTACACCGCATTGTCATTGCATGTCAAGCTGTTAAATGAATGGGCTGTTAAAAAGAACCTCCACATGTCAGTGAACTGCAGGTGTAGATGTTTGTGGATTGTGCAGTGAAACAGTTGTTTTTAGAGGAAGTGAGAAATGCCATTTTCAATTGATTTAGCTATTGCCAATTTGTGCAAATTCATGCTGTATACTGTCGAGTGCCTCTTGAATTACTAATAAACTTCATGATTGTGAGTATTGACAATTCTCATTGTTTAAGCCCAGCTTTAGCCCTGTCTCTGGGTGTAAACATTTTGTATTATAAAAAAAAGAAGAGAAAGTGTGCGCTGTTGTACAGTACAAGGTTTAATGTGCACTGGGTTGGTCAAATGTTCCCAGGCAGTGCTGTCATAAGATTACAAGCGTAGCAGCCTGGGAACGTTTGAGCACCCCTTTATATTTGAACACACCTTGTGTGTTCAGGGTGCATGCAACTCTTCAAAATTCCTCCCTTTTTTCTCTGTATCCTTTGTACATGTATGTTTCCAAATTAAATAACAATAAAACCATTGAAATAAAAAAGAACATATTCGAAGCCTAAAAGTCTAGGAATTTGTCTATGAGCTGCTTCTTTGTGCTTAGGCAGCAGTGTAGATTCACCAAACTTCATTTCAGCACCAATATGCTTTGTTCTTCAGGGCATTAAAAATATGAAACACTGTTAATGAAGCGATAGACACCTACTGTGGCTTAGGTGCTGGCTCCCTTCTGGTGTTGCACTGTTTTCTTCACGACATTTTTTATTGTTCATTTCCCCACCTGTACGTCAACCTTGTCGTACATTGTCTCTTTCTCGACTTATCTCTCTGCTTCACTATGTCTCGTGCATTTATGCCACAAAATTGGTTTCCCCATCATGTGAGCAGCATGTTAATTAGTTAGTATACTCCAACGAAGCAAAGCCTAGTTTATGCTTAAAAAGTCTCCGCAGCTAATCTGAACATTTTTTGTGTGTAGTGAACTACTTCTTGTGGAATAAAGGCTTCACTATCACAAGCACTATGTTCATTATAATATAAACTTATTAGAACTAGTCAGAATGTTGAAATGCAGAGCACCCACAAAAATATTCTTTGGATATCTTCTTTAGTCCTTCGAAAACCCAAGACACTGCCTTGAATTCCCTTGACTTTTGTTTTTTGAAACCTGTATAAACAGTCTCTACGTCATATTTCTATATACTACATCTTAATTGCTCAATGTATTGGCACACCACTTTCAAGTACAGTAAAGTCTTAGTTATAATCAGAAGATACAAGCCTCATGATTGAATGTTTCGGCTAGTTAGAGTTCTCAGGAAACCACGAAGTGGACCACCACTATAATCAGTTCAAGCAGCTGAGAACCGTCCGGTATTGCCTAATGGTCCCAGCAGCATCCCAGGGTGAAACCAGTAGCCTGCTTGAACCAGTACAGAAAACCAGCAAGCATCCTGCTGGTACCAGTAGAGCCAGCAGACAGGGTACTGGTCCCAGTAAAGAACCAGTAGGCACCCCACTGGAACCAGCAGAAAACCAGTAGGCACACTGCTGGAACCAGTACAACCAGCAGGTAGCTTGCTGGGACCATCAGCAAACCAGTAAGAACCAGTAGGCACTTTGCTGGAACCAGCAGAAAACCAGTAGGCACCCTGCTGGAACCAGTACAACCAGCAAGAAACCAGCAGATTAACTGCTGGTTCCATCAAAAACCAACAACTCCCAACAGAAAACCAGCAGGAAATTTTCACCTGGGACGTTAACCAATTTAGCCATCGACCCAAGTAAGTCGCACTTTAACACCCCGTTAACCAATTATATGGTCCGCATCCTCCTCAGTGTTCCCCCGAGGGAAGCTGCGGGCAATTTTTTTATCCTTCATTTATTTCCAACTCTCTCGATTTCTTTTCATGGCCAAGTAGATTTCTCGTTTAAAACGGCGTCGCCGACACCGGCAAATCTACGAAATTAGCTTTTTAATACTGTTGCGTTAATACTCTTTTTTTTTCTGGCACCAGTCGACAATGTCCCCATTTGTACCGGTTGTTTCAGCCAATATGTCTCCAAAATCTTCAAAAAATGAAGAGAATTCGATATGTGCTGTAGCACACGGAGCATATTAACTATGAAAATAAACTATTTGCGTTTAATCAAATAAGCTAGTATCAACGTCATTAGAGTATTGAAGTCCGTGCGAAAAATTCATCCCAACTTTTAGCAATAGAAAAATTGGCTTATAATAAATGTTGTGGCATCGTGAAATCAATCAAATGCCGCGGTTTTCACTGTTGAATTTTATCATATTTCATTAGAGTTTTCCTCTTTCCTTGGAAAAACGCCTATTCATTTATTTATTGGTAATTTTTTATCAAACACTCGATATTGTGTACCGTAATAATGATAACGGGGCGTATACGTACGTTTGTAAGTGCAACCAAAATAATATTGCTTTGATTACGCATCACCTCCCAACCAGCGTTCTACAGTTTTAAGTGGGCTGAGAGAGCCCATATGCGCCTGTCACACGCACGCGTTGGCTGGAGTGTTGGTAGAGACCCGGCTGCAGGAGCGGCCACGGTAGAGACGCTGGCTATGGTGGCTAGAATTGGGAGGTGACGCCAGCGCCCGCATATTCGCCGAGCGCGCGCGATCCTCGTTTTCAAGCGCCGCCGCGACGGCCACCACGGCGCTCCTGTCGGCATAGTGATGCGGGCGAAGCGCGCGCTCCGCGCTCTCTCGTCGACTCGCCGCTGGGTTCGCTGGTTCGCCTCTGGAAGCGTGTCTGGGTGTGTGCAGTTTTCCGCGTTGATGTCTCGCTTATGGCAAAATGTATTTAGTTGCTGACATGACAGTGTGAGTGCCGACCTTAGGATGAACTCCAGCACTACGAAAGCGAGGCAACGCCACTGCTTTGCTCCTGGCTGCACGAGCGGCTATGTGTCATCGAGGGAGCAAGGTCAGCGTGCTTCTCTTTTCTCTGTTCCCAAAGACCCTGCCCTCTTCGAAGCCTGGCAACGAGCCGTACCCCGTGCCGACAAGTCGTTGGACGTGAAGTCGGCGCTATGTGAGCTTCATTTCGACGAGCAGTTTATTGAGCGTTTTTACACGCATGTGATAAACGGCGAAACTGTTCAGATTCCCCGAGGGAAACCGGTGCTGAAATCTGACGCGGTGCCAACCATATTCCCAAATGTTCCTGCGTATCTTTCAAAGAAAGTGCCGAAGAAAAGGACGTCAAGAACATCCACTTGCGGCCTACCATCGAAAATTCGGCGTCAGGAACCAAGCACGTCTGCTTGCGAGGAGACAGCTGGCTCGTACAGCACAGAAAGCGACACTAACCAAATACCTGTTCCGAATGTGCCCGCAATTCCCGACGTCCGCAAGTGTGGTCTTCCCAGCGCTTACTGGGCTCGACATCTAATTGCTGGAGCCGACAACGCCACGGTGTTTACAGTTTGCGCACTAGATGGTGACAAGTTGACTATTGACAAGTATGTGCTAATGACATCTGATGAAAACAAACTTCAAGCGACAGCTTTTGTGCAAGCCACAAAAATAAAGACCCTTGACATTACCGACATCGAAATGGCAGAAGAGTTGCTTCGCGACGTCGACTCCATGATACCATGCAGAGGGTTTGGTAAAACTGGTGAATTTGGAGTGAATTTAAAGTACAAGGAGAAGACTTTTGATGGCAGAACCTTCAGCCCATCTTGCCGTGGGGTTGCTCCAACGCCAGAAAAAGCCTGCCCACAATGCAAGCACCTCAGAAGACTACTCCTGAATCGTGAGTCCTACAGGCGAAGAAAAGGCAAAAATGTGGCCCAGTCCCAAAAGCTTTCATACAGGCTTAAGCTGCGAACAGCGCAAGTGAAAAGGAGTCGCCTGAGTGTCCTGCAGGCTAAATCACTCATCAAACAAATGAAAGAAAAGAATGCACGGAATGATTCTACAGCATTTGAAGAAGCGGTGAAGGCCCTACCCATTAAGCAGCAGCAACAAGTCAAGGCGTGCTTTGCTGCGGCTAAAAGAAAATCCACGAAAGGGATGAAGTATGAAAGTGAATGGGCTCTAGAGTGCCTTATTATGTCCATGAAAAGCCCACGCCTCTATGAGCATATACGCAAAAACAACATCATGGCGTTGCCTTCTCGAACATCACTACGTCGATATCTCAAGCGTTACAGGAGTGGATTCGGCCTGAGCGAAAAAGTGTTTGCTGCTGTGGCGGAAAAAACAAAATCTATGGACTTGTTCCAGCGCCATGGTGGGCTGTTAATTGATGAGATTAAGCTATCTGAACACTTGAGCTTGGGAACCGATGGCACCATCGAAGGTTTTGTGGGCCTTGGGAAGTTCACACCAGAGAGTGAGCGCTCCGTAGCATGTGACCATGGCCTTGTAGTATTGTTCGTGCCTTTTACAGGCACGTGGCACCAGATTATTGGTGTGTTCGCATCACGCAGCAATGTGAAGTCCGAGACGTTAGGCAAAATAATCCTCGAAGCAGTAGTCATGAGCGAAAACGCCGGTCTGCACGTAGACTTTATCACCACTGATGGAGCTGCGTGGAACAGAAGCATGTGGCACTCATTCGGCATACACGGCAGGAAAGAAAACACAGTATGTAGAAGGCAGCACCCTACAGACCCAGAACGTTTTCTGCACTTCATCTCGGACTTCCCACACCTTCTTAAATGTGTGAGGAACACCTTTGTTCGAACGGGCGTGAAACTGCCAGAAGGCCATGCCAGTGTTGACCCTATTGACTGTGCCCGGAAGCTTGATGAACAGCATGACACGACTCTCAAAGCCATGCCTCATATTAGCAAATCGGTTGTGCATCCCAATGGCTTTGAGAAAATGAGGGAAAATTATGCAGTGCGGCTTTACAGTGATGAAGTCCTCAGAGGCCTTTTCTTGTACAATGCAACCATCGAAGAAAAGCATGGGAGCACAGCGGCGACAGTCAGCTTTGTGGAAAGAATGAGAAGGCTCATTGAGGCCATGACTTCAAGGTGCAGTTCGGGTGCACTTAAGCCTGGAGGGATGCACGAGAAGTGCATTCAAAACTTCTTGACTTACCTGGACGATTGGGAAACAGCTGCTGGCTCCGGAGGTTTCCTAAGCCGCAGTACAGCCGAGGGGCTTCGTGTTACCTTATCAAGCACGCTACACCTTCTCCGCTACCTGACGATGAAGTTGAACTTCAGCTATATGATGACATGCCGCTTGAGTCAGGACCCCCTGGAGAGGCTGTTTGGAATCGTCCGACAAATGTCTGGATGCAATGATCATCCGACTGCCTCCCAGTTCCTAATCTCGGTCAACACTTTGAGCTTCCAGAATTTGGCAATACCACCGAAAGGAAGCAATGTGTCCTCAGGACTGCTGAGAAGTCTGCTGGGAGCTGACAACGGAAAGGACCTCACTCCTCGGAGGAAATTAGACGAGCTTCTTGACGTAGGAAACCTTGCCGAAGCACATGAAGTGCTCAATGAATACGGCCACGGCACCGAGCATGCAGACATGGTCGTGCAAAGCAGCGATGCCAGACTCATATTCTACATGGCTGGATATGTGGCAAGAAAAAGCGTTGCAAGCACCAAATGTGCAGAGTGCAGCCAGCAGCTCCTACAAGGCGAGAACGATCCATCTCCAGCTGCAGCATCCCTCACGGCTGCTGTTGACCGAGGAGGCCTGCTGTACCCATCAGTCAAGCTCAATGAACTCGTGACCACTCTCGAGAACACTTTTACCCACTGCTTCAGTGTTACAGAAGTCAAACCTGACAGCATCATGGACTTGGTTTCCTTCTTGCAGTTAAGAAAGCTTACACTTGTTGGCTGCCCTGACCACAGTATGTCCCTCACAAACAAAATTATCAAGTTTTATGTTCTTACTAGGCTCCACTTTCATGTCAAAGCCCAGAACAGCAAACGAAACGCTAAGCAGGAAAGAATGAAATTGCTGAAGCTTAGACGCGTGCTCTGAGTTTGATATTGTAACTTTAAGCTCTATTGATTTTTTTTGCCGAGTGGAAAGTGATTGTATGCCTCTTATTACTTAGTGCCAAGCGATGCGCTGTCTGTGTGCAATGTTTCAATGTTTTTAACTACTCCCGAGCGTATGTAAATGTGCGTATTTCTTCATTTTATTTTATTTTACCCTGTATTCCATGATGTGCAATAGATCTTCCTAATAATATGATGTGCAATAAATATTTGTTTTATTTTCCTCGCCCAGAACTTTGGTAATATTTTTTTAAAAAAACGCCGTCGCTTTGCACTCCAAAACACTGCAGGGATATGCGAACGAAAGCTTTAATTTGCGCAGATTCAACGTCACAGAAGTCTTGCAGCGGCAGCCAATTTCTTTTAATGCTTGAAATGGCGTTCTATCAGCCATCGTCACAGTGAGTTATCTGAATCGCCAATTTATCTGAATCATGCTTCAGCAACAGCATCTTTGAAAGGTCCGCGCGCTCAAGGCGCGCGCGCGTAACTAGCATCACCATTCCGCCGACAGCGCCACCGCCGCGCTGCTCGAAACGAAGGAGCGGCTCCGAGCTCCCGTTGGCGTCACCTCCCAATTCTAGCCACCATACGCTGGCGACACCACTCCGCTTGGGCTCGGGCCGCTCGGCCATTGACTCGGCATAGCACGGTCCCTGCGGCAATCGCCGTCTAGTGGCCGCTGGTGGAAGACATCATTCTCCGTGCCACCGCGAAGGCCACGGTCAGCACACTAGTAAGTATATTGTAGGCACTGTAACCATAGCTTCTGCATTCAGGCACACACGTTGTGGTTTAGGCACAGCCTCCTGTGGTGCAGGATACAGGAGAAAAATCACAGCACATCCAAGAAGTGAATGATAATGAGTGGGGCGAAGCGCTGGAGGGTTTCATCGCTAAACCGTGATCTATCTATCTATCTATCTATCTATCTATCTATCTATCTATCTATCTATCTATCTATCTATCTATCTATCTATCTATCTATCTGCCTATGACTTTTAGCTCTCCTAGCCGTTTCGATAATGGTGTCGATACCAAACTTGGTATGGCATCACATGACTGTATGAAGAACTTAATTGATTAGTCAGAACATGAAAATCATGACATGTATGCCATGATTTACACTTCATGGTCCTGCAGCTCTTGCGGTGGTTCCGTTCACATGGCATGTTGCAAAACTGGTATGGTAGGGCATGATTGCATGCGAGCACAAGCCACAGACCCTAACATGAAAATCATGACATGCGTGTCATATAACAATATGACTACATGCCACGCTCATGATGAGCTCGCGGCCGTTTCGCTAGCGTCATGTATACCAAATTTGGATTACGTGAATGGATGGCGAAGGTATGTGACTGGTGCAAACATGATAATCATGACATCTGTCACATGTAACAACATGACTACATGCTACGCTCATGATGCGCTGGTAGCCGTTTCGCTAGCTTCACTTATACCAAATTTGGTATTATGGGACGTGAATCTGACGAAGGTATCATACTTGTGCAAACATGATAAACATGAAATGCGTGTCATGTAACAAAATGACTACATGCTACGCCCATGATGTGCTCGCGGCCGTTTCACATGTACCAAACTCGGTATTATGCGAACGGACGACAAAGGTAAATGACACATCCAAACATGATAATCACGACATGCGTGTCATGTATCAACATCACTACATGACCGCAAGAGCTGCAGGACATCTTGCAAATCATGACATACTTGTGGGTGCACGTTAAAAAACCCCAGGTGGTCGAAATTTCCGGAGTCCTCCACTATGGCGTCTCCCATAATCATATGGTGGTTTTGGGACGTTAAACCCCACAAATCAATCAATGACATACATGTCATGATTTTCATGTTATGACTTGTCAAGTATGTTCTTCATACAGCCATGTTATGCCATACCAAATTTGGTATTGATACCATTATCGAAATGGTCAGGAGAGCTAAAAGTCGTAGGCGGCTAGATAGATAGATAGATAGATAGATAGATAGATAGATAGATAGATAGATAGATAGATAGATAGACTCAAAATCGCCGAAGTTCGCTAAGAAATGCTTCGCATGTAAAAGCGCGTCTCGTGTGCGCTAGGATCTCCCTCTGGCCGCCCCTGACCCTCTCTTCTTTATCACCCGACTGAAGTTCTTTTTTTTTCATACACCTGCGAATAATGAGAAAGCGACAGCATTATGCTTCGAATTTCTGTCATTGGCTTTAACGTACTTCGAAACGCATGCATGGCATAAAAGTGACGTACAAGGAATAACAAGATACTCGATGTAACACAATACAGGAAACGAAAGAAAAGCAGCGTATTTACGTTTTCATGTTTTGTCAGGCTGACACTATCCATAGCCCGTATCCATGCCTTACGCGCGCTTTCGTCAGTTGAAAATTCAATTACGTACAATCGCGGCCCAGATGGTTTCAACAGAAATGTGGGCACAGCCTTTGGTTCGATCATTCTTTTCCTGCTCCATCACCCCAGTGAATTCCGTCAACTGTTGATTGATTGATACGATTAAGAGACGCTGTAGTGAGGAATCCGGGTATGGTGACTACCTTTAACGTGCGCCCAAATCTGAGCCTACACCATTTTCGGCTACACCGTCTCACCTGTGAAGTGTGCGCGACTCACCATGAAGCGGTGCGTCCAGCTGATGTGTGTCCGATTCCTGATGGGTTTCGACGCCTTCAACTCTGTGAGCAAGCTTCTGCAGAACTGTCCTGTCCTTCTGATACCCCTGCTCCTGCCGTGTTGAGCATACCATGGTAGTGCCTTCGACTGGAAGTGCTTGCTAGAATGAATGTTCCGACTGCTACTGAACATACTTCACCTGCTTGCATCCGAGCCGTCTACACCCCGGTTGCGCCTGCTACTCTCGGTCTACCTGCTGCTGCACGCCCCGGCTGTTCTTCCTCCGACTGTTGGGGCTTTTCGGGAGAAAGGTACTATTCTACGTGCGCTGGAGGTGCATCCACCGATTGTGCCAGCCATGTTCCCTGTGGCAGTTCCTGTTCTGCGTGCTTAGGAGGTACATGCACCGGTCCCGTCCACGTCGACTGTGCCCGTTGCCATTTTGTGCACGGTTTCTGCATCGGTGTCGCCAAGCCATACCTCATCTTAACCTCACCACCACTTGCATATTCCGGGCCCTACTGTGCGGAAAGTGTCCTGGAGGAAGCTTCCTCCTACAAGAGGGAAGAGTTTACGGCCGACTATTTCACTCTGCCGTACTGCTCTGTGCGACTTCAGTTGAGGCGGCTTTCGTGGAAATGGCAGAGGCGTCGGTGCCGTACCACAGAACACCTTTATATACTACCATAGCCGTACACTTAAACATGACAGTGACTATGCGGATATCCTCTCTCGTGGGAGTGGATGAGATGGTGGTACGTTTGGCAACGTGTCTTGCTTTCATGTGCTTTGCTTCTTATTTTAGTAAACTTGCCGTGCATTTTTTAACTTTGTATACAATGTTTTTTTTTCGAAGAGGGGATTGGGTATGGATTGTGGAGTGGTGCCTCGCACGGCATCGATGTGCAGAAACACCGCTATAGGCACCGCAAGGCGGTGCCTAAGAGGCATGTGTTTCATGATGCATATTCAAATGGTAGTATATGGGTGTTCTGTGGTATATATGTGTAAATAAAGAGTTAGTGACGAGCACTGGAACGAGGCGGACGATCTCATTGGCGCTTTGCGCCCCGTTGTGTGGTGGCTCTCGCGTGTTCGGTTCGACGTTTCGTCTTTACTTCATCGGTGTCGGGGCCGCTAAGACACAACACAACAAGCGTCACCCCAGGTTTTCGCCCAAAAGGCAGTCGAACTACAGCAGAACTCGCACCGTCGGCTCAGCTTCGACGGATTACTGACTGACGATTCCACGGCCTTCGCCACACGACACGGACGCTGCTTCAAGTGCTGTCGTATCGGCCACAGCGCTAAAGAGTGTTGTCAACTGTTGCAGACCAGAATGCACTACCAAGCATGATTCTCCAATGCACTACCAATGCACTACCAAGCATGGTCCTCGGATGCCAGTTCATGTTGAGGGAATAGATGACCGTTCTGCTCTGGTGGATACCGGTGCGGAATGGGCGGCGCTACACCGAAGCCTTGCTTCGGACACTATCAGTCAGTGGACGCAACCTCCCCTCTGCGGACTTGGAGTAAGTGCTATGCCAGTCGGAATGCTTGACATTTCAGTCCGGACGTCAGTGGGTACTAAAGCTCTTCCAGTCATTCCCGCCTTTGAAGACCTTCCCACCGACATGATTCTTGGAGCAGATTTCTTGCTGCCTGATGACATTGAGCTTACCATATACGTAGCGGCCACGCCGAGCTCCGGTCTTCGACAGCTACTACTACCGCCACAACCTGCCACCACCGACAGGTGAGCAGTCCACTCCGCCTACCTTATCTTCTATAGCGGCTCGCCATCAGCCAGTGTTCACTAGCAATACAGCAGAACTACCAGGCACTAATTTGCTGCGCCATCATATACCGGCGGGAGACCATCCGCCAATAAGCATACCACTGCGACGATACGCTGAACGAGAGCGGGAAGTAATCGCAGAACAAGTAGTAGACTTAATGCTTGCTGCGGGCATTATGAGGCTGTCATCGAGTCTGTGGGCAGCGTACTTGTTCGGAAGAAAAACAGATCACTACGCTTCTGCGTTGATTAGAGGCAGCTCAATAAGGGCACACCACCTGACTCGTAACAAGTTCTTTTCGTCACTTGATTTACGTGCAGGCTACTGTCAGATGAACGTCGCGGAGGCAGATATATGTACAGTCTTTCGCACACTTTCGGGCTTGTAGGAATTCAGCCGCATGCCGTTTGGACTGTGAATGGCTTATAGCAGTTTTCAGCGTGCGATGAATTCAGTGCTAGGACCACCAAAATACCATGCCTATGTGGGGTACTTAGACGACATCCTAGTCGTCGGTAAGGCAGAGGATGGACATTTTTACAATTTAGACGAAGTTATACCGTGACAGACTTTATGGAGCAGGGTTCCGTTTAAACCAAGAAAAATACCAGTTGGGGCTGTCCAAGATTTCGTACCTGGGACATAATATATCCCCTGTCGGCATTCAGCCACTCCCGGAGCGAATAGCTGTGGTGTCGGAGTATTCCACATCAATGTGCTTGAAGCTGGTTCAGTCATTTCTGGGTATGTCTTCGTATATTTGCGAAGGTTTATTCCCCACTTCGATTGCAGCTCTCTTGAGCGATCTTCTTTAAAAAGACACATGGTTTGAATGGGACGTCTTACAAGCAAATGGTCTTCAAGCTATATAAACCAAAAAAGGCTTACTAGTTGCCTCAAATTAACTCACTTCAATGAGAACTGGCCCACCGAAGAGCACATTGACGCCAACCAAGTCGGTCTATGGGGTGTGCTAGTTTAGCGCGATCTAGATGGCGTAGAATACGGGGTCGCTCATGCCAGCTGAAAGCTTTCAGACACCGAGCGCCACTATATCACTCCAACGAGCTGAGATATCTTGCAGTGGTATGAATCGTTGATGATAAATTTTGACATATTTTCGGGCGCAAATTGACTGTTGTGACTGATAATGCTGCTATAGCATGGATTTTCGCCAAGCAGAAACTAAATAAAAAATTTCTCCAGTGGATAACCACGCTGCAATGATTCGATTTTGACGTGCCACTGCGCCGGGCGGCTAAACGACATCGCAGATGCACTCTCACAGAACCTCCTTGACTGTGCGCAACAAACCAGGCAAAATCACATCTTTATCACCTAGATGGATATCTCCCAAGCCCAGCACGAAGAAAAAGATTTGGCATCAACCATTGCATCTGACGCTGACAAGGGAAATCGTAGTATTTTTGTGTTGCGCAATGCCGCATTGTCCCAGCCTCACTGGCAAGCGCGCCGATCTGAAGAACGTTACCTTCTGGTAATTCGCAAATCTCACCGGTCAGAACTATTAGGAGCCACTCATAACTTCCCGGAAGGTGGACACACCGACCAACGAGCCGGTGTGTCCACCTTCTGGGAACGCTTTTGGTGGCCGCTTTTGGTGGCCGAAGATGTAAAGTAGCGTCCGTTCTTATGTCGTCAGTTGCAGAATTTGTCAGCAGTTTAAGCGACTGGCTGTTTCAACCTGAAAAATTAACACCTATTCGGATACCTGAAACAATTTTCGACACGATTGGCGTTTATTACATGCAACCTATACCCAGTGGGAAATCGTTACGTCATTGTAGGTGTAGACTAGCTGTCGAAATACGTGGAAATGGAGGCTATCTCTTGCATCCACTTACCTAATCGATTTCCTGGACCACCGATTTGAACGGAGGCAAGGCTTGCCAAAAAGATAATATCTAATTGGGCTACAACGAGTGGAGAACTGAAAAAATACAGTAAAACGCAACCCTCTACCTATTCCCTCTGTTCCCTTGAGTAGAGCTCTCTCAGCTGCGTAGCGGCTGTGCTATAGAAGGGAGTGGAAGGTTGGTTGCGTGGTGTCATTCTTGTCTCGTCGTATCTGCTGCTGCTGCTTGTCAAGGATGGAGACTAGTGCCTTTCGATACATTGCAACAACTCGACATTATGTAAAAGAACTTATATACATATTTACAAGACTATTTCACCGTTGGAAACATCACATGTTGCCTCGGCAGAGCCGATAGTGCAGAGCACTGTTTGCTGCGACCAGAACCATTGCCACAGATGATGGGCGGAAGCTCTCGGTGGAGTGGACCTGAGTTCGACAGGCGGGATCCGTGTAGCGAACTGAGACGCTACTCGAAAGTTCTCACAGGGGTATTACCCAAATATTCCAACAGAGGCAGAAGCACCGGTGTGGTTTGAGTCCGTGGAGAGTGCCCTAGAAGCGTACTAGGTACCGGGAGAGTTTTGGGGACGTTTGGTTTTCCCGTTGGTAGCGGAGAGAGTCCCATTTTTGTCCACGCGGCTAAGCCCAACAGAACATAAAGGTTACCAAGTAATCAAACAAACGATGCTTGACAAGCTCAAACTTTCGGTAGGGGAATATCTAAGAAGATTCTCAAGGTCAGGGAAGCGTGCGAACGAGGGGTGGATACCTTTTTCGACACGTTTAGAGAGCTACCTCCACTTTTACCTTGAGGCAAGGGGAGTGTCGCCATTCGAGGGCCTGGTTAAACTTTTGGTTGCCGACCAATTAAAGAAAAATTTTGTCGGAGAAGGTCATGCAGTGTGTGACGCTCCAAGAAGGGAGAACGTGGATGAGCGCCCCAGAGATATCCGCGTGTCTGCGAACGTTTGAGGAAGCGCAGTGTGCGAACAGTACTGCGAGACAGGCGAATCAAAACCCAGCGGAATTGCAGGGCGCGAGCAAAGCTAGAGCGAAGAATAGCGGTGCCGGAGAAAGCCTAGGCACAGAAGGAAAACGTAAGTCCAGGGCATGTTACAGTTGCGGTAGCGTAGGGCACCAAAAATGGTATTACCCTCAGCGCCAGAAACTGCCGACTGAAGGGGTTCCGGGGCACCAAAAATGGAATTGCCCTCAGCGCCGGAAACAGCCGACTGCAGGGGTTCCGGCCGTTGAGAGCAAGAGCTTAGTGGCACACGTTTTGATAGGAGAACCGGTAGTAGCGCACATGCAGTGACCTTATCGCCGTGTCATTCGACTGTAAGGATAGGCATATCGGAGTGGTGTTGGACACGGGAGCTGAGATCACTGTCACGGAAGAGCGTGATCCCACCGGAGATGGTGAAGCCGGAAGGCACTATTAACTTAACATCTGCGTTCGGTGGCACAGTGACGGCGAAGCTCGCGGTGGTCCCGTTGACGACGTCCAGCGAAAGCGGCGTTAACGCTGACTTAAAGGGGACGGTTCCCGTGCTTTGCGCGTTAACTGACCGGCTGACAGCACGATCGGATTGCCTGCTGTCATAAAAAGCGTGGAACTAGCTTAAAGATGAGTGCTCTGCACTATCGGCTCTGTCGAGGCAACATGCGACGGTTCCCCAACGGCGAAGAGTCTTGTAATTTTCTACATAAGTTCTTGTACAAAAAGTCGTATTGTTGCAACGTATCGAAAGGCACTGGTCTCCGTCCTTAACAAGCAGCAACAAAAAGACAAGACGGACACCATGCAACCAATCTTCCACTCCCTTGGTATAGTGAAAAGTGAAAAGAGGAGAGGCCGACTATGCATCCACCTTCCGTCAGCCGCTTCTGCGATCAACACGGCCATGCAGACGTCTACCGGGGAAACACTCGGCGAAATTGTTTACGGAAAACTACCACAACTTAAAGCGGTCCACCGTCTAGATGCTCCCATTATAATCCCATGTTCCGACCATCGCAAATCGGCCTGTCACAATATCCGAATTAAGGCGATCGAGAAAGCCATTCACG
Organism: Rhipicephalus annulatus; assembly: GCA_013436015.1. Classification (NCBI taxonomy): domain Eukaryota; kingdom Metazoa; phylum Arthropoda; class Arachnida; order Ixodida; family Ixodidae; genus Rhipicephalus; species Rhipicephalus annulatus. Next base: position 167,670 of record WOVY01004513.1, read on the forward strand.
CACAAGAAAAACAAAAGCGCCACTATGACAGTCACTGTAGACCCTCTTATGCTGACATCGGCGACGAGGTGTTGGTGCAAAGGGGCGTTAGCGGGCCCGACAAGAAGTTACTCCTAAAGTTCTACGGGCCATTCATAATTACTGAACGTGAATGAGAAAATACCTGGCATGTAAGCACCTCAGATGCGAACTTGACTCTCGATAAACGTAAAAGAAACAACTTTGCCGTGCATGTGTCACGCTTGAAGAAAGCATTCGGACAGGTGAAATGAACTGTCGTTTTCTTGTCAGGTCCGCAGTGTGGCCGAATGTAATGGAGAGCGGCGCGGCAGCTGTGGGGCTGGACAGGCAGAACAGCACAGCTTGCTCGACGAACGGGTGTTGTCTGGCTCACTACCATATATCGCGCGCTTCTTCACGAAGCATTGCAGACGCGCGCTTGCACTGCGTTAATTGTCTGTCTATTCCATCGAAAGAAGAATAAATCGGCGAGTTTAAGATAACCATCGAGGGTGCATTATTTCCACATTGACTCCTATCTGCCCGGACGCCAACGTTGTGTTCCTCAGCTGTGTCACCCTCGTTAATTTCACGTCACTTTTCTACATTTGGTGTGACTCAATGCAGACACAAATTTTTGTCCATGCAAAAGCGCTCTCGCGGCTTGCGCTGTGCAGACGAAACTCCAGCCGCCCGTCGGGCGCTGGAGGCAGACATCTAAATTAGCTTCGCGGAGGGTCGACACACGACTGAATGAGGGCGCGCGCATCGACACCTCTGTGCCAAGTGGAGGGCGCATGCGCACTCATGCCCATGCTCCGTTTGGCTGCTGAGGACGCCAAGCTAGAATATTCTGCTGCTCAACAACGTGAAATGTGGGGTAGTGCACACATACATATAACACGAGCCAGAATCGGATAGCTTTATTCTCTGTCAACATAAGCAAAAGTAAAAAAAAAGTAGTATTAGCGAGGAAAACAACCTTAGATGGCAGTTTTTTGTAGGAAGCGAGAAGAAAATTAAAAGTATGAAATTACACAGGAATGAACAATATCTGTAGAGAAATGTAATGCTGTACGTTAAATTAATTTCATGAGTTCGCTATGTAGGGCTCTGCATTTACTGCATTAAAGAAGTCCTGAAACATTTTGTTTCCAAAATAACCACGTATTTGACTCACTGAAAGAGCTTATCGCCTCACGAGTTCATCACCGCAAAAATTATTTGAATCCGTCCAGTATGATCAGAGTTTCGAACATTTGTCGCACGCTGCAATTGCATTCTCTCTTGTCTCGTTCCGATGAAAGCACCGGAAGCTAAGCAGCGAGGGATAGCACAGAGAAAGAAAATATGCCACGCGTGCCTTGCCCTTTTGCTCTTTCTTTTTTCGACTCTATCATATATCGAGCGAAGAAAAGAAATTTTTAGCTGACTGAGAGTTTATTGTGATTTCCAGGCCGCGTTCCGCGCTGTAATATTTAAAAATGTTGCAGGGCCTCTTTAACGACAGGTAATGACTGCGGTAGTGATGACTAGTTCGGATGACCCGGCTAATTATGGGGGCACATTAGTCGCAAGTGATGCTTTCTGTGTTCATAGTAAACGAAAGAATCAATGCAGCCATATATATATATATATATATATATATATATATATATATATATATATATATATATATATATATATATGCAGAAGATTAACTTTGGTTGCCGCAAGGTTATAAATATGAAAGTAGATGCGCTTTCACATAACAACTGTTTATTCTGCCGACGTTTCGACGGGAGCCCCGTCTTAAAAATTATGCCTTGAAAAAGACGGGGCTCCCGTCGAAACGTCGGCAGAATAAACTGTTATGTGGTGAAAGCGCATCTACTTTCATATATATATATATATATATATATATATATATGTGTGTGTGTGTGTGTGTGTGTGTGTGTGTGTGTGCGTCTTTCCACGTGGTAGGACTGCCTTTATTTTTTCCGCTATTATACTACGCCTCACGTGGAGAATAATAACCACGACGAGCCATCAGAAAGCGACGCCCTGTACATAGGGGCACAATGTTCTCTCGACTGCCGAGTGATGCAGGCCTGACCAGATGTATGCGTTGCAGCACGTAGACTCGGTGCCACGCCCTCTCCCTGTGAACTCGGTGCCGCGCACTGTTCATAGGCTCGACGCGACGCGCCGAGGCAACGCTTACGTCTGGTCAAGCCTCACTGAGTAAACTCGTGTCTTCGTCCACCCGTCATAGAAGTGTGGACCACGAGCCTGCGCTTGGTGGGCTTCTAACTACTCAGCCCACAAAAATGAGTGCTCATACAAACAGTCTTTCCCTCTATATGGCTGAAGTTGCGGCGTACACACAGACGCCGTTATATTTTACCAAGCCTAATCTGCGAAAATATGCTTGTGCAGCACAGCTCGTATCAGGGCACACGGCAGCTGCTGCACGGGGAGTGACTGTATGTAGATCAACTTCAGTGAAGCTGCTCAAAGATTGATCTATGTGGAGCTATTGCCGCACGAACTGACTAACTATTACGTACTTACAAGGTGCAGGGCCTATCACTCTCACGAGTCCCGATATACAAAGAATTTTTTAATATTGAAGTGCATTACAATAACCAACCCTCAAATTAGAGGAACCTACTGGTCTCTCACACTTCGTTTTAGCCATTCCGCGGCGTGCCCCCATCATGCCGTGCTTCTGAGACGCACTACTTTAACATTGAAAATTGGTATGCGACGAAAGCGAAAGCGGGCACTGAAAAGTAGTTCGAAGTGGAGAGAAAGCTGCAAGCGGCTGAATCTAAGGCTTCGATAACTATCCCGAGTGATGCCTCCTTTTGTTGTGAAGATAGTCTGTAGTCTGGCTCTGCCAGAAACATGAACGGGGACAAACTGAGCAACAATAGCTTTGCGCTGTATGTAGATACAACCAGCAAGTTCCGTTACCGTCTAGCTATTGAACGCTAGGTCTACCGACCTACCGAGGTAGACAAGCAAGCACACGCACTTCGCGCAAGGAATCTACGCACAAGCGCTCACATGAACCACGCTGGATAGAGCCGCCAAATGATTTCTTAGCGAGTACTCGAAATACCGTTAAACATCGATGAAACAAGTCAGTCAAATTAGCAATTCACCTCGTTATATCGCAAGTTCGGTGACCAAAAGTTCAATCTTTTCGCTAAGTACGGTGACCAGAATTATTATTATTATTATTATTATTATTATTATTATTATTATTATTATTATTATTATTATTATTATTATTATTATTATTGCACGTCAATGCCTCGAAGATTGTTTCAGTAATATGGCAATACAAAAAACTTATATATAAGGCAAAAATGTAATAATAAAAAAACGGTGTAAAAGTTTTTAGCACAGTGGCCGCTCATTCCAATGCCTGAAAGAAACGCCGGCGGTCCAACGACGCACTGCGGTATAGTACAGAATAAGCGTCCGTGAAAAACTCCGCTATACACGACCGCCATGCATAACCCCAACATAACTTTTAATTTATTGCCTCGGTGTCTCCCTGGATCCCGTCTGGAACTTGGCTATATCGAAATTGCGGCGAAACACGCTTGGTTATATCGAGGTTCAAAATACATCTATATTGAGATCAAGTTGAGAAGAGTAAAATACCTTCTTATATCGAAAATACCGAAGCTTGTTACATCGAGGTTTAACTGTAACGTCTCGGAGCTATGTGACATCACGATGCATGTAAATTCACACGCAGCGAGCCTCATAATTGCGTGAATAGGTGCGTCTGGTAGAGGTCAGGTGGCAGTGAGGCCGCTGGAAATGCAGGCCCCCGGTGGCAGTGCTGCACGTGCAGCTCTCGTGCAAGGCGTCTCAGTTCTTCGCGCACGCCCTCGATGACCTGCACAAAAAGACAGTTTTGTTTCCCCTAACTCGAAACACCCGCATGAAGAAACAACGGGCATCATGGACGGCATCGCACGTACCCACGGAAATGGAAATATGAATACACGCTGCTCGTATCGAGCAGCTTCGCGTATCGACGAAAATGCACTCAAGGTATGTTTAACCCCACATCATTCGCTGCAGCGTGGGACAAATAGTTAATCACAAGCTCTTAATTACCAACCATGTCTCAGCTCCGGTTTGGGAGAGCTTCAAAAACCAAAAGCGTATGCAAAGCTCGATCATGTCGCACACAGAACTGTGACGTTCTTTCTGTCCGCGTCAAGAAGTTCTTTCGAACAGTAAATGATAAAGCAGTGTCGCCAAGCACACAACTTATAACGCGCGCGCCACGGACTCGCGAGCAGCCGCAGAGAAGTATACAGTGATCTGAAGAAGCAAACGCAGCAATGGAGCTATGGCGGCTATGACGCCATCGTAACTTGTTTCGGTTGCAGCGTAGTGACGTGAAGGAAGTTCGAGGTATCATCGTAACGCAGCTTTCGAGGGTGTGAATGCCGCAAGATGCGCTGCATGATGCTCCATCATGCACGCGAAGCTGAAGACGTGTTTACGTCGCGTTTGTTCCATGCACCACCAATATCCACAACCACGTTGCGCTCTCGAAATATCAGCATATAATAAACACCATGATGAATATACGAGTATAAACGCAAATCTGGGAAACACAAGCACGAGCAAAACATGACACACCACCTTGCCCGTCCATGTGCTCGTCGCGACCACAAACCATACGACGATGAGTCGTACGAGCGCGAACCTAGTTGCGCTGAAAAAACGTCGGGGGGTGGCAGCACAATGCTTTTTGTGTTCTCTTACTAAACTCATAAAAACAATTACTTATACTACAAGTGATGTTTATTCAAGGCCAAACTGTAGTTAAAACTTTTATATAGTACTATAGCATGAAGGAAATAATAAATAATCACTTTGACAGGACTACATAGCTCGCCATGCGAGCGCCACACTTGTCGTGCGCAAGCAGGTTTGTCATTCTGGCCTCACACTTCATGAAAAGTGTACTACTAAGCTGTGCGGCTGCCGAAAGGCGCTGACGATGATGTTGATGAATCTACATCCATGGCTCATACCAACTCGGCGGAATCGACCAAAAATTGATTACCTAATTTAGTGAGACTTTATTTTTTCTGGACTTGCTTGTTTTTTTTTCTTGCTCTATTTTTTGAAAGCTTTTTTGCACATGTTTCGGCGATAGGGGAACGAGGGGGGGTTGAAAAAAAGAAGTTGGGCATGCGCTTTTGGGCAGTTTTTTCCTTTGGTTTCTCCGATTCGCGTTTCCCTTCAATATCGCTAAGAGGTGATACCACAAAATGACAGTGTTAAATACTTAGGATTGTTTTAGGTTAAGAGACTGATTTAGCGATACCACATTGAACATGTTAAATCTAAGGCAACTCGTGCTATTGGAACAATTCGTAAACTTGGTCGGCCCCCACTGGCCTACGGAAGGACAGTGTAATTATAATTTCCCGTGTGTATGTTTGCCCAATTCTAGAATTTGGTTGCGTTTTATATTTTGGGAGGCCAGAATAGAAGAATAACCCCCTCGTTATCTTAGAACGAGAGGCCCTACGAAGTTGTCTGGGGGTTATTCAATTCACTGCGAACAGTGTGTTATATAAAGAAGTTCGAATTCCCACTCTAGCTTGTAGATTCCGCATGCTTACCAATAAGGCACATTTAAAAAAATTACGCCTATTCACTTAGACGTTCACAGTTCGTATTCATTTCCAAACTGAGAACATTTTTTTTAATGAGCCATGGTATAGACCGCATAGACCTTAAATTTTGTTTGTTAAAGAACAGCTAGAACTTTTAAACGTTGGCATACGCAGCATTGTTTCAAATGACTCATTGGCAAAAACGAATATTGAATTTGATGATATATTCCCTTCTAATGCAAAACTTTTACCTAGCAGATATCTAAAAGGCTTATTACAGAACTATTTACTTCAGTTGGGAATTTGTTAATGTAATTGCTATGGGTGCGTCTATCTGTGTAGAGAAAAGGGGGTAGCCATTTTCTCAGAGACATTGTCTTGGTCATTCTAAGTACGTCTCCACGATTACACTTCTATAATTGGAGCAGAGCTTTTAGCAACTATTTTGGCCCTTAATAAACATTCAATCAATGATTCGGCAGTTGTTATTGTTACTGATTTACTTTCCGTATGTAGATCCATAGCCTCAGCTTCTTCTTTCAATTATTCGCATTGGAATGCTTTCGCTTCTTCAATCCCGAAACACTTGAGTACCGTGCGGTTGGTGTGAGTGCCGGGTCACCGAGGCATATATATAAATGCAATGGCTGACACTCCCGCGCGGTGGTCCCTAGAAGGCACTTCGGCAAGACTGGCATACTATGCAGGTCTTCAAATATTGAATGCTTAACAGACTTACTGGCCTCCACAAGATTTGCGTTCATTGCTGTTCGCGTTTTTATCCCCCTCCGCATCTTACTTGCGTGAAGGGCATCGTTTGCGGTATTCCTACAAACATTAGTCCTGAAGTCATCTTAAACATGGTCTCTCCTGCTGGCGTGGTATCTGTCTACAAATGCACCAGCCCTGTAGGTGATACGCGGGTGCTTACTGAAAGCGTCGTCGTAACCTTTGCCAGTCTAACACGCCCCTGTGAGCTCAAGGCCTGCCCTTACTTATTCCGTGTAGAGCAATTAACACCTCGCCCACTGCAGTATTGTAACTGCTGGCAATTTCGACATAGCGCTAATGCTTGCAGGTCCTCATTGAGATGTCCGAAATGCGGTGGGTTACGGGCCGCATCAGAATGTCAGGTAGAAAACTGCAATGTGTTGCCTATGTGATGGAGCACACGCAGCCACGGACTATAGCTGTCCTGCTCGTGACCGTGAAACACAGATCCCAAATATCGTGGAGAAATGCCGTTGTTCTGAGGCTGAGGCTACATCCTTCTTTAAAGAGCGCGAAGTGGGGTACGTCGCTGATACGTCACGCCAGTGTGGGTCCCTCGAAGCGACAGTCGCTTCCGTAGTGTCGGCAGCGGTCAATATAGCTATGCCAATGATTATGGAACGGCTTTTCAACACCTTTGCTGAGGGTTTGACCAAGATGCTAGCTGCCGAGTTAAACAGCCTTGTTTCCTCCTCCCCTGCACAATCTGTCATAGTTCAGGGTGAAGCTGGGGACCTCGGCAATGGGCAAAACAATTGATGTGAAGATGTTCCCCCAGAAAAGCTCGTCAGCTCTCAGTTACCGATTCCTGCGGGCCCAGTGGGTCATTTGGTGACATTAGGCTCAAAACTATCATTCATAAGCAACGCAGTGCCCCATTTTCTTCAACCCTTTCGCTAACGTCGAATCCCCCCCCCCCCCCCCCCAAAAAAAAACTACGAACAGGACGCTTCCAGTGGAATTGTGTTTCTGTATCGTTCGGTCACACAGATCTTCTTTATCTCATACAACAAACAAATCCTATTATTATTTTACTTCGAGAGTCCTGGCTCTCAGTAAGCCAAAAGTTTACTCTTAATATTTTTGAACTTTTAGGCTGGATCGGCGAGGTTGAAGAGGTGAATTATTGGCCATAATGTCATAAAAAATGTATTATATTGCTGTAACTTCTGAACATATTTGTCCGGAATTTGAACTGTAACCAATAGATTGCTTGTTACACGACTCCTACAGGTTTACAGTAATTAATGCGTACTTTCCTAATAGAGTAGAAAGCATAGATCACCTAGACTGTGTCACCAAAAATCCTTCTTCGAACTCAATTTTATACGCAGAGATTTTACGTTGCATCACACTCCTTGGGTGTTAAAAACGGATCGCTGTGGCAAACGATTGAGAAATTGGCTGCAGGATAAGAACTTTCGTTGTCATAACTCTGGTCAAGTAACCTTTTCACGTGGGAGAAGCTCATCAACACTACACATTTTTCGTGCGGCCAGCTTGTTATTTCATCGTGGGAAACATTTGACAATGGGACGAGTAGTGATCACGTACCGGTGATATATGAAATAAAGCTACCGCGTCAGACCTATGGTATCCGGCAACAGCGGTTCATCAACTACAAAATCTATCAAACTGTTTCAAATTCTGCGTTTTGTCTTTGAGAGAACCTGACGGACAACAAAGAGCTGCTTCAGTTGTAGCGTGTCTAAGTGACTCTGTTCAGCCAGCAGAGTTTTCTGTTAAGTCTGGTGGCACACCATCAAGTTCTGCTTGGAAGATTGTACGCTTGATTATAGGTGATGTAAAGCTGCTTGGAAACGTTTACGCTACAACAATAACCCGAAAAATTGTATTGACTATAATTCCACGCAGCACTGACTTGCATTCGCGCTTATCGAAAGCTGACACAGTATCTGTTCTGTACTAATTTTTACGGAACTGAAAATCGTCACAAGTATCGACGCATTCGCACTCCGTAGTGCTGTCTCTTAACGAGATGCCCGATCGGTTAAAAGGCATAGCGAAAGGACTTGAAGCGCGTTTTGCTTCGACGTGCTTGGGACACATGACATTCAAAAGATCAACATCGGACTTTCGGAAAGTTGCTATGACAGAACTGGCAGATGTCGTAGTAACTGTAAGTCGAGCGGCTCCCGGTCCCGATTGGATTACAAACTCTATGATTAAACTAATGTTAAATTCATATCCCGATGAGCTTTTCAATATTGTTAACTGTTATTTATAGCACATTTGGATTGCAAGCGCATGAAAAATTGCATAACTTATGTTGCTGCAAAAAAATCAAAGCCTCGGATATGTCCTGGATGACTTTCGGCTGATTTAACTTACTTAGTTAAAATAATTGAAAAAAAATTCTTCATAAAAGGCTCAGTGAATTTATCTTTCGTCAAGGTACTTTTCGCCAAGACAAATAGGATTTAGACAGGGGTGCTCTACATGGTCGGCTCATGTTGAATCAGAAAGCCGAATTCGCCTTGCAAAAGTATCTGGTGAGCTTTCTGCGTTAATCACACTAGATATTGTAAAAGCCTACGATAGTGTTGAGCACAGTTGATTGATTTCTAGATTATTGAGCTGTATTGTACCCATTAAAATTATATCTTAGGTTCAAGAGTTTCTCTTCGACAGACAATTCTTTTTTTGCCACGAGGGAATCACTTCTGCCTCCTCTAAACAAACAAGAGTTGTTCCGCAAGGATCAGTTCTGTCACCTTCTTTGTTTATTAGTTTATTATCATCAATTCCACTTCATAAAAATCTTCCTCTTTACGTCTATGCCGATGATATTGCTTTTTATCGGCATCCCGAAATATCAACACTTTGTATCAAATCTTACAGTCTTACTTCAGTGAGCTTGAGGTATGGCTTGGCGGACTCTTTTTCTTGCTTAATGTCAGAAATTGTGCTCTTCCCGTATTCCCTGTATCCGTTACCGCATTTCTTTCGCTGCACTATCGAAGTGATCCGATTCCACAAGCAACCGCACAAAACTATCTTGGCATTGCTTACGTGGACAGTTTCATTTCGCAGCAACAAATAAAATCAAACACCCGTAAAAGAGAAAGCGCCTTAGGATTGTTACGCCAGTTTTGCAATAAGAACTAGGAGATGCTTAGAGATACGTTTCTTGTAATGTACAAACTTTACGCACGCCCTACTCTGGAATTTGGTTGCATGCTTTTTTCCGGAAGTGCTGAGTACAAATTAAGACCTCTAATATTGCTAGAAAGGCGAGCTCTGCGGCTGGGTCTCGGGCTACCTATAGGTGTGTTGCGAATAGCTTGCTTTATTTCGAAGATCGAATCATTCCACTTGATGCAAGATTTCGATAGCTTACCGTGCAAACATTTTTAAAGCTCTACGAGGCGCCCACCTCCTGTTCTAAGACATTTTTCATCAAATCTCCAGATTCTTTCTTTAAGCACCCGTGGCATCGTTATCGAAGACTCCAAGTCATTTTCGCCGAGTCTCGGTTATCGGACCTTCACGTGTTTCTTCAGAATTTTAATAGCCAAACCCTGTATACTCGGTGCCAGTTGACTTAATTTTCGATGACATTTTTTCAAAAGTAAAGTCTAAGTTACTTCCAAAGCATGTTCTGGAGGGCCCTTTTCAAGTCATCTCAGTCATTTTCCTGGTAATTTTGACGAATGCAACGCAAAATCTTCAGAAGGCCGGAGTAGGCATTTTTTCTCGTTGCCTTCATTGGTCTTCTGCGATCCGACTGCCAGACTTCACGTCAATTTGTCTAGCATAATTTCTGGCAAGTACATTGGATCTTAGAAAACTAATTTCTCAGCAATCAAGAGCTATTATTATTTCAGATGCATTTCCTGTTTGTACGCATTTAACGTCCGCAGAGCAGTCTTCCCGTACCCCGTAGCCTATCAGAAGTTCGCTTGCTTTGGGCCCCTGGGCATGCTTGAATTGTACTGAATGAAACAGTGGACTTGCTCGCTTCGGCGTCTTTGAATTTCCTGGCGGTACTGGTACCTCCACAGCTTTTTTTATTACTGTGTGAGGACTCGGCGACGTATATACAAGGTGATTATATGGCGAAAATGACTGAAATAAACGGAGCTACGGCATCAATGCATTCGTGGTGCACGCGCGCCTAGGAACAGCACACGAAAACGCGTCGCGAAAATTTCTACGTGTAGCACAGGGCCGCCAAATTACTTGCAGCCTTACAACTGCAGAACGATTCAAATGCCTGCAAGTCTTAAAAAAAAAAAAACATCGCTCCTACGATCTGAAGAGTTTCGGCACTTGCAGTTCACATGGAACACCGCAAATTGTCTTTCCCGTGAATGTGATACTATACAATAAGGATATTATGCAGAGAATATTATACAATAAATGCAATCAAGGTGACTTATGAGCGTTAAAGAAACATTAACGCACGACGGGACGTGAAGTGCAACTCTCTGCTTGTGAGCTAGTAGCTGATCGTTCATCGTCGCTGTCACTCTCAGTGCGTTGTCAACCATCTACGTCACGCGAAAAATCCTCAACGTCAAGACAGTTTTTTTTTGAACATCACTGCTGAAAGTAACCTGAGCAATTCTCTCCGCTGAACGACTTCGATAGCACCAACAAAGCCACGCAAAACAAAGCATCTCATGGCGTCACTCACCACATTTATCTGACGGCGCGGAGATCATTTCGCTCCTATACCCGGCAAGAAAGGAATTGCTTGCAGCGCGCTGCCATCTATCAACGAACGTAAAAAAAAAAAAACAAGTGGCGCAGCGTAGGCAAATGTTTAGAAACGCAAATCGCGAGCCGGCGCTACTTTCCGTGTGCAATGAATATCATGGAATTCATGCACTACAAAAGCACTGACGAATGCGATACGTCCGTAAAACAATTAAAGCGAGTTTTAACTGGAGTGGCCAGGCGATAACATTTAATTATCCAAAGTGGCTGCAGAAAAACCTCGCGAAGCTGATGTGTGTACTCTGCGGGCTATAATCGAGAGCGTGAGTTGACACGTATTTTCACAAAAACTTCGTGTCTCGCAAGAAGAAATCAGATTTGTCGTGTCACGGACGGTCCGATATATTCATTGATTCACAAAACAAACAAAGTGGTTTGTGTTCGTTTCTTGCAAACGAGTTAACACTGCGGCTAGCACCACCGAACAAGGCAGCATTGGGAGCGTCTGCCTACTGATCATCCTTGAAAGGATGCTCCTGGATTCCGCTAGGCGGCGCTACCGTGTCCATGAACATTGCGAATAGCTCCGCCTCCTTACTTCCATCTTCTATTTCTCTGCGTCCGTCGCGCCTCCCCACATGCCCCACTTCTTTATTTTCAACATCCTTCGACGGGGAGTGAACGCGTGACATGCTGTCGCTAACAACATTGACAACGTTTGTACCGGCGGTCCACCACGTGGCCAGTTGCCAAACGCACGAAGCCAACTCTGACCACTTCGTACTGTTCCTGATGCAGCTACACGACTCGGAGAGGTGTTCTGTGTCCGGTTACCACGTCTCTTAGGCTAATATAGGTTGAGGCCTGCTGAGCTGACATGTAAATGATGCACGCACTTCGATCTCTGTCGTTTCCATGTCGGTGTGGCGTTGGTGGTGTACTCCGCTAAAATGCTAAAATGTTTCACTTTGGTGTAGTTCAGCACACAAAACCTTGACCCTAGAATATTGTGGGCGCATATATGTTTGTCTGCGGTGTTCTAAGGGGAGTAACATTGCGGGATGAGACCAATTACTTCCGTTTCTCTTACCGTTACTTTCTTACAAACCTAAGACATACGATTGCTCCCCCGTTTTTGGACATGTCGGTCATCTTGCTCCACTTGTTGTTTTTGGGGAGCGACAGTTGGTCTAAAAGACTAAAAGCACCCGTTGCTCCCACTTTGGCCAGTTCTGGCTTCGAGTGCCACCCAAATGGCTGTTTTCCATCCAAGCCATTTTCGCTGTTCGTAAGTTGCAGATGATAAACGCATGTTTACAGTAACCCATAGAGCGCGTCTACTGGACGGACGTCATAGGGTGCGCGGTCGGTGACCCGGCCACGACAGATTTTCGTGGCCGCGGACGTAACCGGCTGCCGTGGTCAACGGTTGGCATCAAAGAGAGAGTATACCTGCATGCGCAGCTGCTCCAATTCTTCGGGCGACAGCAGTCCATACGAGGAGCATGGCTGCGGCGCGGTCGGAGCATCGGGCCTGGACGGCACGCCCTGGAAGATGTCCCGCCTTAGCGTGTCCAGCTGACGCACATTGTGCGCTGCCTCGCGCTTGCGATCTTCACGGAGTTCGAACCTGCAACACACGGAAGTTAGGGTTATAGTCGATAGTTCACCATAATCAGTGTAACGTAGGGGTCTCAAGCTCCCCTCAGGGGCCGCAGTCAGGAAATGTAGTCCCGTTATGACCGGAAAGCCGGTTGGGAGGTGTTACGGCTTGTTGAAGAAAATGCCACCTAATGCCGCCATTCGAAAGAATGCCATTCTCGTATTTCGCATAAGCATCATCTCTTAAAAAAATTTGGCACGTCAAGATTCGATTATATATATATATATATATATATATATATATATATAATATATATATTATATATATATATATATATATATATATATATATATATATATATATATATATATATATATATATATATATATATATATCAGATGTGGAGATGAGTCAGCGAAGGTGTTAAGACTTGCGCTGAGTCGAGCTAAACTCCACAGAAAAATATCAGCCACACGCATTGGGAATACCCCAATAGATGTGCGAACGAAAGCTCTGCTCGTGGAAGCGGAGCAAGTGGTATACACGTGGAAAGGAAGATAAAAAAAGAGATGACAAGGGTATGAAGTTGGGCGTGTTGGTAATGCATAACTAATAACGTACAGCGCGTAAAAACTGAGACACAGGCGTCTGAGTTTTTATGCGCTACGTTATTAGTTAGGAGAAGTGGGAAGAAGTGCGTAAGCCCACCCTCCATCACGTTAAGATAAAAAGAATTTTCCTCTATACCTCATCGGAACTATGAGGATCTGATCTGAGGCACGTGTTTCATAGACGCAGTTTGTGTGTGTGTGTATGTGTGTGTGTGTGTGTGTATGTATGTATGTATGTATGTATGTATGTATGTATGTATGTATGTATGTATGTATGTATGTATGTATGTATGTATGTATGTATGTATGTATGTATGTATGTATGTATGTATGTATGTATGTATGTATGTATGTATGTATGTATGTATGTATGTATGTATGTATGTATGTATGTATGTGTATGTATGTATGTATGTGTGTATGTATGTGTGTGTATGTATGTATGTGTGTATGTATGTGTGTGTATGTATGTATGTGTGTGTGTATGTATGTATGTATGCATGTGTGTGTGTGTGTGTGTGTGTGTTTCACTTGCCAGGCCATGTGACAGAAGTGATATATATGTACCTACTTTTATTTCGAATAAACTTTAGTTGCGAAGGTCGCTTTTGTTGTGTGCAATTTTTTGTTTTGGTGCCCATGTCTGTGTGCACGCTTCTTTTATTTCTTTGAATGCCAGTGGAAATATGCGCTTCTCAACGGCAGCCGTCGCTCCGCCTTAGTTCAGGGAGTGGTCGTGATGCGACGCTACGTAAGTAGCGCTGCTTGCGTCACGCGGGCTTTCAAGTGATTTCCCCCGGAGATGCAGTATCCGTGTTTCCAGCTCCATTATCATATCTCTGTCAGATTTGTGCTTTCGTGCTCCTCGTTTGTGGCTAGTAGCAATGCCGGTGCTGAATCAAATCGCTGTTAAAGTCGGCGCATGCAGTAGCGTTGCAGTGATGCTTCCTCGTTGATTACCCGCATAGCACCATAAACAACGACAAGCTATCTTAAAACGCCGTATCTTTTACAGAGCCAGCGTGACCGCCAACGTTGTGATCACTGGGAATCCAAGACTGGTTTACTGCACATGATTTCCGTCGTGAGGCACTGCATGATGGGTCCTCTCCCTCCTGACCGCAAAGTACACGAGTAGGATAGGCGATGGGGAAGAGCAGGAAAGGAGTAGAGGGCAGTTAACGGCTGGATCGGGCGCATCTGCCATGGATGGCATTGAATGAATATAAGAGGTGCTGTCAGTACGTAGAAGGGTATGTGAGCCGACCGCTGACAAAAAGTACTGTTTTGAATTCTGTGCATGTCATACTAACAAACCATACTGTGCAACGACATATGAGCCGTATTTTTACTTGGACCATTAAATATACAGGGTGTTTCAAGAAATGTGTCCAATACTCTTTCAAAAATACAGAAAGGAGGCATCTGTGTGCTACTTTCGGCGTCGCTTTCCTTTGTTAGAAGGGATCTTAGAATGCGTAAAAGCAATAATTGCCACAGTGATTACAGAAATTCACACAATTAACGTTTTAAGCTGCGGTGATAGCCGGTCGAGTCAAATGGACAAATTCAAGCTCTTCTTACAAGTAGTCGATAGCCATTTTGAAATTTTGGAAAAGTGGCCACTTGTTATCACCGTGGAGCGATGCACTCTGGTCAATTTAGCTGGCAAAACCAAAACCAACACACCGAACAGCGCATCTACCATCCGATTAGACAACACCCTTTATGACGACACTGTTTCCCTCGCATTGGGGGAGAAGAATAAGCGAGCGTCGATAAGCGGCCTCGAAGCGAAGGGTCTGAATGGACGATTGATAACTGCGAGGAAAACAGTGTCGTCATCAAGGGTGCTGTCAAAGTGATTGGTAGATGCGCTGATTGGTGCGTCAGTTTCGATTTCTCCTCCTAAATTAGGCTCGCTGCATCGCTTCGCGGTGATTACCACTGGCCGCTTTTCTAAAATTTCAAAGTGATTGATTGATTTGTAGGGTTTAACGTCCCAAAACCACCATATGATTATGAGAGACGCCGTAGTGGAGGGCTCCGGAAATTTCGACCACCTGGGGTTCTTTAACGTGCACCCAAATCTGAGCACACGGGCCTACAACATTTCCGCCTCCATCGGAAATGCAGCCGCCACAGCCGGGATTCGAACCCGCGACCTGCGGGTCAGCAGCCGAGTACCTTAGCCACTAGACCACCGCGGCGGGGCAAAATTTCAAAGTGGCTATGGACTATTCGTAGAAAGGTCTTGAATTCACCCATTCGGCTCGACCGGCTATTTCCTCTGCATAAAAAGTTATTTGTGTAAATTTCTATAACTACTGCAGCAAATGTTTGTACGCATCCGAAGATGCCTTCTAACACAGGAAAGCAACGCCGCAAGTAGCACGCAGATACCTCCTTTCTGTAATTTTTAAAGAATACTGGACACATTTCTTGAAACACCTTGTATACATGGCGAAAATTAAGCCACAATATGAGCCGAATCGCTATTTTTTCCAACTTTCTCACAACATTCTAGCAATTAGCAATGTTCTTGCTTCATTCGCTCCTGAAGTAATTAATAAATTTAATTTAGGAGCACTTAAAGCAGGAAATGTAAATATATTACTGGCAGAAAAAAATGTGTGATTTTAATGAAGAGTGCTAAACATGCAGCATACTTCAGCTTTTCCCCAAGCAAAAAAAAAAGAAAGTTGAAAAGAAAAAGAGTGACCTAGCATAGCCTTGAAAAAGTAGACCCCTTAAGCTTAAGAAAAACACTGCTTGTTTGCTCACAGGTAATTTTACATAAATAATTTAGCGCGACAGAGTTTCACGTAGGTGCCCAGACTTTGAACAATTTTTTAGCGGGGGCGGGGGGTTCTCAGTACTGTATTTACATTTTCTGCTTTATATGTTTCTATGTTATATTATTAAAATGCTTCATTTCCGATGGAGGCGGAAATGTTGTAGGCCCGTGTACTCAGATTTGGGTACACGTTAAAGAACCCCAGGTGGTCGAAATTTCCGGAGCCCTCCACTACGGCGTCTCTCATAATCATATGGTGGTTTTGGGACGTTAAACCGCACAAATCAATTATTAAAATGCTTAGGGAGCGAATGAAGCACGAATATGGCGAAATAATGTGTCACGTTTTGGAAAGGGAAACACAGCATTTTGACTCATGCTGCGGCTTGATTTTCGCGATGTAGCGGTCCAAGTAAAGAAACAAAAACGACAGGCCTGCGCGGAACGCGCAGCACAGTCACAGCGAAAGCAGGAAGAGCGGCCTTCCACACTATTTTCTAAACATTCTTTGGGTAACTGCTACAAGCATACTTGGAGGGTACCCAATACGTCATAAACAGTTATTTTTGTATAGTAGGCTGGCATTCATATGCTATCCTTCGTCATTCTTCGGAGAAGCGTGGGGTCCGCTACGCATTTGCAAAGAGTTTTGTGCAAATTTTTGATGCAGTGCGTGGACGACAATGAAGAATTATGCCTGAAGTGGGTATGTGCCACAGTTACTAAATAAACAAGAACAAGTTTTTGTAATGGGTTGGAGCACTGGAAGATGCACTCTTCACGCAATTCACATTCTGTGACGCCTTGTTGTTTCGTGCTGTTCTAAAACGCTTTATTACTCATATTAAGGGGGTTCATTTCCCGACATCAAGCCTGCCTAAGGCAAGGAAGTTTCAAGCGCTGGTGGGACTCTGCGGTAGAATACTGGACTGGCACGCAGAGGACCCGGGTTCGCGTCTCATTGTGTCGTTGGTGTCTTTATCTACTAAGTTTTTTTTCTTATTTCGTGCGATAGTGTTACGGACACCGGCGGCGGCGGCGGCCGACTGAGGCGCACGCGACCCAAGTTGTGATCTCGTAACAGCTTTCGCTGTAAAATATGCCTTCTACATTGTTGCATAGAATGGTTTCTTAGTACAACATGCAGAAATTTTCAGAGAAGCAGCTTTTGTTTTGAGGGAGAAAAAAAAAACACTTCCGACTGAACAAGCACAAGGTAGCAGGAAGCCTGCCTTTGCCTCATCTTCACTGCATAGCACGTCAGCGCGAGGTTCCAGCGCGGGATTCTCGGCTGCGAATCGCGCATGTCATACAACTCCTTGTCCCTTTCAGTAATAATGTTTTACATAACGTCAAAACGAGACAGTAGTGCTTTCTTTATTGAATAGCATGTTAATCCGCCTTGCACCATGAAAGGCCAGAAAGGCGAAGCTGTTTTATGATATTGAACCGCTTCATAGTCCCAAGAGACAGAATTTTAATGCATACGATGGCCTGCAATACAATTTTAAAGGGTTGCGGTTGAAATCTAATAATTAATACACATGGTCTTAACACTAGTTAACGACATAAAGTACATTTCATCTAAGCTGTTTTCATGATGTTTCAGGCCGATGCGTGATTGCTTATCACTGGTGCGCATGGGGTGTAGCGCATCCAAAACAGCACAAAAGGATCAAAACGAAAACACCACAACAGGGTTTATTTTGGACGTCACCGGTGCATATGTCCTACACCACAGAACATGTGCTCATGTATGCAGGCAAACGCAAGGACACAGACGCACACGCAAGATCAGGTACGAATACAAAACTTCTGACGCGTGCGCGAGGTGATACAAGCATACACTTTCTAAGATAGTCACGATGAGTGTCTCTTACGGAGGTATGCCAACATTGTTGCGGATGATGAGAAATAATGAAATTCTTGCATTTTCTCATTTTTTTTCGCCTAATGCACATTGATGTTTTGTATGTGTCTGCACGACACGTATGGACTATATAGTTTTGCCACCGGCTACACACAGCTTCAGATTGAAATGACGCACGTGATAAGGGACCACCGTTGTAGTTTATTTGGTAGAACGCGTTACCTCCATGGTACCAACCAGCGGCAAGCTAGGTTTTCGTCCACTTTAATGTCTTTGCATTTACAGCGCATAGATACCACACTTGAGTGAAAGATAGCAAATAACGCCCCTGCGCTTTCCTTAGGCATGGCATCATTAGGTTACACATCGTTAGGTTGTGGAACACAAGCCTCAGATTGGCACCCCTCGCTTCGAAATTAGCATGGACAACCGCGACAAAATTTCGTTTCCGAGAAGGATGTGCGCCACAGCCTTTCACCTCCAGGAGGATGCCCCCCCCCCCTGCTTTCTTACCTGAGACTGGAGATATCCTGCTTGATTTCAAGCAAGTCATCCTCGTTGACGCCATCTTGGCGAAGCTGTTTCTTGGCACGATGAATGTAGCGATTTACGAGGCGCTTCATCACCTCCTGCATGAGAACACGAACACTGTATGTGCGAGGAAAGAGAATGTTTCGCATTTACGTGGCAGGGAAAAGATGCGGTTTCTTTCACATAAGACGACATTTTTTTTCAAGTGTGAAGGCGCTCGGGCTGTCGCATGCGGTCGTCGCCACTTGACGCAAGGCAGGCATAGCCAGCAAATGAGGCTCGCGCCGAAGTCTTCTATTCTAGCCCTTCAAGCGCCTTGATTATCATACAAAGTGCGGACATTACTGGCTAGGAAAACCCGACGACACGTATGACAATTGAAAGGAGAAGAAAGCGGCAATCACAAAGAGAAAGAACCGAAGAGAAAGCTCCACCCTTCCTTCAGGCTTGACTGCCTAGATTTTTTTTTTTTGCAAAGCTATAAGTATGCCCAGCTATAATCAGGTTATTATTATCGCTTTTTTATGTGCCTATTAGTTGCTGCCTATAAGGTCCCTCAGGTTCATTCAAGCTGTTGTTGACAGCTTTTTACCTGGGCTACCCCCAAAAAGTTTGTGTTGGAAAGTAAAGTTCAAAGTTGAAACCTCCATGAGCGCCATTTTCAGTGCTCACGGACGAATCAGTGAAACATAGAAGGCTTCGCTTTAAGATGGCTCACCTGGTATTGGACGGTGCTTGACTGACCATTGAACTGAAGAACAACCGTGTTGCGCCTTGCTCCTGGTTTCTGCGGGGAACAATACATCAGGGGACATCACTGCCCAATATTACGGTCTCGACAGATGAGCTTTTCAGCGCCAATACGGACTGATGAGGTCAAAATAAACGAGAAAGTCCAACGTGTCTTATTACCGAGGGCTGCCGGGGGGTTAAAGAGACAACGAACACCGGAAAAAGAGCTTCCTTCAGTGCCTGTTTGATGAGTGCTCTCATAATTAAGACCAAATCAGCAACCATGCAAGACTATTCTGATCACCAGACATGCTTCGGTGCATAACAAATAGGTAAGCTTCATAGTATTCATGAAGATAGTCGGCGGACTAATTGTAGAAGCATGCCATCAATAGCTCGGTAGCCAAGTAAAACACAGCACTACGAGAAACCAGAACGAACTGAGTCGTTATTAGATGCGGAGCATCTTATACTCGCGCCTTGTAGTGCGCCGTCTGCGCCGTCCGCGCCGTCCACACCGCTTCTCGAACATTCGACAGCTGACGCGCGCGCATGCGCCGTCGCGCCGTCGCCCACTCTTCCACCATCTGTGCATCCCTTCCTCCTCTACACACCGCGCGCGCTTCACTCCTCCACCATCTGTGCACCCTTCCTCCTCTACACACCGCGTTCGACATCTACAATTCTCCTGATTCTCCAGTGGACGCGCATGTGGCGTCGCGCTTCGAGAACATTCAACAGCTGACAGTGCATGCGCCGTCGTGCTGTATATATACTCAAGGTCGGCGCTCGCTCGCTCAGTTGCCGCTCGTCGGTTGGTTTGTACGGCGCGTCGACGTCCAAGGTCGCGGTGAAATGAATTCCAACGAATCCACAAACACAATGATCGACGTCCCTTCGACCAGCGCCGCCCTTTCGCATACGTGTGTACGTGTTCACTCATTTAACACCCCCTCCTACAACCACGTTAACCAATTTAGCCATCGACCCAAGTAAGTCGCAATTTAACACCCCATTTCACAACCACGTTAACCAATTTAGCCATCGACCCAAGTATGTCGCACTTTAACACCCCGTTAACCAATTATATGCTCCGCATCCTCCTCAGTGTTCCCCCGAGGGAAGCTGCGGGCAATTTTTTTTCAGCGTACCATTTCCCAAATACCCAGACGTGACACTTCAACACACACACGACAACAGCGCCACGCAAGGGCACTGCGTTTTAGCTACAAACATTGTAGCATTTTTCACCTCTTAAAAGAAATAACTATGGGGAGTAACTAATGAGAGGTTTTCTCGACCTTTCACTGCGTCGCAGCATTAGTGTACCAGGCGTACCACTGTCGCTTGCAGTAAAGTCACCATCTATGACACTCTCAGGAGAACTTCCAGGTGGCTCGGGAACCTCTTGCTTCCGCCCACTGAGAACAGTTGATGCAGAGGAAGCAGGCTGCTCCTGTTGAAGTATAGCCATAGAGCTAGCACGGTGCACCACGTCTGTGTCACCACGCCGGTGGTTCTGTGTGCGCTATACGCAAAAGGTCGTCGTATCAGTGCCATATATACCCGTCATCAAGGCTGATATGGGCTGACGGCGGAGGAACGTCCACAACACTAGCACACACCATGGCACTCCCTGGCGAAAGTTTCGCGCATAGAAAGTGTCTGCTGGTTGCAATGACGGAGCCTGTCGGGATCATCTGTCGGCGTACAGCTTCTGCTCAAGTTGCCCCAAACGTACCGATGTCTTAAGGCTTGGGTGAAAGACATTCATTGTTGTCCTAAAGGTTCTGCCAGTCAAGAGTTCGCATGGTGCACGACCCGTTATTTCACGAGGCGTAATTCTGCAGTGGAATAAGAATCGAAATAGCTGTGCTTGAAAGTTGCCGGACCTATATTTTTTATGTTTGATTTTGACGGTCTGTACCACTCACTCCACGGCAACGTTGGGCGCAGGGTGATAACGCAGTTCTAGCATGCGGTCGATTTCATTTCGGGTCAGGAACTCAACGTATTGTGCAATGATAATAAACAGGACTATCGTTTGAAACTATTATGTCGGGAAGGCCATACTGTGCGAATCCTAGGCCATTCACAAAGCCCAAATGGTCACGCCTGCAGATGTAGTAGGCAGAAGAAAGGCTTGTAGCCATTTGGAGAAGGCGTCTACTATAACCAAGAATGTATGTCCTAGAAATGGTCTCCCGAAGTCGATATGAAGCCGAAACGAGGGTCGCTGCGGAAAAGCCCATGGTGCTTGCTGCACCGGCTGGGCCACTTGATGTTGAGCTTGACACGTAGTGCACCTCTTCACATTATTTGCAATGGCATTGTCAATGCCTGGCCACCAGATATGGCTTCTGACGACCATCTTGCTCTTTTCGATGCCGGGCTCGCTGGCATGAAGCACGAAAAGTACCTGGGCCTGCGATTTCCTCGTGTCAGTGATGTCCGAACGTTAGGGCAAGGTTTGATTTCAAAGAAGAAAGCTTAAAGAAGAAAACAGCAATATCAGGGGATGCTTTACCCGCTAGCTTTTGCCAGCCATGCTCTCCGGCGTGGTTAGGAACTACACCGTAACAGAGAAAGAGTGTCTCGCTATCGTATTTGCGCTGAAGAAGTTTGACATGTACCTGGATGGAGCTTCATTTACGATTCAAACCGATCATCAGGCGCTGTCATGGCTGTCGAAGCTGAAAAACCCATCTGGTCGTCTGATGCGGCGGGCTCTTTCTTTTCAGTAATATAATTACAGAGTTGAGTACAAGAAAAGCACCGGCAACAAAGTGGCTGACGCGCTTTCCTGAGCGCCACTGTCCGGAGATGGTGAACCCGCCGCCGAGGTCCTGGTAGTGACAATGCCTGAAGATGCATGGAAAACGCTCTTCTCGCGACAGCAGCTTCTTGACGCTCAGAGAAGTGACGACCAGTGCAAGCAAATATGAAGTGTCCTGGCCGTGGCCTTTGCCACCGGGAACACACGGTCCACAAACACCTATGGCAGCTACCTGCAAGCCGATGATGACCTGCTGCTGTGTTACGTGCCCTCGCTTGATACGCATGATGGTGAGCCCCATTCCGCGTTTTCATTCCTCGGACTCTACGCAAGAGTTTCTTGGCGTACTTTCATGACACAAGCCTCGCAGGCCACAGTGATGGCAAGAGAACTTTTGAAAAGTTGCGTCGCGTCGCCGCATAGCCACGCATGAGAAAGCACGTCACATCATACGTTCGCACCAGCCCTACCTGGCAGACCACAAAACTGAAGGGAGGCAAACCACCGGGCCTCATGTAATCTGTGAAAAGAAGGTACCCATGGGGAATTATTGGCTGTGACGCAATGGGCCCGTACCCCAGATCAGATAAAGGGTGTCAATACTTGTTAGTAATCACTGACCCTGTTTTTTTCGAAACGAGTAGAGTTGTGCCCGTTACGCCGGCTGGCTTCAAATGTAATTTGGAATAGCCTGCTGCAGACATTCACTCGCTTTTCTTTTCCAAAGGAGCTAATAACAGACAACGCCACATATTTCACGGGTAGAATATTTGTGGACACTTGCAAAGTTCTTGGTGTAAACCACAAAAGAACGACACCTTACCACCCTCAGGACAACATTACAGAGTGCGTCAACAGAAACGTTAAGAAACTTCTTTACACTACTTATATTCGTCCATCACTTGAATACGCATCATCCGTCTGGGATCCTGGTGGCACTACACTTACACATGAATTAGAAGCAGTCCAGAATCGTTCAGTTCGCTTCATTTTAGCCAATTATAACCGCACGGCCAGTGTTACCTTAATGAAGTCCCAGCTCAACCTTCCTGAACTCGCCATTCGGCGTAAAATAGCCCGACTCAGTCTCCTTCATAAACTTTATCATAGCAAAAATCTTCGTGAACAGTTTATTAAACCCCCCTCATTCATATCACCCAGATTGGACCATCTACAAAAAGTTCATGTTCCCCGCTGCAGAACCGTAACCTATTCGCATGCCTTCATTCCAAGAACCACATCCGAATGGAATCTACTACCACAATCAGCTACGGCTATTACCGACACATCACGTTTTAGGGCCTTTTTGCAAAACATGTTTTGCGATGTTTGATTCTGCTTCGTGTTATATATGTCGTGCTTTCTTCTTTCTTTCTTTTTTTTTGTAGTGCTTTGGCTAATCATTGTTGTAGTTCTTCACTTCGGTTTCTTGACTATGTACTACCTGTAATATCGTTACCGTTACATTGATCTTTTTTTTTTTCGTTGTCAAGTATTCGTTGTCATGTATTCCCAAATCGTTGTCATGTATTCCCGCTGCTACATTTAATTCTTTGTTACTGTGTGTTTTTGCCAACCGCTTTGTATTTTCCCTTCTTTTCCTTTACGTTTTGCCGTTTGCTGTATTATTTTGTATTGCCACTCCCCTCTGTAATGCCTTCGGGCCCTGAGGGTACCATAAATAAATAAATAAATAAATAAACGTTAAAACAATGTGCTGGTCAGCGGAAGCCACCAACATTGTTTTGAGGTTTCTGTACGCGGGTATCCAAGCCTCTGTGCCGGTCAGTGAAATCCACCAGCAGACACTGGGATACGCGCGTACAGGAAATGACATTCGCCACGCAAACAATAGAGAATCGTTCGACTGGCTTTACTCCGGCAGCCATTTTATTCGGTCGCGAGCTCAAATTCCCCATCGAACATGTGCTCACCCATGACTCCGAATCACCGCGCTGTAACTACGCGACGTTGATTTGATTGATTGTTATGTGGGGTTTAACGTCCCAAAACCACCACATGATTATGAGAGGCGCCATAGTGGAGGGCTCCGGAAATTTTGACTACCTGGCGTTCTTTACCATGCACCCAAATCTGAGCTCACGGGCCTACAGCATTTCTGCCTCCATCGGAAATGCAGCCGCCGCAGCCGGGATTCGATCCCGCGACATGCGGGTCAGCAGCCGATTGAGCAGCCGAGTGAGCCGCTTGAGCGAAACTTTGCGAGAAGCCAGGGAGAACTATAGGAACTAGCCCACCTGGAACATTGCAACCAACATAACAAGGGCAGGCGACCTCTAGTGTTCGCGGACGGCGATGAGGTGCTCCGCCATACGCACTCAATCTGTAATGCAGCAAACGGGTTTGCTGCCTCCCTAGCACCACGGTGGCATGGCCCCTGCATGATTGCAAAGAGAATTTCTAGGTTAGCATACCTGCTCAAAAACAAATACAGTGGTCGAGAACAGGCCCTGTAAACGTGTGTGATCTCAAAGCTTTTTAAACGCTTAAACACTTTCCCCCACTAATAATAATAATAATAATACGTTTATTTCATCCTCATTGTGTACATTATGATGAAATAAACGTATTTTTTCGTCGGCATTGTTAGCGTCGGCATTGCTGTCCTGCGTATGAGTTGTTTGTCAATCAGGATGCGGCGCCTTTTTTTTGTTGTTGTCCTGCTGTAGTAATGTTGCCTTTCGCAGAACACCCGTAGCGTCTTCAGTGCCTACTAGCCTGCGACAAAGCACAAGGCTGACACCAGTCATGGAACGCCGGCCTAGTCCGCTATGAATACCGACACACGCTACGCGCGCGTTGCATTCTGTGCAACCGGCGGGACAAAGACAGGTCATGAATTGTTCTGTGATGTGTGCGCAGGCTCCGTTCGGTGCAACTGATGACAAATACATGCGACGAGTGGTGATGTGTCGTGGTGCCTGAGAAACTGCGTCGACAGAGACACGCGATCAATAATGAAGTGTTGTGGCGCCCGACGAACTGGGTACACTAATCGTTGACTGCTTCTTAGTTTACTGTCTTGTATTTTTTATAGTGTTCATTATTGTCTTCAGTATTCTGTTAACTATGACACTCAGGGGAGTGTATATTCTTGTGTGTGGCTTTCTTGTGCGTGACACGCGCAAGTAGGCCATTTCGGTGGCAGGCGAGCGATGGGACGCGGTGTCGGTCGTGCTAGGCGCGATGAGGCTTTCCTCCGTGCGTGCTACAGAGGGAAGACCACGACGGTTCGGGGGCGTCGGCTAGCGCGAGTCGATGCAAAGCCTCTGAGATAGCGAGTACGCGGCGGGCTTTTCTCCGGCCGTCCCAATCGCCGCGCTCCCCAGCAAAACCAGCGAGCAACGCCTCACGCGCTCGGCTACCGCGAGGGGGCGCGTTTAGTGTGGGTTTCTCTAGGGACGGAGACGACAGCAGAAAGCAGAGCACACGAGATTTCAGCGTGCGCGTGATTTTTTTTTCTCGCGTGTGTGCAATATCATCGACAAGTCGTCTGACTGCACTGAAGGCAAGTATTTTTTCCCTGTTACTGCTTTTATTTTGGTACGATTTGCGAATAAAAGCATATTAATTGCTGATATTTTCCGACATAGATCATTGCAAGGAGGTATTTCGTCTGTGAGGGAGGCATTCTAGCATTCCCCCTTACTGGAGACGTGTATTTGGCTGAAGACTGGGCTAGCTATTGTCGTTAAATCATATTGCCTTCCTATCGTTAGAGATCGTTTTACTATTTTAACGCATACCGATATTTATCAGGTGGTCAATCGAATTGCACTTACATTCTAGATAATTAATTGCGCTGATCGTGACATTTATTAGTGTTATAAGTAATTTGGCCGGAATATTGTGAAAGGCTACCATTAGCCGACTTGCATTTCCTTCCCACGACTTCACAGTGAGAATTCTTGAGTTATCATCGTCTCCTTTTTTCGTCATCTGTACTTTGATTACGAGTTGGTAGCACAATGGTAATATCAGTATCGTGTTCATTTACAGTTATCTCTAGTGCATCCAAATTAAGGAGTTGCACATGTGGCCGAACAACGTCTTTCAGAAAATCAAGTATTCATCGAGGTAGACTACTGCAGCATAAAAAGAATCGGGCTGCCATTTTTCTTTCTTCTTCGCCAGTGCCCCCCCCCCCCCCTTGCCCACTACACAGCCCGCGAACTTCGAAGTATAGTTTCAAGCACATGCGGATCTGTTGCATAGGCATCGCAATTTGAACTGCTTTAATAAGGGTGGCGCCAATCTACAGCAAAATTAAAACCGCATTTGAAAATAAAGCGCCCTGGCGTTCACTTTGCCTCTCGTACACCTTGACCCGACATTTCCAAATGAACACAAAGTTATATAAAAGGGCAAAACCATTTTTTTTTCTCGCCACAGAGAAGCTTCGCCAACAGCGCGGCAGCCTTTTCGACCGAAAGAAAGAGCGCCGCTGTCCGGAGAAAAGAGCGGCCACGCCCATCTCCAGAAACACGCTCTCTCCGTGCTATTGGGACGGCCGGAGAGAGACATTTTGCGCGCCCGCAATGTCGGTGGATTCGCTCGCAGGATTTCAAGCTGGACGGTTGTGCCCTCGCGATTTCCGACGCCAGCGTAGCTCCCGCCGACTGGTTCGCCCTCCGCGGTCTCCTGACGCCGTGCAGCTCTCGCATTGTGGCACCCCGCCCTTGGACTGCTTCGACCGGATCCCCACTTTCCTATCTCCTTCTTTTTCCGTCGCTTGCCTGTCTTCTTCTTCGTCTATTTTTCTTCTATTCTTTTTATCCCTCCTTCCCCCCACCCCCTATAAGGCACTGCGCCGTGTCGCCTGAAGGCAGACAGAAATTAGGTGCCTTTTTCCTCTTTCTTCTAACCACTACCACCACCACCACCGCAATGTCGGAGGTCATGATCGATGGCTCGTATTGTACGGCGACTTGCGTGAGGGTTTGATCTCCTGCTGTTATGTTTCGCGCTGGTGATCTTGCCGTTGTTTCGCTGTGTATGTTGCATTGACCACCAGTCTGTGGGGACTGTTTGTTCCGGGTTTTCAATCCTCCTGTGTGCGTTAGTGCCATGTTGAGCCGGTTCAGAAGGATGTTTGTGATTAGTGTGAGTCGTACATTAAAGGCTATTCTCGTTGCCTGCGTTGCTGGCTCGTGCACTGCCAATTTCGCCTCATTGTCCTCCCTGAGCGGAGGCGGGGCCTTAATGTTACAAGTGAATCGGCAGTGGTTACATGTAGAAGGAAATTGGGTTCGGTGCTGGAGCTCGTTCAGATGCGTCTGACGTGTCTCGGCTCGTTTAGGCTCACAAGCTCATTTCTGTTACTTTTTAATGTTCGTCTAACCAACGCCGCATGGCAACAGGGCTCGTGTGGTGTTTTTTGTGCGGACGCCGACATGATGCCGTTGAATTCAGCCGAGTTAGCTCGAGTGCCGCTACCACTCGGAATCGCAACTCTGAATCCCCATAGTAGACAGCCCTCATGAAGACTAGTTCTGGCATTGTAGGGGTTCTATTCTGGTCCCGCTGGAGGCGCGTTACCTTTTAACACAGACAGGACAAGGCTCCCAACTGGATCGTCCCTTGTGGCTCGCGCTACCACAGTTGGTGAGAGTAGTCATGGATATGAATCCTCCAACATGAAGATTTCAGCAGGGTGAGGAAATGCAGTGGTGTCGTTTGGCTATGGTAGCCAACTAAGAGCATCGGCATAGCTCTTTGCCTGGTTTGAAGACAAGTTTGTAATTGTAAGCAGCAAGCTTCACAGCCCATATATATAGATGAAAGCATCGTGAGCCCTTAGAGGAAGGAGGGGACGATTGACCTTGCTACGTGAACCGGCTCAAGCCATTATACGGGCAAACGACATCCCTGCTGACGCCCCGCCGCGTCGGTCTAGTGGCTGAGGTACTCGGCTGCTGCCCCGCAGGTCGCGGGTTTGAATCCCGGCTACGGCAGCTGCTTTTTAGATGGAGGCGCAGAAGTGCTGTAGGCCCGTGTGCCCAGATTTGGGTGCACGTTAAAGAATCCCAGGTGGTCGAAATTTCCAAAGCCCTCTACTGCGGCGTCTCTCATAACTATATGGTAGTTTTGGAACGTTAAACCCCAAATATCAATCAAACATCCTTGCCGACGACGGTCAGCCGTATATCCAGATAGGCAAGTGAAGCATCGCTCTACGAAAGCCCAGAATGAGCCGAATCTTTATTCTTTCTGTGAAGGAAAGAAAAAAAAGACTATTTCTAGTATTTCCTTTCACGATGGTTCTTTTAGCGTCCCATTACCAAATCCCCAGACGTGACACTCAAACACACGCACAACAGCACCACACAAGGGGGCTTCCTTTGAGTTCTTAACATTGTGGCATATGTAATGTTGTGTTGTGAATCGTGCATTAGAACATATTTACGAGCGGGCATTCTGCATATATTCGCGCAGCCGTAATGCTGCTATCTGAAAACGAAGCCTTAAAAATGTGGCCAAAATGGCATGGAGCCCGTTTGGCGAAGGCACACTGCAGCGCACAAACGAAAGGTATTCATTGGACAAATACGTACCCGGTTGGCCTTGTCGTTTACGATGTAGACAGGGTCGTGCGACTCGGGCTGCAAGGAGAAATTCCAAGGTGTCATTTCGCAGAAAGCCGGAATCCGTGTCGTTCCACGAGAAAATGCAACTGTCAGCATATACTCAGCAAGGCTGCTCTCAACAACAACAACAACAACAACAACAACAACAACAACAACAACAACAACAACAACAACAACAACAAAAACTGAAGGAGACCCTGAAAATTGTCTTATGCCGACATGCATGGGCACTCGCACCCGAGCGTATAGGATCAGGTTGTTGTATCTAGCCTTGCGAAATTTACAGGCAACTGCCCCACCCTGTTTCCTATTGAACTAGTGTTCTTTATAAATCGAAGCGCGGGCAGGCTATATGCCAGAATATCGCACGACATAACGATGTTCGAGAAGCCGGTGGCGGCAATTCCGCATACACCGCACCTTCCGTAATGCCACATCAGCGTATGGGTGAGCTCTGGTGTGTTAACGTTGCGTGATCCGGTTGCTTCATTGCTTACTTCATCAGTGAAAGCGATGGACAATTTGAATTCAATTTCTGTGGCTCATGCATTGCCGCTTGCCACCCACATATTTTGTGAACCAGCAGCCGGAATTGCTCAACTTTTGTTACACGTGCCCCATTTCTGTGGCAAATTAGCGATTTCAAATAATTTTCTCACCATTCCTCCCACCTTTTAAACTCAATTCACCACTCTGCTTACGCTCCAAAGATACAACTATCATTAAGCAGAACCTTCTATGTTGTTCAGTGTCTCTCTTTAACTGAAAAAAAAAATGATTTTCAATTTCCCACAAATCCGAAGTCGGCTGCTTGGGAACGGACAGTGCTTACTCGCTGCCGCAAGAAAAATATCGGCAGATCCCAGGTACAGTGGGAATTGATATCTGAAGCACGAATGAGTATGATTGATATGTCATTTTAAAATCAGAACAACGTTACGAAACGGACGTAAATCATGTCGTACGACTTTCATGTCATGATTATCATGTTTGAGCGTGTCATTTACCTTCGTCGTCTGTTCAGCGGCGGTCACGTGATACAAAATTTGGTATATGTGGAGCTAGCAAAACGGCTGTGAGCGCGCTATGAGCGCGGCATGTAGTCATGTTACATGACACGCATATCATGATTATCATGTTTAGACGTGTCATTTACAATCGTCGTCTATTTAAATCGCGTAATACCAAATTTGGTATATGTGAAGCTAGCGAAACGGCCGCGAACACACATGAACGTAGCTTGTAGTCATGTTGTTACATTACACGCGTGTCGTGATTATCATGTTTGGACGCGTAATTTACCTTTGTCGTCCGTTCGCGTCACGTAATAGCAAATTTGGAATATGTGAAGCGAGCGAAATGGCCACCAGCGCATCATGAGCGTGGCATGTAGTCATGTTGTTACATGACCCGTATCTCATGATTATCATGTTTGCACCAGTCATATACCTTCGTCATCCATTCACGTCATGTAATACTAAATTTGGTATACGTGATGCTAGCGAGCCAACCGCGAGCGCACCATAAGCGTGGCATGTAGTCATGTTATTACATGACACGCATGCCATGATTTTCATATTAGGGTATGTCACTTGTGTTTGCCATGCAGTCATACCATACCATACCAGTTTTACAATGCCTTGTGAACGAAACCACCA
Source organism: Rhipicephalus annulatus (assembly GCA_013436015.1). Lineage (NCBI taxonomy): Eukaryota > Metazoa > Arthropoda > Arachnida > Ixodida > Ixodidae > Rhipicephalus > Rhipicephalus annulatus. The sequence goes on from WOVY01004513.1 coordinate 197,955, forward strand.
CAAGAGCAGCGAGACCATGAAATGTAAATCATGGCATTCGTGGCATGCATGTCGTGATTTTCATGTTATGACTAGTCACGAATGCTCGTCATACAGTTATGTTATGTCATACCAATATTGGTATTGATACCATTATCGAAACGGCCAGGAGAGCTAAAAGGCGTAGACGGCTAGATATATAGATAGACAGATGTTCTCAAAGTGGCCGAAGTTCGAGAAGAATCATTTAAAAATCCGAGTGCGCGTTCTCGCTCGATCTGCCAGTTCAGTTGAACAACATAGATCACTGCAGAATTCCGTAGACTGAGAAAAGGGCTTTCGCCTTCGAGCTGCTTAATTTGGTGGCTCCACGAAGAAGTCACTAAAACTGCTTGCCCGCAGTGCGAATTAACTGAGTATACCTTGACGGCCTGCTGCAGCCGTGGCGTGGCGGCAAAGGCCCTCTTGCAGAGGAAGCAGCCGAGTCGCAGCAGTGCGCGCACGAAGTACCACACGGACTTCGGGCTGATTATGAGGTTGAAGGGGGGAGGCAGGGTCGAGCCTTCGTCGAAGTAGCCCATCCAGAGCTTGGAACGGGCGAACTTCCACTCGCGGTCCTTGTGGTCCTGGGATCATTGAGAGATGAAGAGGAATGACGGGCGTTAAGCAGATATGAGCATGCGGTTGGCTACTCAGCACTGGAGGGGGGGATAGGGGCAACAAAGGGGAAGATAGATGATAAAAAGGAAAAAAAACGCATGTGCACAAAGCAGAAAACGAAAACACACGCGCAGTGGCAGGTCATCCAGGATTCAAATGGTTCGAATGAACTGGGCCCTCCAATTTTGGGCCTCCCCTCTCCTCAAGGGCCAGAAAAAAATGGCCGACTTCGGTGTTTTGTTCAAAAAAGTTCAAACCTCCTGCTGGATTCCCCAGATAGAAACAGATTATGTATTTAAATAACCCATATGCATGATTATAAAAGGTTGTTTGTTGCATAACGTGCATAATTTTGAAGTGAGCTCACAGCTCTGCAGTCTGTGGTAAAGACATTCTACTCGTCCGAGACTCTGCATCGTGTAGAAGGAAGTAGCTGATCCAGCGGATGGACACACGCATAGAACAGTCTGACGAGGATTTCAGCAGCTGCAGTCCAAAACGCAACGTGAATGCGCATAGAGAGTGGTTCCTGTCTGAAATATTGTTTAATGAGCTGAAGGCAAATAATCGGTATGAAGCTGACGCATAGGTATGCTATAGTATGCTTTCATTATAATGTAAACAACGCACCATGAAATATATTATGGAACTTCCAGATAATGCAAAGACTCCGGATGAGTAATGGCTTGATTCTTCGCTTCTAGCATTGCCGTTCTGTCTTAATTCCTGCTTGGTGGTTATACAGGGAAACTTAAAAGACCATCACTTGGTAGAGGTTGTGCACAGGAAATGTATACGACAGCAGGCCGACAGCGCTCTTGCTTGAGTGTTGTGGTGGGGGTCTTCAATCAACCATCACTTTTGAACGTGCAATGTCCTGCATAGTATATAGCAACCAGGGGTGTCTCAGGTGAACACCATGCTTCTCCTAGCTGACATAACAACGCTACCGTGCTCAACGATTCACGAGGCAGCGCAGCTCTTATCACGCATTCTTCGGTAAAAAAAAAAGTCTGCACACTACACACTGTAAGAAAGAAAACGCCTAGGTGGTATTAAACACTCCGGAGAGGTTCAAAATAAATATGGACTGTTTTATTTGCAGCTAAATCTAAAAAGCGTCCAGTCTCAGCATGCCTAGATGACAAAGCGGGAAAGAAAGGGGGCGGGGCGAGGGGCCCAAATTATTTTTCAAACCGGGCCATCCACACTGTACACTGTTAACCCGGCCCTGCACACACACCTAGGAAGAGCGTTCTGGGTACAATCGTTCAGAAAGGCCAATCGATCGCAAGAAGTGCAGCAGCGCTTGCAAGGCCTCCTAATAAGGCGGCAATGGGGGCTAGTTGGTACGTGCTCATGCTTGTGATGCGCTGCAGGGTTAGGCAAAAAAAAGAAAAGAAACAGTGACGACACAGAATGATGCGCATCACAGTGTGTCGTCTGTGCTAGTTTTTTCCTTACCCCGCAGCGCATGCAAACCCAACCGCATGCGCATGATTTTTTAGTGACAAGCGGCAGCGACGATCGAGCGAAAGCATTTGCTGCCGCGGAGGCCCATCCGTCGCCGCCGATTGTTGCGTCGCGCGTTTCTGCAAGATTAGAAAAGATCGCTTGTCGCCCGGAAGCCAGCGTGGCGATGTCCGGCCACATGGCTGCACCCCTGGTGCTCGCTTCGGTTGCAATTCGCTCTCAACGCTTTTTATTCGCACGTGCTTCGAGGTATCATTCTAAGTTGTACAAAAACAAGTCAGTATCAATGATAGGAAAATAAAAAAAAAACACTAAACCAAGGACTTAGCTTGTATTAGCGTGGCACATATGAAAAAAGGAAAAAGACGACACAGACGTCAAGAAAGGTAGGCGCTAAACTTCCAACTGTTTATTTCATGCCCTGTCACATGCGTACTATACCAACCTAGTAAAAAAAAAACAATGAAGGTAACACGAAAAAGATATGGTGGATTGTTAAAGACGTAACTTGTATGGGTAGCAAAAAATGCATTACACCGGATAACCCAACATGCGAAGTGGCTGAAAATTTTACGATTACTTTACTAATATTGATCTCAGCCTTGATATTAAATTCCCCGCTCATATGCCCAACTTAAATGCACCAATAACGGTTGCTAGTAACTTCCACCCATATGTGACGTGACGGAGAATGACATCCAGCTAGTTATTAAGTCGTTACCAGGCAACAAGGCAGCTGGACACGACGCCATACCATCAAGAAATATAAAGGAAATTGTTAGTATCTTGCGCGATACGCTGTGCCGCATATTTAATAATGAATTTTTTTCTAAAATTTATCCTAACATACTTAATACCGGTGTCACACGGTATTTTATTCGCGATCAGTGTCGATGCGGATTAGGTGCTGCTACACGATCACTTTTAATCACGATCAGCAGGCACGATCGGCACCAAGACTATTGTGATCCACGCATTGCGATTTCGCTGTCGTCTGCACCCTCTGGCCTAGCTTGTTGGAAGCACAATAAACAATAAAATCGAGCACAGTTAAATAAAAACAGATTAAAACAGCTAGATGCTTATAAAAAACAAATTCTAAACTGTTTAAACTGCGACAACACCTGAAAAATCACATTTTTCAAGATTATAGTATCGACTACACGTAGGAATGGGAGAAGCATACGATAAGCAGATGACTATTGTCTTCCGCGCTTTGTTCAGCTCTCGCACCGTCGTTGCGGCATCTTGGGCTAGTTGGTATGGCATGACGATAGTTATAGCGCGAGAAGAAAACGACGACACAGAGACAAGAGGTATAAGGCGCAAGTAGGTATATTACCTTTACTTTTCTGTTTCGTTTCCTTACAGAGCCATACAAAGCCGTAGCGGACGATGTCGAACATCGTCCGCTACGGCTTTCTATGGATGCGAGATTTGCGGCTACGGCTTTGTATACGAGATTTGCGAATCTCCAGATCATGAGAGTCGGTACTGCAACTCTAATTCGGAACTCGTGAAGAAAAAGGCCACTTTGTCCCCGAAAGGAGTGAACTTCCGCTGTAGAAAAAAGGGGCACATTGCACAGCAATACAGGTTCGGAGTCGCATGCAAAAAGTGCAGCCGCCGACATGCTACGTCGGTGTCTAATCTCACCTTGGCTAGCGCCCAAAAAGACATGACCACCAAAAATGAGCAAGTGAGCTTGCACGCATCAGAAGCCGACGATGTTAGCACAACGCAGATGTCATTAATGCCAACTGTCACAGCATGGGATAAAGGAGCAAAAACAAACAAACTTTCTCGGATCTTTTTTAACCTGGCAGCCAAAGAACGTTTATCACTGAAAAGTGCTCACGAAAGCTTGATTGTAAGATCCTTGAAACTGAAGTTCTCACAATCGTTGTTTTGGAGGGACAGCAAAAATAGGACAGTCTCTGCAAAGTAGAAGTACGTCTTCTTTCAAGGGATGCATTCTTCGAAAGAGGAGTGCATAATTAATGCTCTGGAAGTGCCATCCATGCATATGTGAGCAAGCCATTTTTTGCCTTGACGAGCAAACAAAGGAGACCTTGCGGGAACCATCACTGCTTATTGGCGATTATCTAATTGAGCAAGACACCACAGTCGACGTGCTCATTGGTTGTGATAGCTTTTGGGAATGCCTGACCAGCAGAACTAAGAAACTGAGCAGCAAAATAACAGCTATTGAAACCTTCTTTGGCTGGGCGGTGCAAGGGCCAACCGTATAGAAGTGCAAAACAATTAACTGTGCCCAAGCAGTCATCTTAAGAGCGTCGGTGGACCAGAATACGGAGACCATTTTTACGCAGTTTTGGAAGCTTGGGGTGTTGGCGTGTCTGACACACCGACAGACTCCCCAAATGTGCACTTGATAGAACAGTACAACATAGACATTAAGATGGCTGACAGACGGCATGAAGTTAAGCTTCCTATAGGAGACAGAACGTTGATCTATCGGACAATCGCTTCATGGCAGAATGATGGCTCCGTATTTTCAGCGAGAAGCTTGCCAAATCCGTGGACCTCATTGGCGAGTAAGAGGCTGAAATGTGACGAGTGTTGACCAAGGGAATAGCAGAGCCAGCTGCAGATGAGGTAGCAAGCGATGGTCATCCTATCAATATATGTCCCATCAGCCAGTTCTTTGACAGCACAGCAGCACGAACTTGGGGATCATGCCCCATCACACAGTGTCGACGCAATATCACTGAATGAAAACTTGGAAAGTGGACGTCAGATCGTGAATATTGTTGTGCGCGCGTGTGTGGTAAGTAGGCGATACATTGCTACAGGCGTGCAGCAATCGACGGGACTTCTCTCACTCGATCCGACCACGCAGACTGACTCCTTCGAAGTGGTTGGCGTTGACTTTGACGGACATTGGCTCGCGAAAAAAGATCATAGTGAAGTGAAATTGTACAGTTTGCCTTTTACCTGTGCTACGAGGGCCGTGCATTTTGAACTAGTGACTGACATGAGTGCCGCCAGTTTTGTTTACGCGTTTTGCCGCTTTGTATCAGCGTTGTGCTGTTTTTTTTATTCGGACAACGCTGCAGATGTTTGGGCACGCTTTAAGGAAGCTCGCACTTTTTTTTGGAAGGCTCTCCGGCCCCTTGGAACTGTGAGCATTTTTGCTAATACCAAGATAGTGTAAATTCATCGTACATGCACCATGGGGGGTGGAGGGGTTCTATGAACGATTTGTTCTCAGCGTAAAACAGCTTTGAGGGAGGTTGTAAGCCGCCAGTGCATTGACTCTGTAGGGCTTTCGACAGTACTGCTGGAAGTAGAGGCTGTTGTCAAATCTCCACCCCTAACGCAGGTGCAGGACGACCTGAGTGACAGTGTCCCATTGACTCCGTAAACCACAACGTGGAAGATGCGTCTTCCTTTCGTACGCTTCATAAGAGGTGAAAGCGGATACTCCGAGCGTTTTGCCAGGCCTGATAGCAGGGGGCATTGAGTTAGTGCAAGAAAACATGCCGTGCCTGCTGTGGAAACACGGTTTAATCGTTTCAGTCTTTTTCTGAAGCAATGAGGAGGTCCGCTCGTGTCTGGTCAGTATGCCAGAGGACAAGCTTGTGAGGCGCCCCGTGTAGCGATTGTTCCCCCATTAGGATAGGAACGTTAGAATGAGCAAGCTCAATCGGCGGGGCACTGTTGCGAACGGCGCATATTCTCGTTTCGTAGACGGAGACTCGGCGACAAAGCCTTCCTTGTCACGCCGCTTCAGTGAGCCCGTTCGGGGAAAGAAAGGCAAAAAGGGGTGCTTCGGGAGTACAAGCGGCGGCGGAGGACAGTCGAAAAGAAAGATGTTTCCTTGTGATGTTCAGAAGAGCATTTTTAGAGACTGTAAATAGTGTAAATAAATCCAGTGTACTCTTACCGAACTGTGCCTTCCCTGATCGATGTCATGTACAAAGAATTCACTACAGTGTATTATTGATTGATTGATTGATTGATATGTGAGGTTTAACATCCTAAAATTACCGTATGATTATGAGAGATGCCGTATTCGAAGGCTCCAGGAAGTCTGACCTCTCGGAGTTTTTTAACGTGCATACAAGTCTAAGCACACGGTCCTACAGCATTTTCGCCTCCATCTAAAATGCAGCTGAGGCAGCCGGGATTCGATCCCGTGACCTGTGGGTCAGCAGCCGAGTACCTTATCCACTAGACCACCATGGCGGGGCTTGTATGTTATCGAGTCAGTGTATATATACCGAGTGGATGTATGCGGCACGTAACCGTTAAGTGGCATGGGAGTTATGTCGCACCGATACATGCAGTGAAAACATGCTATCATGTGAAATGTCAGCTGGAACATCGAATTTTCTTTTAGTTGTCCTTAGTCTTCAAGAAAACACAAATCGGGAGTGAATTGTTGTTGTAAATATATACGCGACAATTTCCAATATCACACCAACAATTTCATAACCACACCTTTGTGCACAAAATAAAACGAAAGGAGATGTCCGCGACAGCGAAAGAACTTTTTCCGAGCACCCCCCGAAAAGAACACCGAATTTATTAGAATGGTTCAAAAGCCACGAAACCATTTTAAGTTACAAGTTCGGCCAACCATAGACCGCGTTAAGGTGCAACAAAGGTGGGCATCAACAAGAAGTCAAAACCCCGCACACAACTTTTAATAGTTCAACCTGTGACCGTGTTACTAGTAATATACACGTCGTTTCAAAAATCGTCTCCCAAGTACCCGACGTAGAAACAGAAAGGTGACAGGAAACACAGATATATGTTATTCTTAAGTGAAAGAAAAGATAAAAGTGAGCCCCGTGACTGTCTGCATCATAGTGCGACAGCTCAACAGTAGCCCACGAGGGATGGGGGTAAGGAGGAATTAAAAGGATAGGATTAAAAGGTATAGAGATAGAGAGAGGAGGAAGGAGAGAGCGTGGCACAGGGACAGCCACATAGGGAAGTAACGAGAAGATAGGAAAGATGGACACGGCAGCAACAAAGCTTGCAATGTGCACGCTGCATTTACAAGGGGCATTCGTAGAATGCCACTTGTCACTCTTTATTTTCACTGCCAATAAAACACTTATTTAGGATAGTTTGGGGAAGAAAACCCCTTCCATTCATTTATAGAATGCATGTTCGTGCACTGTGATAGACAGCATCCCGTGATCTTTCGGGATTCGCGACGAATCAGACGAGCGACAAGGTTATAGGCGCCACGCACATAATTAAACGAAGCGAGGTGTGCGCCTAAACATGGAAGACGCGCGAGGCGACTTGGTGTCGACCCTTTCAAAGAACGGGCGCACTGTTATCGGGGGCGCGCGCATCGAAGCACCCTAGTGCTGCTAGCTTCGGCGGTTGTTAGGCGATGGCTCAGCTATAGCTCAGCTCCCGGTGCGGCCACCGGTCATAGCGGAACGGCGAGAACACGGTCATTGTAGCTCATGCTACAAAATAAGGCGCTAAAAGCGTGTGACAGATCCTTGGCCGTAACTCCACTCGTTCTCGACGGATTCTAAATGTTTTTCGCGGTGGTCAATTTTTGAGGCAGTAAGCTCGTTTTCGGCGATTACGTGAACGTGGCTGATGCTAGGTGTGTCCTTGGCATATAGAGTAGAGGCCACAGCCTTGCGAGAGGGTACAAACTCCAGCGCCAAAGCTGGCTGTGATATGCCCGGTTGAAACTCGGGCCTTTCGTCACTGGCGCGACGGCTGAGCGGATCGTCTCTGTCAATGGGCGTTGCCGATAAGCACTGGCGCGGACGATTCAGTAACGCGTGATAAGCTACCGCGCAAAGGACTCTTGCGCACATCCGGCGTTTTACCTCAATATCTGTAAGGCGATGGCCCGTGCACAGTTGGACTACTCCTGTATTCCTGTCTGCGTAAAAAAACCCGACAGTTGATCGTCTGTCTTGTGCCATTCTTCTGTCGCGCTGCATGCATGCACATCGACGAGCAGTTGCGCGTACCTCGATGTCCTGGAATGATCGGCTCATCATGGCGATGAGCATGTTGATCATGACAGTCATGGCCATGATCATGTAGGCGCCCAGCAGGGCATGGCCCACCCACTTGGTGAAGGGCTGGTCCTTGCGCGCGCTGATGTCCTTGATGGGAATCACCCCGAACAGTGACCACAGCAGCGACGTGTAGCTGGCATCGATCCTGAATGATGCAAATATTGCACGTTGTTTCACACGCGTTGAAACAATCAACATGTTACTCAGCATGTTCAGGATGCATGGCTGAAGGTCTAATGAGGTAATATTTCATGAGCATTCTGGTGGCAAAGATGTGTGAAATGCTGTTGACCTAAAAGTTGTTGAGAAGACCGTCAACATATTTGCACAGCGCAAGACTACGAGTTGTTACGACGTAACTACAGAAGAAGAGACAAGGACAGAAAGAGAGCTGACTTCAACAGAAATTTTATTAGCGAGAACGCTGGAAATATATACTCGTGACAGAACATCACCGCGCAATCGCGCAACCTATCGCATCACAGGAAGACAATCATCATCTCATTATATTGTTAGAACACCACAACTCAGCGCAAATTCACAATATATTGCGTCAAAGCCAGAAACTTGATTTATTTTTTAGTCAGAGCAAGCGAACGCATGCTGATACATCGATACACCCAGCATTTGCATTTCATTGGCCTCCATAATCTCTCGTGTTAGCTGGTGACGGTGTTTGGCTACAACAGTGCACTTTTCGAATTCCAGACTGCAACCACAATCCCTTCAATGGATGCCTAAATGACCTTTCACAGCTGAGTATACATTGTAATGATGCTCCTTTAAACGCTCATTCAGGCACCGGCCCGTTTTCCCAGCTTATATATTGCCGCATGACAACGGGAGCAAATAAACCACGGCTATCACACCTGCTACGAATAGCCTTCTATGTTTGACTGTGCAGCAGCTCCTTCGTGCGGACTGCGCATTCACCCGTCGCGCGCCTGAATGAGCGTTTAAAGGAGCATAATTACAATGTATACTCAGCTGTGCAAGGTTATTTGGGCATCCATTGTAGAGATTGTGGTTGCAGACCAGAATTTGAAAGGTGCACTGTTGTAGCCAAACACAGTCACCAGCTAACACGAGAGATTATGGAGGCCAATGAAATGCAAATGCTGGGTGATCGATGTATCAGCATGCCTTCGCTTGCTATGACTAAAAAAGGAATCGAGTTTCTAGCTTTGACACAATAGATCGTGAACTGGTGCTGAGCTGTGGTGTTGTAACCTTATAATGAGATGATTATCTTTCTGTGATGCAATAGGTTGCGCTATTGCGCGGTGATGTTCTGTCACGAGTATATATTTGCAGCGTTTTTGCTAATAAAATTTCAGTTGAAGTCAGCGCTCTTTCTGTCCTTGTCTCTTCTTCTGTAGTTACGTCGTAACTACTGGTAGTCTTGCGCTGTGCAAATATGTTGATTCCCAATCACCAACTAGCCCAAGCATCTGTCTTATCGAGAAGACTGTATTTTTCTAAAACAATTATGCAATTTCGTCCCGTTCACATAGAATGACTACTAACACAGCTAAATTAAAAAATAGGAAATGAAGAAGCATTCTAAAGGCTTTAGCAGCCGTCTTCACCTTCTTTATATTTTTCGGACCGGTGTCCTTTCTGTGGACAAAAAAAGAACGGACGCTCGCGCTAGCGAATTCCTCTGCTATCAGATGCGCACGTTCCATGCGTTTTGATCTCGGACGCTGAGGAAGGGCACCCCAAGCAATGGCGTAGCTAAGGGTGTCCGGGCCGCAACTTTGGCCGAGTCTGCGCAAGAAACGGGCCGTGGTTCCATTGCGGAAGGCGCGCCTTTGTTGACTGTGCTCACCGGGCAGATTCCAAGGGCAGACGTATCCCCCGTCCTTTGGGAAGGCGCCGCAAAATTATTGAATATACTTTATTTTAAAGAGAGTTCGGCAGTTTATTCCGGGTGAGGCGGGGCAAAAAGAGGATAAATCCCTGTTCTGTTGAACATTTTGTCGATGATGACGACTCAGGTAGGGACGGGAAGCCCTTGCACGGAATTTTAAGGGTAGGTCCTTTTAGAGCACCAGCGTACGCCGGTTGTGGCCCAATGGCCGCGACTGAAGCAAGAGTTAGTAACTCAAACGAAATTTATTCTCAAGGCAGTACAAGCGTCATATATCCACATGCACACTTGGCTGGCTTAATCACAGTATACAACTTCCACAAAACTACCAAACAATAAGGAACAATTATCGCACGCACTCAAGTTCAAACATGATGATGATAAAATGACTTTATTGAATATCCGACGAATGGAAAGCGCGGGCCTGGGGCCGCCTAGATGGCCGCTTGGAGCTGTTGCTCCCGCGCTGCCCGCAGGGCTCGCTGGACGACCCAAAGTTGGTCCGCGAGTTCTGAGCTTTGCAAAGCGGCCGACCACCGTGCCCGCAGATCTTCGGAAGAGACCGCCATTTGATCTTGGAATATTGGACATTCCCACAACACGTGTTGAAGCGTGGTTCTACCAGACTTGCATAGCTTGCATGTGTCGCTCTCGTAAATGACCGAGTAGAAAGTCTTTAATTGCACGGGATTGGAGTAGTTTTCTGTCTGTAACCGTCTACAAGCAACGGACTCTGCTCTGTTGAGTTTATCTAAACTCAACAGAGCAGAGTCCGTTGCTTGTCCACCACCACTATCCACCACCACTATCTAGTGGTGGTGGATAAATTCGCCTCGGCCTTTGGTAGTATTTGGTTGTATCACTGAATGTGGTTAATCGATCGTTTTCTCTCCATATCTCCTCCTCCACGTTCCCCTGACCCGTAGAAGTCCCTTCTTGCTGAGCTCACCGAGTAAGACCTCGAGCCTCGCAGCGTGCTACCTCATTGGGGTTGACTGCGGGAATGTCTTAAGCTGTATGCGCTGGAAACCAGATCAGTTGTCGGTAATTCTTTTCTACAGTGGAAAATATTGCTTCATTTACACTCATGATGTCCCATACCTATGAAGATATTCGGCCCTGAGCGTAGTTTTTAATGGCCATCTGTAAATCACTAATAATGTATTGATCATTCGTGGAGAGCAGTGCTAGTGCAATGACTACTTCCTCCGCTGTCTCGGAAAATTTGGTAGTAACTGATACGCTGGTAACGAGCTTTTGCTTGTGATCTACGACTACCGACACGTAGCTATTTCTGTTTGGGTATTCTTCCGCGTCTACGAAGGCGGCTCTGTCGTCTGACCCGTAGCTCTAGATCATTTTTTCTGCTCTACTCGTCCGTCTACCCTTGTTGTAACATGCATGCATGTTCTCGGGTATATTAGGTACCAGAAGATTCTCACGAATTTCTCTCGTGATCGTCCTCTTTTCTCTATGTTGATTGTTCTTATTCATTCCTAGCTTGCGTAGTATATTCTGTCCAATAGAGGTTTTTTGTTAGTCGTTCCACCCGAGACATTGGTTGTGCTTCCGTGAGTTCCCCCAGTGTTTTGTGTAGTCCTAGCTTTAGAAAAAGGTCTGTGAGCGTACTGATGGGAATCCCTAGTGCTAGTTTGTACACCTTTTTTATGAGGTTGTTAATTTTGGTCTTTTAAGCTGCAGACCAATTATGGAAGGCTGCTATATATGTCATCTGGCTGATTACAAAAGATTGTATCAGCCGCATGGCACTGTTACGGTGCGACATATACATGAACCAGGGTGGTGCATGGTCGCCAAAGATGAAGACGACGAGTAAACGTAGAGCTGGCACGTGGTACTCATCGGCCATATCGTCTGGCCGACGATCAGCTCTTTGAAAAAACCTCGCTCTCACCTCCGTCATACTTGGTGGAGGTGCTGAATAACCGCCTCACCACGAAACTTCGCAGCGGCCATCGTTTGAGGGGTAACTGTGCAACTACGACAGAAAATGTGGCGTCTGCATCTGCCCCTGGTGTTCCTGCGTGTGGAGATCGTGCGGCGACTACATCTGCTCCGGTGACTACAACCTTCGTGCTTGAAACCCCACGGGATCCTGGCACGTTAGCGGTTCCGGCGATCCATATGAAGTGGACGTTGAAGATTGGCTGGCAGAGTACGAACGTGTGACTACTCGATACCGATGGGGTCCGGCTCTTATACTGGCGAACCGGTTGCTATACCTTAAAAAAATCGCCAAAGTGTGGCATGAAAACCATGCAGCAGAACTTGGGAGCTGGGTGTGAGAATAGCAGACTGGGCTTGTTGGTTTAACATAATTGCAGCTTAAGGCGCGAAAACGACACGGACGAAGAGAGACAGTACACACACACGGAGCGCCACTTCCAACAAAGATTTATTTCGAAAGAGCACAGAACATATATAGACACCGCGCGCGCCGTCACCGTGCCTTAATGCGCAGCCGCATTTAAGTAGCGTAACTCCTTTGGCGATAAAGAAATGGAGGCTACGCTAACGCACAGATCACCTAATTCGATTATTCTCTTGGCCTCAATGATTAGTCTTACTGATTTATCAGGGCTTCGGGCGACTACCGCGCAGGCGCTAAAGTTAGGAACGCAATGACAATCCCGGCAGTGAATTGCGAGGTGGGCCCTCTCTGCCATTCCTGACGTTGTTATTATGCTGTCTTAGCCTATCATTCAGGCATTGCTCGGTATGGCCTACGTACCATCTACCACACGAACAGGGGAACTCGTAGACCACACCCTTCTGACAAATTACATACTTGTTCTGGTGGTTCACATTGCAGGCCGGAGCTTTCCTGAGAAAGGGGTTAGTCATCTTGCAGAGCCTGGAAAGTTTTAACGGCGCAGAGAAGACCACCTTTACATCAACCTGTTCGGCAATCTTTTTCAAATTATGGGATACGCGGTGTACATAAGGAATCACAGCAAGCTTGACATTATTCTGGGGCGACCCTTCGCTTGTGTGGCAGTTCCGCGACTTCTTCAAAATCTTCTCCGCCACTGACACCAGAATGTGCTGTGGATAGCCCGCCTGCCTCAAGGACGGTCAACCTGCTTGAGGGAAACTGTCTGCTGCTCTGTGTGGGCAGGATTTCTTGAAAGCATTCAGCAGGCACATGTTGGCGATACTACGTTTGACAAGCTTAGAATGGGACGAGCTAAAAGGTAGTAGTGGTTTGTTAGCACGAGGCTCATACTGCCAACATGCATGATCAGTTTGTTACAACAATCTAAGATCTAAAAACCTTATAGTCGAATCGACCGAAAGTTCGTGTGTCACTATTAAGGGCGAAAAAAACATGCCTAAAAATTGTTAAGGTGTTAGTAACGACTTGGTCGGTGTCCATAAACTTTTTGTCTATGAGAACTAAAAAATCATCTACGAATCTAAAAACCCTGATGACACCGCTACCTTCGAGAAGGCTAGAAATGGTCCTGCCTGCGCGAGCTAAAAACAGGTCACTTAAAAATGGCGCTAAACAGGAACCTATACAAACCGCCGCTCCTTTGCAGGTATAGGCTACCGTCCCCACTCTACATAAGTCGACCTCAAATACAATTCTAGCAATGCCATGAATTTTCCCTCTGGTATACCTGCGTCATTTTGAAATGACAGGGGGCCGTATTGGTCAATGCTGTCCTGAACACACTGAGCAACGCATTTTTCGGCATGGAATAATACAAGTCTTTCAGGTCAATGGAAAAGGCGTCGAGGGCTACCCCCGTTTGCCCGGCAAGAAAGTTTACAACATCGCTGGAATCTTTCACCCGATAGGGATCGTCAACCGTAAGAAGCCGGAACTTATCGAGCAGGAAGACGGCAAGGCATTTCTGCCAAGTATTACGTTCTGACACGATTACTCTGAGGGGGCAACCCTCCTTATGAGTCTTTGCACTGAAGAAGACCTCGAGTGTGCCTGATTTGCTGTTTGCGACGTCCCTAACCAACTTTGAAAGGTTCATACTCTCACAGAGTTTCTTAGCTTCACTTTTTAGTTTGTTGATCTTGGACCAGTGTCTCGCGACATTGAAATACAGAACTCAACGCTTGAAGCGCTTTCACCTTGTAAGGTCCCCGTGGGAAGACGGCGAATCCCCCTTCCTTGTCCGAAGGGAGACGCAGTATAAGTTCGTTTTCAGGTAGGACGCCAAAACGACGAACACAAATAGGACGCCTTGGTTCCCGTTGGTCACGTAGAAGTACATCTACACCACTAGAAACACAATCTATCCATTTCACTCGCGGGAGCTAGGCTAGACACTTTGTGCACCAAGGATAGCAGCTCCGGACCGGAGGTCCGCGGCTGCACGGCGAACTTTGGCCCTAAGGCGAGACCCTTGCAGATATCCTCTGGTAACGTGACGTCTCCCTCGGTGTAGATCCTGTTCACTTGTACCGTTTTCACTTTTGGACGATGATGTGCTCGCAGTTGTGACAAAGTGCACTGCCAGAGGGATTTCGGTTGTCTGATTGGCCAGATGACTGAAATGCCGAAACGCCCGCTGTGCTTGCTCCGCTCCCAATGAGCTGTGTAGTTGGCCTTCCAGGTGTATTCGGTAAAGGCGTGCCTGCCTTGACCACTCCGACTTGAGGATGCTGCAGATGCGCTTCCCATGACCCATTGAAGGGCTGAAGCCTCCGACAGTAGCCTCACGTCCTCAGGCAAAATCCGGTGACGATTGCAGAAAGACAGCATGCGAGCTTTGCATGTGGCGACGGCGATCAACGCGACTGTGGTGCTTGGATTGGAAACCAATAAAAGAGAGCCCGATGTACTAGAAATATACGATGTGAGAATAGCAGACTGGGCTTGTTGGTTTAACATAATTGCAGCTTAAGGCGCGAAAACGACACGGACGAAGAGAGACAGTACACACACACGGAGCGCCACTTCCAACAAAGATTTATTTCGAAAGAGCACAGAACATATATAGACAAAACCGCGCGCGCCGTCACCGTGCCTTAATGCGCAGCCGCATTAAGTAGCGTAACTCCTTTGGCGATAAAGAAATGGAGGCTACGCTAACGCACAGATCACCTAATTCGATTATTCTCTGGCCTCATGATTAGTCTTACTGATTTATCAGGGCTTCGGGCGACTACCGCGCAGGCGCTAAAGTTAGGACGCAATGACAATCCCGGCAGTGAATTGCGAGGTGGCCCTCTCTGCCATTCCTGACGTTGTTATTATGCTGTCTTAGCCTATCATTCAGGCATTGCTCGGTATGGCCTACGTACCATCTACCACACGAACAGGGGAACTCGTAGACCACACCCTTCTGACAAATACATACTTGTTCTGGTGGTTCACATTGCAGGCCGGAGCTTTCCTGAGAAAGGGTTAGTCATCTTGCAGAGCCTGGAAAGTTTTAACGGCGCAGAGAAGACCACCTTTACATCAACCTGTTCGGCAATCTTTTTCAAATTATGGGATACGCGGTGTACATAAGGAATCACAGCAAGCTTGACATTATTCTGGGGCGACCCTTCGCTTGTGTGGCAGTTTCCGCGACTTCTTCAAAATCTTCTCCGCCAC
Organism: Rhipicephalus annulatus; assembly: GCA_013436015.1. Classification (NCBI taxonomy): domain Eukaryota; kingdom Metazoa; phylum Arthropoda; class Arachnida; order Ixodida; family Ixodidae; genus Rhipicephalus; species Rhipicephalus annulatus. The sequence continues at coordinate 213,559 of WOVY01004513.1, forward strand.
TGACACCAGAATGTGCTGTGGATAGCCCGCCTGCTCAAGACGGTCAACCTGCTTGAGGAAACTGTCTGCTGCTCTGTGTGGGCAGGATTTCTTGAAAGCATTCAGCAGGCACATGTTGGCGATACTACGTTTGACAAGCTTAGAATGGGACGAGCTAAAAGGTAGTATGGTTTGTTAGCACGAGGCTCATACTGCCAACATGCATGATCAGTTGTTTACAAACAATCTAAGATCTAAAACCTTATAGTCGAATCGACCGAAGTTCGTGTGTCACTATTAAGGGCGATAAAACATGCCCTAAAATTGTTAAGGTGTTAGTAACGACTTGGTCGGTGTCCATAAACTTTTTGTCTATGAGAACTAAAAAATCATCTACGAATCTAAAACACCCTGATGACACCGCTACCCTTCGAGAAGGCTAGAATGGTCCTGCCTGCGCGAGCTAAAAAC